>JAQFVV010000009.1:13097641-13697641 GCA_028023455.1 Epiperipatus broadwayi
TACCCTTTCCTTTAAATAATAGTTTTATTCTTGTATTATTCCAGGTTCCTGAAAATTCTGTCTCCTGTGCCATGTTATTCAAATATGATAATAGATTAAATTTAGTCCTATTTCCCAAATTCATCACCATCTCGGCTACTTATCCATCTAAATTTCTTGCATTTCCATTTTTCAACTTCTCCCCTGTCTCATTCAATTTATTTTCTATAAAACTAATATATCCATTACTATGAGATTTTATGTTTGTTATCACTCTGTCCTTCACATTTATCATCTTTTCTATATCCATTATATACTTATTCAATATTGTCCCCATCTCTTCCACTTTTATTAATATCCTCTAATAATTTACTATTTCATTTTATTCTCTCTATATAATTATCTACTTTAACCAATTTCTTTTTTTTTTTTTTATAGTTTTCCCATTTAATATTAACATCTTTTTCACTATCTTTGTTTTTAATAGCACATTTATATTCTCTGCATGCTTTTCTTCTCTTTTTTATACTTTTACTAATTCTCACTTTTCTATTACTTTTATTCTTCTGAATATTCTCACCTAAAATTCTATTTGAATTTCACCACACCAGTCCTTATATTCATCTCCAACAAACTCTTCCATGATTTCTTCTACTTAATATTCTGCTAACTTATTCTTATCTTCATTCACCATCCACATCTTTTACGATTCTTTGTACTTTTATTACTATTTTCAATCACATTACTAATCATTTCTATTATATAAAAATTATGATTACTATTACATATTCTCTCTTCATTATCAAACACTTTAATTTGCAGTACTTTATTCATTCCTTCTTTTTCTACTAATACATAATCTATTGTGTAAAATATGTTATTTCTAGACCATGTACACTGCCCCCCTCCCCAAAAAATTATATACAAAACGGATAAACTAATTCAAAATGCTCTTACCTCTGATTGAAAGGTTTTCCAACTTTTGTTATTGAAGAAATAACTTAATGAAAACAAAAGTTAATTAATTTAAGAAATAAAAATTAACTGGTTAATTAATTTTTTTTACTAAACACTATATCTTTTAATAAAAATGTATAAATCTGATTATTATGCCATTTTTATTATTAATCAGTTAGTTTATTAAAAAGTTATTTAAAAAATATTCTAGTTTTAATATCCTTATCCTGCTAGCTAACTGTTTCATGAATTGGTAGGATGTGTGACTTGATTTCAATACAGGCTATAGTTTGAGGAATTGTTTTCAAATTATCCTAATAAAGTTATTTTAAAAATAATTAGAATAAGCTTTTATAGTTATTTATCTCTTGCTCACAATAACAATTCATAGAGTTCTTGCCTCCCAATTTATAACATAATGTTTAGTTATATGTTTGTAGGGTTTATGTTGGTGTTTGAACAGCCATATGATAACACTGGATGGCACAAAGGAATTATCTTTAAAGTCCATGTATTACATTATTATAAGACATTGTGTATAGCTGGTCAGTTAATTAATAGAACTGTGTGGTCAGAACATTGACACTGATCAGCATATATCAGTATCCTAGCATTATTTTTTATTATGAATAGGGTATTAGCACTTAGATGTGTGCACCCAAATAATTGTTATATTCTGCCCTGAGTTTGCAGCATGTTTTAAAATGTATCTCCTTTAAATCCATGTTTAAGTGCTAAATAAATAAAACATGAAAAAAATGTGTAGATAATGGTTTATTTTACTCTGATAAAAAATTAATAAAGATTAAACAATCTAATAAAACAAATACATAGAATAATAAAAAAAGATACAAGCCTAATCCTTTTTAGCCCAGTCATACTTTAAAGTTATTTTACTTTTTTAATTATATCACCTTCTTCTTTCACATAATTATAAAATTGGGCGCAAGTCATTTTAAAATTATAATGACAAATCAAAATTTGCTTCAATTGTCTCTACTGATAACCTGTTTCTTTTGTCCAACCATTGAGTTGACATTAGGGAAAATATTCTCTCCACATTTGCATTGTGGGCTGGAATGGCGAATACATATTCGCATAGCTTTATTAGACATGACTTCTGAACAATATGCTTTGTATCTGCAAAAAGCTTCAACCATTTCTCTTCCATACTCAATTTCATAGTTGCTTTGCAGTTTGGGTTGGTATTACGTTTCTCCAAATAATCTTTTAGATATACAAACTGGTTGAATAAAATCTCAGTGTTGCCAATGTCGATGTTTCTTACTTGTAAATATGCAATAGTACATTCTATTTCTTCCCATTCAAGAACCTGGTTGAGAGTCATGCAGTCGAATTGGAATTTTTGAAATGATTGTGACCATTTCTCAATATATTCCACAGCTATATTAAAGAAATCGATAACTTGTTTTTTGAAAGTTTCCCTTTTGTGCTGCTTCCAGAATCAAGCTTTAAGCTATTCAAGATTTGTTTTGTTCCATTCCAATAAAATTGGATTTTTTTCTTTCGATCATATTTTTTCTCTTATACAGACTGTACTCCCAGAACTGTAATATTTGATTTTTCTAATTTTTTAAGTTTCAAATGAATTACGCTCTGAATGCACGAAGTAAAAATAAACTTCACTCATTGGATCATCAAAAAAATCTTTTAATAACTTTTGATGATCTGACTTTGTTAGCGAAAAAATCTTTTAATGGCTGCTAACTGCAGGTAAAAGTGGTAACCATCTGGCCCCAACATAGAATAAATTTTTGTGGATAACAACAATATATTCACAAAACTCTTTGAATTTTTCAGTTCTCACTGTGTAAATATTAAAACAAATATCTTGACAACTATTAATTCAATTATCTACAGTCAAAACAACAGCTGCTACTGATAAAGTGTTGTTCAAAATGTGTGCTGATTATCCTATGCCTTCAATATCTCTTTCCAATTCAGAGTTTAGTCTAAAAAACACATTATTTTTTCCAGATCGGTTTAGGCCTCCGAAGTTAGTGTTCATAATATCTCTGCAAAAAGTGATAAGCATATTCATGGAAATATTTAGATTTTCAAGAGATATTTTGCAATACTCAGCGATTGTTTTGGAATGTTCATTACATAAAGAAGCCAATTTTAGTAGCTTGGATTGTTGTCCATCTTTTTCATTGAAAAACTGAATTACTAAGGGAAACATCTTTTCAGCATTATGTTTACTGGCATCTGTAGCTATTCCAAAAAAAGATGCCTCATTTAAATTTTTAATGCACTGTTGTACACTGTAAGAGGCAAGTATATTTTTCATGATTGCCATGGCTGTAGTTCTGGCAGTAGTTTGTTTAGTGGCTACTTTTGAGTCAGCATACATCAATGCATTCTGTTTAGTAGTACAATCTAACTAATCAAATGAATGATGGTGATGTACTACTTTGTATGCCATAATCAGTTCAGCAGCCACAATTAAATTTTCATGTTCAGAATCTTTCTTTATAATAAAACTAGATATATCCTTAGAAGTTGAAGTAACCCTGATATTTAATCTATGAAGATTTGTACAATATGTTGTTGGATGTCAGATTTTCCACCACGGTTAATGGAGATATGAGAAAAAAAAATGGGTTTATCTAAAAAAGACTCACTATGCAGGGACGAGCAATTATTTATTTTATTACATATGTGTGAAACAAATTAGCATTCACTGAGCACTGACAGTTGAGACTGACTGATAGATACATGGCACCAGTTGCCTCACATAGTTTACAGAGAAAATGGGACAAAAAATAATATGGGACAGAGTAGTGAAATACAGAGACAGTCCCGTATATACTGAATGTATGTCAACCTAAATATAACTAAAAATTTCAATAGCAAAATACCTGCAAATCTGAGTTTTTCTGATTCCATTTCTTTAGTAGCTGTTATTATGGGAAATTTTATTTTTATTGATAATAGAATAATAAATAACTGCAAACTAAAGTTCTTTAAAAATCATTGATTTTCCATGAACATAAATTCTTGATGCTTCTATCTTTTATAGATTTTAATATGCTACAAATATCCTGATAATCAGTGCTTCTATTTTATAGAAATTCAAAAGATAATGCAAAACAATTTTACTTTTCAAAATAAATCATTTGTGCAAATGTTCCACAATCGGTTATTTCCAAAATAATTAATTTTTTTTTCTTTTACTTTCAAAATTAAAACTTTATTTTACACCTTAGAATAGATACAAGAGAAATCAATGATAGCATAAAATGAGGTCAATAAGAAAGTTTCAATGAATACATATAAATGTGGTATGCAAACAATGTATATAGAAAAATCAAAAGTTGTATTAGATCAATAACATAGTCTTAAGAGCTGCATAAGAAAATTATGATAGGCAAATTAATGCAAGTATGAAAGAAACATAAATAAATAAATATAAATAAAATCAAAGATTACATTAATGCCTTAAGGCAGTGCATCGGCGGGGGGGGGGGGGGGGGGGGGGGGGGGGGGGGGGGGGGGGGGGGGGGGAAAAAAAAGAAAAGAGGGAGGGGGGGGGGGGGGAAAAAAAAAAAAAAAAAAAAAAAAAAAAAAAAAAATATGCATAATTTGCTAGGGATATAAAGTAAGCCAAACCTATATATAAGGTTTAGAAATTCCATTGATTAATGATTATCTTGGCCCAAAAGTTAGCAAGGATTATAACAATATTTACAAGTTGACATATAAAAGGGAGTATTGATTATGCAAGAACAAAATAATAGCATTCCTTTATATATTTTACCAGATTTGAAGTTTTAAAAACATTATAATTCCATTAATTTGTGTTTTCTTATTTGTCCTGATGTTTCGTGTTATTTTTTGGACAATCCCAAGACGAGCCATTTGCTCCTAAGGCAAATGCTTTGTAATAATTTTCTAGCCTTGCATTATTAAATGATGACTACCCAATATGTTTATATTTTACAAATATAAATGCACAGTTAATGCTAATAATATCAGATTTGATGTTATTGTCACTTTGGCAATGTAATATAATTCTAATTTCACATTTATTACACTTATTTGACTTAGATATCAAATTTACACTGTTTAGACTGGGTATATACACATATATGCTTGCAAGAATTTACTTAAGAAAAAGTTGCATTGTTGTTTGCCAATAAAATTTGAAATTACAAAAATAATATTTAATAAATATTTAAAAGAAAAATATTGTATATTTTCACTAAATTCAAATTATATAAAGTATAAATATTAATAAAAATTATATTTATTTTGTTTATTTATCAAACCATCTCTTTCATTTAAAATAAAAATAATATCTTTAAAATAAAACTTTAAACATAATACTTGTTTAAATTTAAAACAGATAAAATAAATAGGGAATAACTACACGTGTCCAAGTATACATGTTCAACTATTAAATTTAAAATGATATAAATTATTATAGGTCACTTTAATATTACACATAAACTAACATAAATATAGCTTTATTAAATTTACTTAAAATCATGTGTTTATAGTATATTACCCCATTACTAAATTTTAATTTAGTGTGTGTTTAAATAAAAACCATATAACTTTACAATGAATTCAAAATTTGATACAAGAATGTCAAAAAGTTATAATATATGAGTGCCATATTAGAATTATGATGATCATTCTTATAAAGTACATAATTTAAAATAACATCATCTCTGCAATAAACTAATAAAAAATTTAAATTATACTTGTAAGTATATTTTAATGATTAACATACATAACAATTAAAATATAACATAACCATCCCAGCTTATAATTTTCATTTCCATTCATCAATAATATAACATATCTTTTTATTCCATGAATGTTCTATTGAAAGCATTGCAATTAATTATGCTTATAAGTAACTAGATTGGAATAACAGAATGAATTGTTGATTTTAATGCAGATGTTAAATGTAAGTTGGAAAGTGCTTTGCTTAGGATATGCAATTATATGTGTGCTGAAATTTAAACTTACATTTACTCTCATTCAGAAAATGTCAGAACTACAAAAAAGAATAAGATTACATAAAAATCCATGATAGTTAATTAATAACATGTGATAAAGATTGCATATATATTTCATATATAAAATTTTCCAAGACAAACATATTTTTGAAAGACAGAAAAAGCACAAAATTGATATATCACAATTCATTTGATCAATGGCAGTTTGTCATACAAGTGTAGGTCAACTCAGAATAAACTACTTTTAAATATGATCTTAATTAATTTTCTTGCACAGTCTTACTTTTTTTGTCAGATCCCATATATATATACTGTAATGGCAGGGTCATATTTTGGATATATCTGTACATGAGAACAATATATATATATATGTAAAGAATGTATGTTTTAATTAGCTCATTAAAGAGCATAAACAAAATATTTAATCTATACCAGAGATTTTATCTATCCCAACATACCTTATGAGTAACATGAAGATCAGGACATTTGCCCAATTTATACTCATATTTAAGTTTCTCTATCCTCATTATATTTGTTCATAGTGTCCAGAAACATAAATCACGAGACAAAATATCATTACTACATTAATAATAAAAAATAGATCATATGATGAAATTATGATAAAACCCATAAAAATAGCTAATGTTCATAAATATCAAATCCAAAATAAAATAAATAAAAATGAGAACCACCAGGTAAATAATAACAATATAATATTATTATAGAAGTGCATATAAAAATGTTTAACAATTAATTACAAAATAACTAAAGAACCACAACAACAACAAATAAATAAAAATCTGATGTAGATATCTTCAACATTTTACTCAATCTTCAAAAATAAATATCTTCAAATGATGTTTTATGAATTAGAAATAAATTTATATCTCATTGATCAATTTACCTTGTAAGACAATCACTTTTTTATAGTTATAATGTCACAATACATATTCCTTTAAGCATACTCTCCAATTATTCATCTTTTTTTTTCCTGTTATATGGAATCTATTGATTTAGGTAATATTACATTTTGAATTTGGAAAAAAAAACTATTGTGAGAATATTTTAAAATTATTTTCCAAAAATATTCATTAAAATATTTTATATTATTATACCATAGAGTATTTCTTCATATCTTTCTGCTTAAAACTTGAAATAAATACTGATATGTAATTCATTTTGACTAATATATATTAAGATTATCATCGCCCCAATATATGTTTTCTAAATTTATAAAATAGATTAAATATTACATATGCTTCTTGAAAGATTGGGATCTCCATACTTTAATATAATATGGCATTGTATATGCATTCTTTAATAATTACTTCATAAAACAATGGCACATAATATCTCTTTACTTTGTTGTTTATACTAAGCGCAGATGTATCAATAAGTATGTAATTATTTTAATTGACAACTTTAAATATTCTTAAGATTAGTTTTGTTTAACTATTAAATCAAGATGAAAACAGCTTACCAACTTTTTTTTGTTTTACTAATATACAATTGTTTTGTAATAAAAAATAATCATATTATTATTTGCATTGTACCATTTTATTTTATTAGTAATTGTATGATTTTTTTTTGACTTTATGTAATCTGACATTTTATTCAGATCCCTTTTTGATCTGATAATGATGCTTCAAATAATTTTATTTGATATAGTGGTTATTGCAATGATTATAACCTTCTAATATTTTGCATAGTCTCACTAACTGAATACATAGCATATTCAGAATAAGATAATATAGATTCAAATTTTGAATTGACTTTTTTAGTTCTTTAGAAGTTTGGCCTTCCAAATTGCAATCTTTAGCATTCTATTCTGTTTAGTAATATTAAAAACAAATTAAAAATATTAGATTTCTTATGGATTTCTGAAAAACAAATTTTGTTAAACTTTTTACTTCCAGGTCTTTGTTTTGTTCTAGGATAAAATATAATGCATTCAGTTTTGTAAAGAAAATGACAAATACATTTCATAAATAATCAAAATAATTTATTATTATTTTTTAATCTTTACATTTATTCAAGACTGGCATATATGCCTTTGCTCATTCCCTAATTAGTTTTATTGTTCATGGCGAAGACCATGTTCATTCCATCATTCAAGGCTAAAACACAGTTATACTGTAATGTTTATATAATCATTATTTATTTGTATTAATAATAAAACTGATTAAATTAATTATCTTAAAGTGGTTAATTGAATAGCTTTGATGCTTACTTTGTTTTCTATTTATTAGTATTCTCTCTCTCTCTCTCTCTTTCAATGTCTTAATTTTGAACCTAACTGCTTCAATATATATATGGATGTGTGTGTGCTGAAAAATATTTCACATATCACAATAACTTTTTGCAATATAATAAATGAAACTAAAAATTTCTTTATTATTTAATAATTTGTACTTTTAAAGGTTCTATGGTAGATTAATTAATAAATGCTTACTTTTGTGCCATATTTGATAGTAATTTTCTCACATGGTTGTGGGAAACAGATGAGATAAATATTAACACAATGTAGTATGCTTTAAACGATCATAAACTTCTTTTGGCACAAATTTTAATATACAAAGATTAAATGCAATTTTAGCATAAATAAATTAAAATAAAATATTTCTTCATACATAAAAAAAAAAAAGGTCATATATATGTAAAATTTTCTGGAAGAGAGAAATGAACCTTCAATTATCTTCAGCTATTACCAACAGCATGTGTTTTAATGTAGATTTTATGATCAGAAAAATTCCAAAAGGCTGAAGTGGGAAAAAATATTGCTATGTGATCTATTATTAAAATTCTTACTTGACACTATAAAATTAAAATTTTAAACAAATTTTCAGATAATATTTAAAAGATCCAAAATTATTATTGCTTTGCTGGTATTATCAATAGCAATTATGCAGACATATGCAATATTTTATAGAGTTTTCCTTCCTATAACAATGTATAATTCAGAAAAATTTCAATTGTAGAATAATATAGTAATAAAAATAGGGTAATAAATCAAACTAAATGAATAAAAGCATTTCACTAGGAGGTCTAAATCTAAATATAAATGCACACACATACACATATAATTTAAAATTTTCTTTACTATTAAACAAAATATTGGGGTTTTAAAAAAATTACCTTACAAAAAAAAAAAAAAAAATTGATTTGCAATAATTTTCGACCCAGTGCTCTTTTTATTTCCCCAGTACTTGGCAACATTTCTTGTTTATAATTAGTAGAAAAAAAAAAGTCATTCCTAATGTCAATTTTTAAAGAAACGAGAGTCATATTTTTGCATAGGTGATTGAGATATGTCTTTGTCTCACATACATAAATGCCTCTAAAAGTTAAATATTAACTTTTATAAGATCTTATAAAATTTACTCTGGTGAGGACTAGTATAAAATTCAACTTAACAGTCTCCATTCCTCCAAATGTAAATATAGACCTGATAAATAGATAATGTGGTATACATCCAACAAACTACTAGTAGTATAGCAATTCTGATCATTTGATCTAAATTATTTTTTTACCCCTTTACCTATCTGGGAATCAATCCAGAAACTTTTAGCTAAAATATACTACTCCTTTAAATCTCATTAGAATTGAATACTCTTTCTTCACCCATTTATAAAATATATGATCATTCCTTCTCAAACTTTCTGATCTAAAACTAGGCTACAAATGTAAAGGCAATAGACAGTGTACATAGCATTAAACATCCTCTCGATCCTGTTAATTTGTTCTAAAGAAAAGACAATGCAATTTAATAAGATTGGATAACTTTCAATTAAAAATAAATAGATATTCATAGTCATGAATCATCTGACTAAAAAATTATTAATTTATATGAGCAATTTTTTATACGAGTATCAGCTATTTTTAGCCAGAGGATAAAACAAAGATAGAAATCATCATCCAGTAAACAGCAAACCTGATGAGTAATTCCTTTTCCTTCCTATAAATTTATTAAACGCACATTGATTAAGTAAGTAATATTTACCGAGGCTGTAACCTCGAGAATATGTGTAAAATGCGATAGTAGGGACCTCTACAGTTGTTTAACCACAAGCTTACGCTATGGAAGAAAAAAGGGGAACCCTTCTTTACTTCAACCTACTTTCTATTTAAATAGGTGAAGCTGAAGTGGTTAGATCAGCGAGCGTGAAGCTATTCAATAATTCACTGATTAAGTCCACATTTCTTATTACACATTAATACTCGCGAAATCTTTCGATTTATGAGTCAATGGAAAGATTTTATAGTTAGAAATCTATTACAGTAATTTAAAGTGTAATTATAAATTTATTAAACGCACATTGATTACATAAGTAATATTTACCGAGGCTGTAACCTCGAGAATATGCGTGTAAAATGCGATAGTAGGGACCTCTACAGGTGTTTATCCACAAGCTTATGCTATGGAAGAAAAGAGAAGAACCCTTCTTTATTTCAACCTACTTTCTATTTAAATAGGTGAAGCTGAAGTGGTTAGGATCTGCGAGCGTGAAGCTATTCAATACTTCACTGATTAAGTCCACATTTCTTATTACACATTAATACTTGCGAAATCTTTCGATTTACAATGAGTCAATGGAAAGATTTTATAGTTAGAAATCTATTACAGTAATTTAAAGTTGTAATTATAAATTTATTAAACGCACATTGATTATGTAAGTAATACTTACCGAAGCTGTAAACTCGAGAATATGCTTGTGAAATGTGATAGTAGGGACCTCTACAGGAGTTTAACCACAAG
Organism: Epiperipatus broadwayi; assembly: GCA_028023455.1. Taxonomy (NCBI): domain Eukaryota; kingdom Metazoa; phylum Onychophora; class Udeonychophora; order Euonychophora; family Peripatidae; genus Epiperipatus; species Epiperipatus broadwayi. Next base: position 13,108,325 of record JAQFVV010000009.1, read on the forward strand.
CTTACGCTATGGAAGAAAAGAGGAGAAAGTAGGTTGAAGTAAAGAAGGATTCCCCTCTTTTCTTTCATAGTCTAAGCTTGTGGTCGCATTTTACACGCATATTCTCGAGGTTACAGCCTCGGTAAATATTACTTACGTAATCAATGTGCGTTTAATAAATTTATAATTACAACTTTAAATTACTGTAATAGATTTCTAACTATAAAATCTTTCCATTGACTCATTGTAAATCGAAAGATTTCACGAGTATTAATGTGTAATAAGAAATGTGGACTTAATCAGTGAAGTATTGAATATCTTCATGCTCGCAGATCTAACCGCTTCAGCTTCACCTATTTAAATAAAAAATAGGTTGAAGTAAAGAAGGGTTCCCCTCTTTTCTTCCATAGCATAAGCTTGTGGTTAAACACCTGTAGATGTCCCTACTATTGCATTTTACATGCATATTCTCAAGGTTACAGCCTCGGTAAATATTACTCACGTAATCAATGTGCATTTAATAAATTTATAATTACAAGTTTAAATTACTGTAATAGATTTCTAACTATAAAACCTTTCCATTGACTCGTTGTAAATCGAAAGATTTCGCAAGTATTTATGTGTAATAAGAAATGTGGACTTAATCAGCGAAGTATTGAATAGCTTCACATTCGCAGATCTAACCGCTTCAGATTCACCTATTTAAATAGAACGTAGGTTGAATAAAGAAGGTTCCCCTCTTTTCTTCCATAGTGTAAGCTTGTGGTTCAACACCTGCAGAGGTCCCTACTATCGCATTTTACACACATATTCTCGAGGTTACAGCTTCTGTAAATATTACTTACATAATCAATGTGCGTTTAATAAATTTATAATTACAACTTTAAATTACTGTAATAGATTTCTAACTATAAAATCTTTCCGTTGATTCGTTGTAAATCAAAAGATTTTGCGAGTATTAATGTGTAATAAAAAATGTGGACTTAATCAATGAAGTATTGAATAGCTTCACGCTCGCAGATCTAACTGCTTCAGCTTCACCTATTTAAATAGAAAATAGGTTGAAGTAAAGAAGGGTTCCCCTCTTTTCTTCCATAGCGTAAGCTTGTGGTTAAACACCCGTAGAGGTCATTACTATCGCATTTTACACACATTTTCCTTCCTATTTAAACAGAAGCACATAGAATATTTAAAGAATGTTGTTTTACTTTTATATCTTTCAGTATGACTTAAAAGTAGTTCTTTATAAATTTTCCAGGAAAGATAAAAAAAAAACTTCATTAGATATAACTGATTTTTTTATTTGCTTATAAATTATTTCAATCTAAAAGCAAAGCAAAAAACTATTAAAGTTCACCATTTTTTGTTGTAATTAAAATTCAATGACTTTTTTTAAAGGTTTTTTTTTTTTTTAATATTGCAATTTTATATATGTTTTCCTGAAGGTTTGTGATAATGATATTTTAGTTGTATATGGGACTATTTCCATCATTTAATATTGAATAAAGTTAACTTTTTCTAAAGAAATACAATACTTAATATTAGATAGTGAACATAGTCCAATATATAAATACAACTAATTATATATATATGTTTTGGAAGGAAAAAAACTTTAAAAGAATTATTCAATTATATAATTATATTTAAATGGATGCTTGAAATTTATGAAGCCTTTAAAAATAATATAAATTCTTATATTATTGAAAAAAAAAAAAAAAAAGCAGTTAATTTCAATAATTATTACGAAGATGATATTGTAATTTTTATTACGTTTTCACATGAAGTATCAGTATTAGCAATCTCTACTTTAAATCCACAACAATCTGTATTGGTATCCAATACAGAACACTTTTAATACCATGCCAGAGAAAAAGTTTTGGAAACAATCAGCCATGTAGTTGACTAAATTTATTTACGATCAATCACAATTTTTCATTTTGTTTATCACAGTTACTTTCAAATTCTCTCTCTCAAAAAAAAAAGCACAACTATTAGAATTATAGAAGCATGTAGGCATAACTTTTTCAAGTGAATTTATATATTAAAAAGTTGCTCCATGAATTTTTGTAAATCAGAAAATATCTTTGGATATATTCTGTATGTGTATTCAAATAAATTAAATAATCTCAATAAATTTTGGGAATTACGAAAACCCCCAATAAAATGGCTTATTATTTTTTAATATTAAAAAATGTGATCAATACAATAATAACATACAGGATAATAAAAATACATAAATACCTTGAAACGTGTTATAATAAATTAAAAACAAAAACAAATATCTTTATAATATACAATTATTCAGTCAAAAATAATTTGGTAAATTACAACTTTTTAAATAATAAATGTATATGTGTGTTTGTAAAGGAAATTACTTTCAGATATTAGACTATAGAATAGTGAATGATTTAAAAACAAAATATATCCATAATCTTTTTGTAAAAGTGATTTAAATAAGATATTTTTGCAAATAAGAATAATCAGTTCATTCAGTTTTATATACATATATGTTTTTTTAAAAAAATATCAACTATAGTAAAAAAAAACCAATTATAATGTTTAAAACATAGACTAATGTTAATATCATTACTACATTACTATCAACCAAGGAATAATAAGCAAATATTAAGCAAAAATGACAATAATTCTGCACTTTCCTACTATAAAAACAACAACATATAACTAAAAGAAACCACATTTTTTTACCAATCACACCATGGCTGATTCTTCAATAATCAATTTAAATATACTACAAATTCTTAAAGCTTCCATTTGAATTTTTTGTTTAATGCAGATAATATAACAGTGCTTTAATAACAATAACTGAAAATAAAGTTTTAAGTAAAAACTTTAAAACTGTATGAATTCTTTCTTTCTGAAAAATATCTATATAAAGTATAGGTTTGTAATTATTTTTTACCACTGATTTCAATTAGTTTTCTACTCTATGTAATAAATCATCATCATATTTTAAATCTTAATTTCTGCTATAACATTCATCATACCATCACCAATCATGGATCTTCCTGCAAGCAAAATAACTTCAACATTTTTCTATAACAATATGTCACAAGATTTCCTGTGCTGTGTGGTTCAAAAAATTTCATGATCTTATCAACCCATCTTTGATGAAGACACTTTATTTCTTAAAATAAGTCAACTATTTCTTGTGGTGCACTCAATCTATCTCCATTTAAGATCTTTAATTTTTCAATAATATGAGTATTGACAAGAGTGGGTTTGAATTTATTCAATTACCCATATAACAATAATTATTTTTCAATATCTAATATTTTATATCAACTTTATTTTCAAATTTTTTATATTCTGAACTTATTATTTTTAATTCATCGACGTCATTCATTCAGACATCGTATAGAGTAATTTAAAGTGATTGTTCTATCGTCACGCTTTCTTTGCCAGTACTTCAAATTTGCTCATATATAAAAATGTTTGAGTTGTAGGGATGAGGATTCCTTGGATTCCTTTTATTCCTGCATAAATACTATATCTTGTATTGGTGAGAAAGTATTCATTTATTATTAACACTCGCAAAGCGTTTGCACAATTAGCTTGAAAGGCTGATATTTGAATGTAAAATATATAAGAAATTAGTATTTGATGAAGTCCACTAATTGATAATTACCTAAATTCTCTTATCTGTTTCCAAATCTTTTTGGTTTTTACCAGTATAAATTCCATCTCAACTTCACTATATTGCAAACATCCACCAGAGAAGAACTCAAACCACTCTTTCTCATTGTATATGCATTTTACAAACAATCCACATCTTTCAGTTTACTAGAATTATCAAATACTTTAATCTCCATATCCATGTTAACAGTAAATACTTCTGTTGTAGATCTATTTATTTGTCATATATAAATTGCAATCAAAACCAGGATTTTTTATTTATTGATTACATCTTCCATAGCACACAAGTTTTATATTCTCCTGTAAAAATCATTCTATTTGTTTCACTTTTTTTAAAAACTCATATCTCACATGTGACCAGCTAATAAAGAATGATTCAATAACCACCATTTCTTATGCTTACACAATCTATTTAAAGAGTAGGAACTTTGTTTATATAATAAACAAGTCATAGTAATCATGGATGCAAATTCAAAGATCTAAGTGCATTGCTCTCAGATCCAAAACCTATTACTGATAAAAACTTTAAACTAGAAACTAGTATGAGAATATTGGATGAGTAGGTCCTATAAAAAGATTTTATGTACAAACCTTGACAGTTATGAATAAAGAAATTTGCTACTGCTTTACTAAAGAATGATATTGTGACAATTGATCATAGACATGGTGATAAAAAAAACAAACAATAACATTAAATCAAACTGCATATTACACAAGAAATGTCACTAATAGATATTTCATATGATTGTTGGTATCTAATAATAATGTATATACTCACAAGTTTACTGCTGCATTCTGTTAATTGTGATTTTTAATTACGATGTTAATATCTCCATCACTAAACAAATTATTATGGCAACTAGTATTTAAGATATGCATGTCCATCAGTAAAAAGCGATTGTTGATTACTTGGTTCTTTATATTTAAAAATAAAACCAAAAACGATTAAACTCTGATACAGAAATGCCGACTGTTCGTACTGCAGCGTTTCTTGTTAACAGATCTTCAAAAGTAAAATCCCCATCAAATTATTATTTAACGTACATATATATTAAGACTACGCTTTTAATAAAATCATTACATCTACAGCAGTAGCAAATTTCTTCTCTTTTGTTTCAAATTTCTTATATGTAATTAAAACCTTTACGCAATCAAACTTCTTGAATAAATATTTTATCAAGCTAGCTAGACGAATATGAATTCTTATTGAAAAACTAAGAATTAATTACTGATTTGATAGCTACTAACGCTGAGAATGTTGAAACTCTCCAGATGTTGGACGTTTATTACTCAAAAAAAGAGAGAAACCAGTTACTATGGAAAATTTGTAGTATTTCTTTCTTCTGCTAAAAATGATATTATATACAATATTCTAATTTTATTTATTCGATAATATACAAACTGTTTTAATTGTTAGAAAAATATTTCTCAAACTAAAATGACATGAAAAGCAAAACTATGTTTAGCATCATTTCATTTTTCGCAGACATATCAAAATTTATCTGTAATCTTTATAAACAGTCTCCTGGCTAGATTTTGTTTTAATACGCATTCTGATAAAACACTGCCAACAAAAAGATAAATTACTATATTTTTAAATTCTTTTATTAGCTGAATTTTGATTATTTGTTTTAACATATTTTTTAAAGCTTATTATTTAAATATTATGATTAATTCACTGTTTACATACAATTTTGACTGCAATTATGCATTATATTTCAACAGACTACATATATATTGTGAATATTAAATAATTTGATGAAAAACAGATCTGCTGATTGATAATTGCTTAGTCAATTCAATCACAGCAATCCTGAAACTTCAAAAAGATTGATATACTTTTATATGCTTATCAATAAATGAAGAAATATACAGTTATGGAGTTATGGGCGTTTTCCATTTTGCTACCAGCATATTAAAGGGTTTTTGTATTGTGTAATTTACTTGATGTGATGTTTTAGAATTAATCTATCTGACAATTGTCCAGATAATTAATATGATAAGGACAATATTTCACAAAAAAAAAAAACCCAGCAGATATCCCACATAATGGAAGAAAATATAATCTTAATTTTTTTACACCATCTAATAAGTCTATAGAAATTGATGTAATTATGATAACTTACCTTTTGAACAGAATTCAATTATTCATCATACCCATGAAGAAAATATTAACTAATTTCATATTTAAAAATTATAATTTCAAGGGTTATTTTGATGACTGATGCAGGTAATGTATTTCAATATCTTGTATAAACCAAAATAAGATGACTCCTTATTAAGATAAGTTTTACAAACAATTTGTATCAAACAAAGTACCACTGAATACTATCATGATGTAAATACATGTATATATAGAAGCATCACTTGCACCACAAGCAAAGAAAAATGAAAAAATAAAAAAAACTTAAAATGCAGTTCATGCAGGATTGAAAAAAATTAGATAGAGGAATTATCCTAGATATGAGAGAATAAAGTAAAATAAATAAAACCATAATTTATAATGCCTAAAATTAAATAATTATTTTAATATAATGAAAACCATAAAAATCATCAGGAAATATCATGGTGAAGGTTTGATAATATAAGACTCCTATCTCTGGTATGATTATAAATGTTAAGATTTAAATAAAAATGTATGCTTTTAAAAGCAATATAGAACTTTTAAATTAATTTTATCAATTTTTTAATTCTCATTTTATTTTGTTTCTGTAAAGAAGATTTGACTAAATAAAACAAATTTAATATAATATTGAAATAAAATAAGGCACTCATCTTTTAGCTAAAGATGCCGTTCTATGGTGCGGTTTTCGTGCCAAAACACATAAAAATGCTGTTTTCGCGGCCGACATGTTCGAACCCGCGTTTTCTATAATACAACTTTTTTGTTGTGCTACAGAATGCAGGCCTCTATGTCGCATCGCAGTACAGCATGTATGTCGCATAGCAGCAAATACATTTTCCGAATTCACACAATTTATAAAATAATTACGGCTTGATGAGAGAGTTTGTATTTGAATTGTATTGAAATGTTGTTTTCATTGGATTTTTTTTTATTTTAAACTATTGAAATGTTCAGATTTTTTAAAACAATAATTATAAGACTTTTTATAACGTACTGTATTGAATTTTTATTTGGGAAAATGTTAAATATCTATGTTTTTATTGAGTTGCAATTAGGTAACATGTCAAGTAACGTACTGTTAGTAACATTCCATGAGACAAAGAAGATTCTACCGTCTGTATATTTTTGAAGTAAAAAAGAGTGGTACGAAAAAAATATCCAGTAAGAAAAGTCCAAATATACAGGTTTTTTTGTAAATTTAATAAAAAGCAAATATTATAAACATGTTTAATAAGTAAAGAAGACATTTGTATGTGTTTGTTGTTGTTTAAAAAAGTTTGAGTTTCTTCTGTCCGAGTACGTTTACGATTTTGAATTTTTTTATTTTAGCATTACAAACAAACAGAACACTAACCCTAACCCTAAACTAACCCTAAATCTAACCATAACAACTTTTACTTTTATTTCGATTATTATTTTTTAGTTAAACAATAACAAAAAAAGTCGTAACACAAGTAAAAAAATATCCGATAAAAAAATTGATAAAAAAAAAAGCCATAACACAAGTAAAAAAATATCAGATAGAAAATTGATAAAAAAAAGCTGTAACACAATTTAAAAAGTATACGATATAAAAAACATGAATCAAACTGTAATTTGTTGATTTTATTTTACATTTATTATTATCATTTAAATTGTTTACGTTAATAAAAAATAATATTTAAAAAAGACGATTTTGTTTTGTTTTTATTTTCGCATTACAAAAAAAAGCACAGAAATATTATTAAAATCAACGGCCCATGAATGTTCATATTTTATAGTTTTAGCATGAAAACGGCACCATCCGACAGCATCTTTAGCTATAAGACAAACCTAAAATAATAATAAAAACTGATGAAGTGTTTACAAAATCTAAAAAATGAAACAGCCCTTACAAGACTGGAAAATGGGTTAAAGTTCACCTATGAGCTTCAAAATAGTAAGTTATGATGTGAATAAATAATATATATATAAAATAAGCAAAATGCACTTTTGATAATTTATTTTCCCTTTTTTCAATTTGATAATTCTACAAGTTAACAAAGATACTTAGTTTAGAAATGGCAAAGTAATGAACAATAATAGTCAGAACATCTGTTAAACTAAAAATATCATCAAACATATTTCATAATTGTAAAGAAACAGTTAATTTATATTCTATTTTTCTATAGATATTATGGAATTAAGCAATAAATGTGTAGTATGTTCATATGGATTACTGAATGCTAATTCGAATTTGAATGGTGGGGTAGCTTGCCTGTCATATAATCTTCAGAAATATATTGAATATCATGTGGACATTTGTGACAAGTTGGAATAAATGCTTATTGCATGGGTCCATACCTAATGAGTTGGACTCTGAATCATAACCTTACTTAGAAAAGAATATTACTGACAAACTTTCAAACCATTGAATTCATATATAAATACCAATAATGATTTTTTCTTTATAAAGAAAAAATGTTCAACAGCAATATATGTAGTTATTCCAAAATTTCAAGTATTTATTCCTACATGATTCATAAAAATAATATCAATTACATTGGTAAGAATTATATCTATTCAAAACATGAAGATCTAATTGATTTATGTAATTAATGATGAGAGTTATAATATTTCAAGGGAAATTTTTTTTGGATAATTCCAATAAATGTGGATATTCATTTATATATTTAAGCTTTTAATATTATGGAGACATAATTAATGATTTATATATATATATTTGTAAATATTTAATAAATTTAATATTATATCATTTAGTTTTGAAAAATAATACAATGCATTATTAGTACCATTATCAAAGAGAATGTCTTAAATGCATATTTTATAGCCATATAGTTTTAGACATTGTTTTTTTTTGTTTTTGTTTCTAGCCATCCATTTGATAAAATATGTGAATGTAGTTGTTCAATATTAATAAATTATTAATTTGCAAAGCCAGCATAATAATATTCTTTATTTTTAATTGTGTATTATAACTACTGTATAAACATTATTTTTGATATGTGATGCATGGGTGATCATCATGTAACTAGTCTCAATGCTTGATACTTTTCTGGTAAATCTGACTATGATGATGGAATAAGGTATGTAATGCTAATTAGGTAGTGTTAAATAGAGGCAACTTTCAAATAAATGGAAAGATGCAAAAAATTGGAACAGGCCTTGGCTGAACTTCAAAATCAAAGCTGACTCTACAGAATAACCATTTTTGGATAGTTATCTTGTATTTATTCAAAGTATTTAATAATGTAATCATCATCAAAGCCTGTATGACTTAATTTTTAATTAGGTAAACAATATAATACGTCTAGTTGTAGGATTATGTAAATCACATCTATATATCATGGCATTAGCTTCCTAGATATTATGTTGCAATATATTATAATATTTGTCACCTGTAGAATTAGGTATGGTATTTATTAGAACATCAAAAAGTATTTGGAAAGTTACAGTATAAGTACACAATTTATTATTCTGAAAAAGCATGAATTCTAATCATTCATTTTTTTAAAACAATTTTAAATAATCCAACATAAAAAAGTTATAATTATTAAAAAATTAGTTAAAATTTGAATCCTATGTTAATACATATGAAATATACATTCTTAAATGTGCACGACAGTAAAATAAAACTCTGTCTAATGGAGATAAATTTTTTATCAAAAAATAATTGCAGTGTCAAATTATTATTCTTTTAGTAGACATCACAAAAAACAAAGAAGAAAACAATAGGTTCTCTATCTAAACATATTTTATAAAGAAACTAAGGGGGTTCTGCCCCTTATGCCTTCTGTGCTGATTAAATTCTATCATTCTTTCCCCACCAAAGCCAATGATAATAAAACACTGATTATGATTTTATACTTTCTTTTAATTTAACATGCAAACACTAAATTTTATTCTTTTATTAATTGAGTTGAACAATAATATTTAAACAGCATTAAACTGTTGCACATGCGCTTTGGATTTTAAATATAAAATGAATGAATACTAACACTTCAACCACATGAGCAAATTTATTATTAAACAAATAATAATTATTTATTTATTACAGATATTGTGTTTCTGTTTAAAAGTTTTATTTTACCCATAATTATTTCTGAAATCGTATATATCAGAATCTTATAAAAGAGTTGCCAAACATGTTCATAATAAAATATGTTTTGACTCTGAGGGGAAATTTAAGATATATCTTTCTCCACTTAACTAAATTATTAACAAGTTCATAAAATGCAACTTTATTGTCAAAGAAATAATTATTAATACTTTTTCAGAATACTGTATTTAAAGATATTCATTTCTGTCTGATTTTTAACAACACTTTGTTCTTTTTTTTTTTTTTTTATAAGGGTGGCCATTTTAGTTGCTTATTCATAATTTACATATGGGGTTTTAAGTAAACTACATCATTTGGTGCTATTTCCATTTCATCTTATCATGTTATATATGTAAAAAAAAAATTAAACCTATCTTTCAGTTCTATAAAATTTACTGGAAATGACTAAAGTGTGGTAACAAATAAGCCAAAATTTTATAGTAAAACATTATGATAATTTCTGATGTCATAGTTATTTTTAAGGGGTCAAAAAAAAAAAAAAAGAAAGAAAGAAACCCACATGGTCAATTTTCTATTTGAACACTTGTATTAAAAAAATTAAATCTATCTTTAAATTCTATAGAATTTCTTTGAATTGACTGTACAGTCTAGAAATAAAGAAATGACAACTCTATGTTAAACATTAATTTTCAATAAATAAAAAAGAAATCAGAGCTATACTTTTAATGCCAAATTCTATGTCAGCCAAGACTTAAAAAAAACAACAACAAGTGATCAGAATTCATAATGAAATTTTTATTAAAAAATTCCACACCTTCTCTTGAACATATGAAAATCTCAATTTTTCATTAGTATTTTTTAAACAACAAAAAATTTGCACTTTCTATATTAAAAATTAATTTTCAGATAAAACAAAAATTTTTTTTTCTGTGCAATATATGCTGGCTATTTAAAGTAAAATAACTTGGCCATATGGTAACTTTAATAGACTTATATAACTTTAATAGACTTTATGATGAATTTCAATTTATCCACAAGTGTAATTATTCCCAATTTTGACAGCCAAAATCAAACCATTTGCAATTCTGTATTAAAAGTTCATTATCAAATAACAATAAAAACAAATGGTAAGTTTACATTTTTATACAAGGTTATATAATTTTAATTTATTTTAGAAGTATGTTCTCACAAATAAGTTTCTTTTAAAAAAAAGTTGAAATGTTAAAATGTCATGTTGGTTTATTTATTGTTTAAAATATTTGAATATTTATACTAAATAATTATCTTTAAAATGTAAACAGAAAAATAATTTTTGTTGCTTCATCAGATTTTTGGAAAAAAGAGTACAAAGAAGCTTAAAATTTTACTATGAATTTCTACTATCCAATAATGCAAAATTTTACATAAATAGGTAATGGATTTAAATGCATTATTATATATTTTCTAATAAAAAATTTGCAACTTTTATTACAGTATGATGCAAATCTTCTTTAGAATCAAGTAAATATAAATAATGAATTTACATGTATTAATTTAATTTTTTTTAAAGAAATATTTCCTAGAAGTTACATATAAGTTATGCTAGTGGGTTATATTTAATTTCGAAACATTTTTTGTTTTACTTATGGTTTTTTGAAAATTTTCTAAATCTACTCTCAACTTTGAACTCGATTTTTGATTAATGGTAGTCTACATGTATATAAATAAAAATTCTTGAGTAAAAAATAATGTTTAATAAAATTATGTGGGGAAGATAATTAACACATTACACATACATGATTTGACAAAGGCAAAATTAATAGATAATTTATTTCCTTATATTTCTATAAGAAATGGAAAAAAATATACAAAGTATAATATATATAAAAATGTGAAGGATGGAAAAAGAGAATGATAGATTAATTAGAGATGAATAGAAAATAAATTTGAATAAATATAATAATTTGAAGTTAGATATAAAAAAATACATAAAAGAAGAAAAGATGATTGATTACAGTAAAAGTAGCTTATTATTATTTGATGCAAGATAGAAGTTTTAGATACCCAAGAAAAAAGGATAAATTAAAAAAAAAATTAGGTTCTAAAAGTAGTTTTTATGGAAATGGGGAAAAAAGAATATTGAATAATTTTTTTGAATGTAGGATTTTGAAAGAGGATCAGGATAAATTAAATGGCTGAGTGAGTAATTTAAAAATAAAAAGAGTGATAGAGATTTTAAGATGATTTTTTATTTTGATATTTATAATGAAATTGGGGCATATGAAAGATAGTATAATGGATCTACTGAAAAAGCTTTTATTAAAATGAGGATAGGAATAAAAACCAGTGTTGAAAAAATAATTGAGTAATAAGAAAATCAATTAATGTGATATGCAAGAGTTTTTGGGAAAAGGGAGTATTTAACTTGGCTATTAGGGTTTCTAAGTATATAGCCTGTGCTCAAAAACTTAGTTTCCATTTTGCATTTGTATATTTATTTCTTTAGCAATCTGCAAAATATTATGTTATAAGAATCAATGTGAATTTTTGTTTTGAGGATCACAATCATTATTTCTAGATAGCATCACCATGATTCCACAATTAGGCTTAACATTTTAAATCTCAAATCTTTTTATCTGGTTTACTAGAAAAGTTGTGAAATAGGCAGAAGCCCCCCCCCCCCAATATATGATTAGGATAAAACACATGTGAAAACAAAGAATTACTGACACATATAAAAAAGTAAGTAATTGATAAGCACTTGGAGGTGTTGAGTAAGAAAAGCTTAACAGTGAATAATATTAATGCAGTATTCTTAACATGTTTTCAATATCTTTGTCAGATATCATAATAATAGCAATGAGTATATTAATGATATTAATAACATGAAAACAGAAATGTTATATAAACACATGAATGAATACTATATTATACTGCAAATATAAATAACTCCATTGCCAACTTTATTATGCAAAATGATATTACTCTACTGTCTGCTTTATTAAGCAAAATGATATTTTAATATTTAGTACCTAACTAATAATGGAAAGGTCTTGAGATATAAGTGGAATATGTTCTAACAAATAAACATATGACAATCATTAATAAAATAATTCACATTTGAATAAATAAAAAAATATGTAAATATTTTAAAATTTAATATTTTCAATATTACAATTATGAATATTACAATTATGAAAAATTTAATTTTTATACTTTTTTAATGGATGTAAAAGAATAAAAATCTAATTTAGATAAAATTATTAAAATTTTTACACAATTTCTCTTTTTTTGTATCTTTTTCAAGTTGTTCATCTTGATAAACTCAGAATAAATTATCTAATCTGGTTTTATTAACTGCTTTTATTGAAGTTAAAAAATCAGTTTTGTTTGTTGGTATGTCTGTAAACTTTTGATCTTTTTTAAGTTAGAATTAAATTTTAATTGAGGTCTTTAAATTCAATACAATTGCTTGAAATTTGTATATAATTAATATTAAATTAATCCATATGGAACACTAATCTTTTTGGTAGGTAATCTAGTTTCTTAGATATGGAACAGACGGCAGAAAGACATTAAATATTTTGATATCAAATTTTTTAAAAATTCTTAGAACTTTCATTTGTTTTAAGTGTATCTCATAAGAGGGTAATATAGAGATTTTTTCCTTTCAATTTAATATTTTAGTAACATTTTACAATCAAGTTAAGTTCAATATAATTTGTTGAAATTTTGTATTTTTTAAAAAATCTCTATGAAAGTGATAAGACAAATTAATATTTTAAATAAGTGACTTAGTTTCTTAGATAAAAAAAAAATGAAGGAAAAGCTTCAATGTTTTAAGTAATGCCCATAATTTTCTTGGTTGCAATTGTCAGCTTCATTTAAGTAATAACAAAGTTTGTCTCTAACATAGTTTTGTTAAGCTTTTTTTTTTAAAAAAAAAAAAATTAAATTAAAAAAAAAGGCAAATAATTTTAAATAGAAAAATTATTTATGGATTTCTTATACATATGTACACATACAATAAATGTGATATATGCATAAAAGTATTCATATCAACTTACTGTATAAATATTTAGTGATATATATACAATATGTGTGTAAAATTGATTTAAAGCAAAATTATACATATTAAGAGAAGTTCGTTTTCAATATAGTTTTAGTAAACATTTTTTTAAAATAAGAATTTTTAATGAAAAGCAAAAATGTCAAACACTTTTCATTTAAAAAAATATTTCATATTTTAAATCAATTATATACAGATACTAAATATGATGTATACATGAGGGGTATACATTTTATCTTATAGCAGAAATATCTAGGGGTATATATATATCAACTATAAGTGTCCAGTCAATTTAAAGAACAATATAGTTTCACATTTTTATTTATTGTGCCAATATTAAAAGATTAAAAAGAATATATATATATTTTATTAAATAAATAAAAAAAATGTTTCTTCAACTACAATTGGGATTTTTAGATTTAACTTGAAATAAAAGTATGAGTGATCCAGAAATTAATTAAATCAATCTTGATTGACTTAATCTCTGGACTCTCCATGCTTTTATTTCAAGTTAAATCTAAAAACCCCAATTGTGGTTGAAAAAAACAATTTTTTTTAGTGCACAATAAATAAAAAGCATTGAATAAAAATTTTTTTTAATCTCTATTATTTTTTTGCTTATAATTACTTAAGAGTAAATACACTTTCAAGTTTTAGTTGGTCATATGGTTTTCATAGTTATCAAACAGCTTCTTATATTCAATGGGATGACAGATCTGTTTCAAGAAATCACAAATGCCAGACAATTATTTTTCTTTAAGGAGTTTGACTAGATATTTGATTTAGTATTATATGGTCTCCTTATTCTTCTTATAGTATCCAAATCCGCTGAATATAGATGTCTAGTCCAAATACAGGTTTGTTTAGTAAACCATGCAGTTAAGTTACTTATAGTAGTGATGCAAATCATAACATTCGAAAAAATATAATACTGTTTATCTTTCCAACTTATGTATTTTACTATTTACAAGCAACCTATTATTGACTCTCTGCTGACAAAACACTTCATTATTACTGGTTTAAGAAACTATTAACTTAGCAAACTTTTTAAAAAGAATATCTCTAGTAAGATTAAGACTGAGAATAATATTTTTAGTCCAAAGTTCATCTTTTTTAAAAATCTGGTGCTTGTTTCCAACTTTGTTTTTTAATGAATAGATTAACTTCTGCACTTTCTAGCTTAAATAACAAATTTAATTATTTTCTCAGCAAACAAAAAAATTCCTTCCCCCCCCCCCAACATTTTCTAAACCTATATAACTTTTACTCTATATAAGTTTAGTTGACTGATGAATGTTTTATTATATTTATTTTAATAATTTTAAATTTTTTGCTATTACAAAATATATTTTTGACTGAAGTTACTTTATCCCAAATATATAAAAGAACAATAGGTCTATCATTTTAATTTTTAAAAAAATATTTTGAAAATTTATAAGATTAAAATTATATTTTTGGTATACCAAACGATTTCTTTTATTTATTTCTTCTTCTTTACACCCCCCCCCTCTTCATAAATATCCATTAAGTAAATTCTACTTTCTAATATTATTAATTGGAGATGATTAAAAAAACAATTTCTTCATTCTTAACCTTATGCATACATATATAGAGATAACTAAACAGAGATGCTGTTTATCCTTTTTACTTTTCATATAAATTAGTTCTCATTTTATTTTCTGCTTGTTTAACACATATCTGCTCTTATTTTCAGATCTGTACTTAATGACTGTAAAACGCAATTCATCCTCTCTCCCATCCCAGCCTATAAAGAGAAATAAAATATTAATTTTTTTTATTGGCTGTCCACTATCTTTCTTTATTTCATGACTTTTTTTTTCTTGATAATTTCCTTTATATGGGAATCCTTTGTTTCATTTTAAATAAATCTTATATAAAGCTAAATGATATTTCTACCAAGTCTTATGTTAATTTCTATGAAGATAATATATTTCTACATATCAATCTTTTACTAAATTTTCCTTTTCTATATATGCCCTCAAATATATAATTTATACATTTTCTTATCTAAAAAAATGATTTCTATTTTTTGCATTTTAATTTACTGTGCAAATACATATTAATTCTCAGGAGATTTATTTTTTTACTTTGGTATGCTGACATTGTATCTACCATATTTTAGATCAGTTTTTCTTAATGGTCTTTTACATTCATAGGCGTTTCTTAAGCGCTGACATAATACTGGAATTATCAATAAATTTTCTATAAATATGTGAGTTTCTTTTATATTTACATTAAAAAAACTTCAACACTATTTTCTCTTTAATTCTGGTAAATTTAAAGAGCTGTATAAATCTCTAAATAATGCAAATTTCAAATCTAGTAGTGCCAGTTGTGTCTTCTATAGTAATTTGGTAATATTTCATGATCAAGAGCTACAACAACTAATCAAGCACACATAGAAAACACAATAATGTCTGGCATTAAACTCATAATCTGGCTAGAAATTATACATCTGGCTTAAATAAAAATAGAGGGTGGTCAAAATGGAATTTCAAATAAGTTGAGATAGTACTAAAACTAATCATCTACTGCAATTATCTAAAGATTATACTTCATTAGTGCAAAAAGAAAATGAATGCTATACATGCTTGATTAGCTTGGATATACAACCTTACAGTTTTTGATGATCAAATTCCTCAAAAACACTTCTTATAAAACACAATCTTTAGTTTCTTATAAATTCTTGAAAATATCATCAATAAAAAATCTTTTCTTTCTAGTTTTCCCTCCTTTCTCTTATTTTTCTTCAGAGAAAGGCTTTAAAATGTAAAGATTACATAGACCCTTGATTCCTTTTTTATCCTGCATCAAAAATATATTATTCTTCTGCTGCTTAATAATGCTATTGGGTAAATGGCATGGCACTTTTTTTTTTATAACATTTTGTCATTGATAATAGTTTCACATATGCTCTTTTAGATCTATTTTATATTTCTATGAATAATAGGTAGTATCATTTTTATAATTTACAGCCATGTTTTTCAAAAGTGCAAATAATTAGATTTCAGAATCCAATTATTATAATTCACTATTTGACTATCCTCAGTGAATGAATTAGTTCCTCATACATGTGCACATAGATTAAAGTCTGGATTTCTGATATATCAATATTTATTGAGCCTCCATTTTAAATGATCCCTTTCACAATTACTTTAATCTTTCAACAATTTTATACAGCAAATGGTAACACTCTGTCTTTCCAATTATACATTAAACTTGCCCATCTATTTACTTTTTTTTTTTCATGTGCAACATTTATCTAAGCATTTCTAAATTCCTGAAATGAAAAACTTTCTATCAATATTCTTGGTCATTTAATACTCTTTGGTTTTCTATTCTTCTATAGTTTTTGCTTAGTAAAGCTAATAAATGATGATTTATATTAGTGTGTATTATTACTATTTTTTTCTCACAAGATTATATTTCATTTCTGATTTAATGATTTGTATTGTTTCTGAGCTCCCTACACATCTGTTTTCTGGAAACTTCCAACGTTAATATATATTCATGTTTATGTAATCCCATGGTCATACAATGGAAATTGACACATCTAATTCTTTTGCTTACATATGAACATTCATAAGTATTGTATCAGATTTAGAAATTTTAGCAGAATGCAAAAGATTGCTTTCCAAACAGAAGCTAATGAATGTATTAAGACTAAATATTATAATTCAAGTCTGAAATTCTGCAAAAAAAAAAAAAAAAAAAGGCTAAGAAATCTTTTTGGATTATTTGAAACTATCCTTACAAGCAAATACAACCTGGAGAATCTCATTTCTTAAGCATTAACTAAAAGCTACATGGAAAGTTTAACCAATAATTTTCTTTTAAGCATGAATAGAACTGTTTATAAATAACAAAACTCAATGAATTTTTAATTTCTATATTATCTAAATATATTCATGTCAATTTACATAGATTTAATGTCAACCACAGTTCTGTCATCAATTAAAATAATCCATGAAATTAAATAAGCAGAAACTTTACTAAACTACATAATAATATCACTACAGAATTTCATTATAAAAAAAAGCTTTATTAAAATTTAAGTGTTAGTTGTATATATAAATTGATTTTTATGCAGATGTCTAAAAATGTATTTTAATTTATATTTTTAATAATTTCTTTTTTCTAAATGATGTATATTTGTGATATATAATTTATTTTAAATAATACTTCAAAGGGCATTTTTCCCATTGCATATTGAATTAAAAATGATTTATTAATTTAGATTTCAATAAGAAATTGGAGTTATTTCAACTAGTGCTTAAAAATAGTATATATCTCAAACACATCTTGATTCATTCTTTATGAATACAGCTGTTCATATTCAAACAAATAATCCATAAATTTCATTAATGTTATATATTAACCATTATTATTATTAATTAATTTATTGCTAAAAGTTCATTCTCAGCTCTTTATTTTCAATTCAATGTATAATTGACAATACTGTGATTAAATAATATCTTTACCTTGAATTTTCATAAGCTTGAATCAGTAATATTTAAATGAGATGAAAGCCAATGATTATCAAACTAATATCTGATTGCAAGGGTAGTATGAATTAAAACATTATTACCATGAGAGACAGCAAACTGTCTGAAAATAAAGCTTGTTACATCAGATAAACATATTTCTACCAAATATTCAAATAGTTTGCAGATATAATTAACCATACAGATTAATTATTGTACTAAAAGAATACTATCACATGGCTATCCAGATTGTAAGAGTTATTATCAAAATTCACATCTATGAAAACATTATTGTCACACAAGATAACATGGAAATAATATCCATAACATAGAAAAAAAACATGGTTCCCCAAAATATTTAAATAATCTAAAGAGATAATTAGCCATGCAAACTATTTATTCTACTAAAAGGATACAATGACACTGCTATCCAGACCATGTTTTATCACTAAGTTTACATTTGTGAAAGGATAATTACTTTATATGTTTCTATTGGCATTCATATAATACTTTCTACCATAGTTGCTACAAATGTAAATGATGACTCATCTGAGCATATAACCTGCTTCCAGTTGTTTGTTATCCAAATGTCAAGCTTGTAATTTGAAATAACAGGTTGATCATAAATATTTTAATTGTGAAATTCATGAGACTTTTCAAGATAATAGTCTATTGTAGTGATTTTTATATTTTTTGGCTATAATACTTTTAATTACTGAGGATTGAATTATAAGTATTTCTAAAAAGATTTGGTCAATCATCTTTAGTAAATATACTAAGAACTCGAAACATTAATCAGTTTAACACTTTTGACCACTTGGTCTACATTTTTTTTATTGACTTATGGAGCTGATATTAACTTTTCTGTAGCATATATCTTTGCATATCTGTACTGAGAAGATATAAATAGTATTAAAATGTCAGGTCATTATTTATTCAATATATTTTCTTTATTTGATTATTGTTTTAATTTTTTTTATTAAAAAAATTAAACTGTATATTTCAAAATTTTATTCATTTTACCATTCAATTATTTTTTAGTCTTTTTTTTTTTCAAATTTATTATATCAAACATATCAGAGAATGTTTTTTTTTTTTAAAAAAGTCAATATTCAAAATTCATAATCTGAAGTTTGAATATGATAAAAAATAGTGAGTTATCTTGGTTAGCAAGAATTCTCTGTGTGTGTCAGCAAATATTTAATATAAGATTTTAAAAAAAGCAATAAATTTTTATTATGAAAATGAATATGTTTTATAAATAAAATTTTAAATATAAAAAAGTACTTGATTCAATTTGGCATCAGGGAATAATTTACTTCAACATTCCTTAGCAATTAACATTCAAACTTTAATAAGCATGTGATATGTATATATTAGATCAATTAGTAATGTTCAACCTTTATTGGTGTATTATATTTTTATATACAAACATCAACAAAAAGATATTCTACTCCCACCCTCCATCCCTCCCTGTAAATTTATTTTAAAAAACAATTATAAAAAATAAAATTCATATATTTATATTTGCAATATTAGTCTAAAATGATTTTGTGGTCACCAGGCTGGACTCGCTAATTTAGAATTGCAGTCATCTAATTCGAATTTATATACTGTATTCATCGACTAAAATTATAAGAAATATATGCAATTTAAAAGGTCCATAAAAGCGAAAAAAAAAACTTCTGAATTGTTGAAATTAAACCAATTGTTTCTTTTCAATCATGGCTTTAATTAATACACTGTTTTAATTACAATTATGTAGCTAAAATAAAAGAATAGTTTTACTAAATATAGAAGAATGCGTTCTCACTTTATTACTCAAATAATAATCTAATGATGGAGAAAACAAATAATAAAAAATACTTTTAACAAAATTAAAAATGATAAAAAAGAACTTCAATAAATTTTAAAAGTCCCACAATGACAGCCTTTAAGACAGATAATAAATTCTGGATAGATTCAGTGATTTTCCTTCCTACAGCTTTTTAACATCGTCATCAAAACATCATAAAAAATTTTTTTTTCTGCACATATATATAGAAAAGTAAATGATGTGAATGAAAAAAGGATGACTCATTTTACTCTAGTTTTTTTTTTTATAAGAAAAAAACAACAAAACAAAATAAAACAGAAAACATTTCAAAATATTGCTTTAAAAAGTTTTTTTTTCATCATAGAACAATATTATTCTACACAGCACACTATAGTAATAAAACACGACAACATGTGGAAAGAAAAAACAATTTGAAAAAAAAAAAAAAGGATGACTAAATATATTTAAAGTATAAATATTTATTTGCACCTACATATATAAAAATACAGCATTGTATATATATTCAATATAATTGCTGATAGTTATTGCAGCTATGTGACAGTAAAATTTTATGTAAAAAAAATACCCTTGATACGTTTTTTTTGTAAAGAATAAATAAGATAAATGTTTCAAAAAACTTTGCAAAACTGCAAAAAGCTCTGTCTATTTACATTTGTTTGCTCAATAGACGACTAAAAAGATTTAAAATCATATTATCATCCAAGATATTAACAAAATTAAAGTTCAAACATGATGACATTACTGAAAATGAATAAGACCATTAATGTATAAAATTATTGTAATTTTTCAATACAACAATGTGGACAATTATAACAATTTGATGATTAAAAAAAAATCCCCAATAAAAAAAAAATTAAAGGAATAATCTTTTATTTAATGATTCACAAAAGTTGCATTGGTCTGTAATTAAGCTATCTGTTGTGTTTACTGGACAGAAAAAAAAAACAAAATGCGCTTTGATTTTAATTCTAATTGAAGTTCCTATATGTCAACATTTATTAATAAAAAGTCAATTCAAAGAAAGTGTTTTTTCTCTCTATGAGAACGTACTCAGCTCACTTGCGCAATTTTCACTTTTATTAAATCATAAAACTGGAAACTTTATTTCTTAATAAATGTAGGATATTTTGTAGAAGAAATTTATCAACTGAAAATTTACTAATGATAAACAGAAAATGCTTATTGATTAAAAAAAAAAAGTCCAACATCAGGACAACTATTATTATTGTTTTTTATAATTATAAATTGAATTTCAATTTTCAAAGAAAATTTTCATTACTTAAATTTGGTGGAGAATAATTTTTTTCCATTAAATTTTTTTTTGATTTTTTATTATTTTTATTTATTTGCACAGTTAATATATTACTTTTAAGATTACCTTCATTATTTGAAGTTATGCTTTAAGAAATTTATTAAAAATAAGTTTTTTTTCACTAGAAATAAACAGCTCATAAAACAATTAGTCATAGAAGGTTATTCAAAAAATGTACAGCTAAAAGGGTTAAAAAGAGATAAATTAGTTATTTCACTGGTTTAAAGAATTATGGCAGTGATATCTCTTTTTTTCTTTTAGCTTCCTACACAAATATATTTTAAATTCAAATATTAGTGATTTGGTAGGCTCTAGTTTTTGTTGACATTGTATGTTGTATATTTAACAAAAATAATATGCAGTTTTGATATGAATGTGTTAACAAAAATAATATGCAGTTTTGATATGAATGTGTTAACAAAATAAGAAGTGTTTGCAAAAAGCTGCAATGACCTATACAGTGCTGATGATGCAACTTTTAACATTAAGATAATAAAATCAATTATTCAAGGTTTTAATACATTTTTATAAATGTAGATGACAACAATCAACCTTTAAGTTGTCAACAAATCTCAACCTACAGTCAAGGCAACCTCTTTTAATAATAAACCATGGTATCGATAAGACATTTATAACTTTCAAATTCTACATCATCTATATTTATAAATCTATTAAAGCCTTAATTGGCTTTATTGTCTTAGTAAATATATATATTTATACAGAATTTGAAAGTTATAAATGACTATTTATTTATTAGCCTGCTTTCAGAATCTGGAAGTTATAACTGATTATTATTTATCAGTCTGCTTTCAGAAAAAAAGTTATATTTGCCTGATTAATGAGATTTGTTTAAACTTCTATGCATTATTAATCTCACACTCTTTGGTTAAGTTGCAATCTTTAGTGTCTATATAAACATATCAGACAATAGACAAATACAAAGGTCTTGATTATAGGTTGAGATTGGGTTGATTGTTAACCTTTAATAATCATCAGAATATTATATAGAGAAATAGCAATTTATTTAAGTAATATTTATTATTTAAAATATATATACACACACATATAAAAATAATAGAAAACACAATTCAATAAATATTTGAAAATAAAATAACACACATTGCAGTAAAAGCCTGCATATTAATAAGCCTAATTGACATGTTTTTTTATAGTCTAATGGGTCTTACTCATAATGTATTCCAAGTTGAGGGCATATACTTGTCTTATTTCAGTCATCATATTTATAGGCAGCAGATATAATTTAAAAAAATTCAAAACTGCATAAGAAATTCTTTACCCATGCAAAACATGGACTCAATTAACTATGATATCAAAATGTATATCACAGAATAGAGACAAACAATATATACAGATCTGATAAATGAAAACAGGTCTTCAGATAAAATGAAAAAAGCAGAGTATTCCTTCACAGAGCCTATTTCTTGAATATCATGCAACATGAATCTGGAATCAGCATGCAAACACAAAAACAATTCACAAAATATTCTCAATTTAATAATTATTTCATTATTCTGATAATCATTTTGAGAATAAATCAGTAATGTTCATTGAAGATTTACATTCTGTATTGCTTAATAATATTTTTATTTAACACAGCAAATCCATAATTATCTGCTTTGAACTGTGATCTTTATTCTGATTACAAGTTCATGTGTAATGAGTCTAAAATAAAAATTGTAAATTAGCAACAATTTATAACTAATTGAGTATCAAATTCATTGAACAGTGATCAGCAATATATATAAACATTAATCATGTAATTAAGACCATATTCAGTATCACAAAAATAATTTAGTCAGATGATTCCATAAAAGCTTGCAATTTCAAAACTTTTGTAAGTATATTTAATGTATTAAAACATCAAACATCACATGATCACCATTTTTATGCTTACACAAGCTGTTTTTCACTTAGGCAAAACTCTCCATACAGTAATGCCACTCAGTGCAAGCCAGACTAATCAATGGATGCAGAAAAATTTGTGCATAAAAATCTTTATCTAGTGCCTACTCATCTATTATTCCCAGACTAGTTTCTAGCTTGCGGCTTTCACCAGTGAGGAACCTTGGATCCGAAAGCATTGCATGTAGATCTTAGGATCTAGTGCAACCTTCCAGCAGCCACTTTTTACTTTTTTAGCTAACTATAAAGTTTTTAATCCAAAATGAAAACAATAATGTTTTCAAGCTAAGCTCATTAGTTTGTATAGTTGTATAGATCTAAACTCAGTTCAGCAACCATACTTTTTGGTGTCTTTGGTTCTTTAATAACCACAGTTACCATAATCCTATTCAGCAGGATTGGTGTTAAACCATCAAACATCATATGATCACCATTCTTTATGCTTACACAAGCTGTTTTTTAATACTTTCCATACAGTAGCGTCACTCAGTGCAAGCCAGACTAATCAATGGATGCAGGAAGGTTTATGCATAAAATCCTTATCTAGTGCCTACTCATCCATTATCCCCAGACTAGTTTCTGGCTTGTGGCTTTAATCAGTGAGGAACCTTGGATCTAAGAGCACTGCACATAGATCTCAAATGTAACCCTCCAGCAGCCACCTTTTACTTTTTTAGCTAAAAGGTGGCTTCTGGAGGGTTGGTTCCTTAATAAGCACAGTTACCATTCTTTATGCTTTCACAAGCTGTTTTTCACATAGGCAAAACTCTTCATACAATAGTGCCATTCAAAGTAAACCAGAGTAATCAATGGATATGGAAAGGTTTGTGCATAAAATCCCTATCTAGTGCCTACTTATTCAATATCCCCAGACTAGTTTCTAGCTTTCATAAGTGAGGAGCATTGGATCTGAGAGCACTGCACCTAGATTTTAGAACCTAATGCAACCCTCCAGCAGCCACCCCTTACTTTTTTAGCTAACTAAAAAATGGTGGATTATGTGATGTTTGATGGCTTAATACCACTCCTGCCCAATAGTATTATGGTGACTGTGGTTATTAAAGAACCAAAGTATGGATGTTAAACTGAGTTCAGATCTATACAACTATACAAACTAATGAGCTTAGCTTGAAAACATTATTGTGTCTTCATTTTGAATTCAAAGCTTTATAGTTAGTCAAAAAAGTAAAAGGTGACTACTGGAGAGTTGCATTAGATTCTAAGATCTAGGTGTAGAGCTCTCAGATCCAAGACTTCTCACTGATGAAATCTAGAAACTAGTCTGGGGATATTGGATGAGTAGGCACTAGCTAGGGATATTATGCACAAACCTTTCTGCATCTATTGATTAATCTGGCGTGCACTGAGTGGTGCTACTGTATGGAGAGTTTTGACTATATTTAATGTAGTTGGAATAGTGATTAACTTCTTAAATATGTTTGCTTAAAATTTAGAACATCTTGTACTAAAGTCTGGAAATCTTTTATAATAAAACAATTCTTCAACATCTGTTAGAAGAATTCATCATAGCCTTTACAAAATTTGGAAGGCAAAAAAATCATAGCAACAATGGCCGAAATTTCTCAACTCAAAGTAATGTCTAGACCTCCATCCCTCTATATTTCTTACAGCAGATTTAAAAAATACCCCTGGAATTAGAAACATTTCCAAAAAGTAGAAAAAAATAATAAGAATTAGCTAGCATTGTGTTTAAAATACAATTCATTGGGAATGTTTAATTTGAGCATCTCCTCTTCTAAATTCAAATGATTATTACACTCTAATTCTAGTCATAAACATCTAATTGATTATATTAGTAGCATTCAACCTTATTTGATATCATTAGCAAGTTATTTCAATTTTAAAAAAAGACATTTGAAAATCATTTATTTTTAAAATAACTACACACACAAAAAAAATCAAAAATAAGAATTTATATTTTCATTATACACAAAAAATAATGCTGCAATTGATTGGCACATCATAACTACCAGTAAATATTATTAAATTGCTCTTATTCTATTAATGTTTGTAAAATTTAAATGATCAAGCCAATGCCATAACTCCTGCTTCCCAAATAATATAGTGATTTCTTTCAGTATTCATCT
Source organism: Epiperipatus broadwayi (assembly GCA_028023455.1). NCBI lineage: Eukaryota > Metazoa > Onychophora > Udeonychophora > Euonychophora > Peripatidae > Epiperipatus > Epiperipatus broadwayi. The sequence goes on from JAQFVV010000009.1 coordinate 13,133,855, forward strand.
GCAGACAAGTTGAAAAAAAAAAGTTATCTATTAGACTAATTTAATGAAGTTAGATCAAGTTCTTAGCTTAAATAGATTCAGAAAATAACAGAGATCCAACATTAAATTTTCTAGTTATTGGATAAATTAATAAATTGGCATCTCAATATATAATTTTATTTTCAAATAAAGGAAAATAATTGTAGTAAGTTTGGATATGAAGGTAATGCATTTTTTAATAAATTTTACAACATAAGTAGTGAGTGTCAGTCAGTGAAATGGTTAAAGCTATTATTTCTGCAAAGCAATTTTGGAATAAATATACTACATTCATTATTTCTTTGTCAGTGATACAAAAAAAAAGAGAGAATGCAAATGCAAACCATATTTAATTTGGCATGTAACTACATATTCCTAACTGAGATAGCAACAGTTTTCTCATTCCAAACAGTAGTCGAACTATAACGTATTAAATTTATTTATACATATCTGCATACACTGTAATTACAACAACAAAAAAAATTTTCTTCATAGCACTTCTTATGGGGTCTTTTTCTTAAATATTTTGTAATTTTTTTGTTTTAAATAAAATGCTTTTTAGTCATGTATTAAATCTGTCAACTATAAATGGATCTCTTTCATGCATTCCTTTGGGCATTACTGCTGTTGATCACTAGGTTAACACTGTCCTAAAGTTTTGAAAATATAAAATGTAAAAGTGTATTTTAATAAAAAGGTTTTTTAAATAGTCAAATCCTGTCAATTTTTAAAACTTTCCCCAGAAATGTAGATTGTTCATATATGCTTATACACGTATTGAAACAGTTATTATATAGAGTATTTACAAATTATAAATATTTTTTAAATTATAGAAAGTTAAAAATTTGAAACTCATTATGTATGATCTTCAAAACTATCTAGCAGTCCTCACCATTGACAATATTTTTAAAACTGTTTCTGTTATATCATCCATGGATAGTTATGGTGAAATTATTGCATTGGTTTGCAAATCATTAATAGTGAAAAAAATTTGAAAAGGATTACGGTCTAAAAAATAATTTCAGAACACAATAATTTTTATAAAAAACATTCAATCAGTTTACTATTTGAATAAATTTCAAACTTTATATACCTAAAAATGAAATTTATTTTTCTTAATTTTTAATAACTACTTCAAATAACAAACAGTAAATTTAAAAATTTTAAAGGACACCTAATTTTTCTTTTTCAAAAATATGAATTATTTCCGTTAATTATCTTCTAAATTAAAAGCAATATTAATGATGCTTTATACATGGAAAAAATATTGAAAACATTAAAATCTTAATGCATTTTTTGGTAATGGCATTAAGATTGGATTTAATATTTTTATGTTTTCTCCACATATAAAGCAATATTAATATTACTTTTAATTTATTACATTGCAATGATGAAGATATCATAAATTTTTTGTGTGTTTCTTCTAAAAGTCAGAACACCAGCCATTGTTGTATGCAATAAAAAGAAGTCCAGAGATGCACTTATACTGATACTACTATGCTTGCAAGCTTTTGCAATTATTGGTGGAGGATATATCTGAGAGATTTCTCATGCAGGTTTCAATTGTTTGACTTGATAGACAATTTGCCCCATAAATCCAGGTATAACTAATAGCATAATTTTGAGTGTTATTCCATATAGACTTTTATTCATCCTTCAGCTATCAAACAGGAATAATAGTGTCATTTAAATTAATGAATATTAACTTACTGCAAAACATTTATCTAAGTGTACTGTGCTCTAATACAATCATGTCAATAGTTTACAATACAATATTTTTTAACAAATATTCTCATTTTTTAAAAATAAACTCTCGTGCATATCTTACTGCTACTTTTGTGAAACATGACAAGTAGGTAGAAGATAGATGAATTTTGTCTACTCAATTAAAACCAACACAAATTTAATAGCAAGTAGTGAAATAATAGTTCACTTAATAGTTAAGATGAAATTAGGCAATATTTTCACCATAAAAAGTTAAACTGTGTGAGTTTATAAATGATCTTTGTAAAGTTAAAATTATTTATTAGGTGCTTTGTAATTATTTATTAGGTGCTTAGGAAGTATATATAAACACTTTTAAGACAGGCTTTAACCTGTATCAAATGCACTTTGAAATTTATAATAGTCAAGCAATATCTTTATTTTGCCGATGAGGCACCTCTCAAACCACAACACAAGATAGTAACTTTTATAAAGATAAGAGCAGCCATTTTTTCTTACCTTAACTTTCCACTTATGTACAAATTATTTTAGTAACACCCATAATAAATCGTCATGAACAAAAAAGTTGTTGCTATTAATTGATATACTCTTTAAATTACTACTTCTAAGCAAAAATCACACTTAATAATCAAATAATCTTTTAAAAGCAATACATTTTTCTTTTAAGTAAATTACCAGTACTATATTTAAAAATTATTTATTCATAAATAGATATTGTTAGTGTCTTATCTTTTTTGTATATAAAACCTAATCCCCTTTTTATCAAATAACTGTATATTGAAATTATCTTAGATTTTTTGTCCTTTCTTTAAGATTATTAACCTTTTTGAAATCTGACATTTTCTTTTGTTCCACCTGGTGAGAATTTTTTAAAATGTTCAACTTTTCATTTTTGTACAAAATCTTTATTTTATATTAAAACTCAATAAATTGGACTCGAGTTATTCTAAAAAATCACATTTGACTTTTTTAAATATTTAAAAACTGACACATAAATCAGAACAATGTACCATTCTTAATTAGTGTCAACATTCTTTCAAAAAATAAAACAAAGATAGATTTATAATAAATGTATTAAATTCTGCTTTAAAATCTGACAATTTTTGTATAATGATTACAATATTTGAAAAGATTTTAATACCATAGTGACATAAAAGAAGCTGTGATTTTCTTGCTGTATATTTCAGTTAAAGTTTATTGACTTCTATTTCTAAAAATAAAAAATAAATGAAAAAATTGAAAGTTTACATGTGTATTTCTTTTTGATTTAAATAATAATCAACCAATTAGTGTGGGGAAAAATCCAAAATATTTTATAGAGCAAAAAATCATAATTTTTTATTCCAAAAACTTTTCATAAAAACTAGACCAGAAGAAGGTGAATGCTCTGTAGCATTTTTCATTGTCTTAAAGACTTAAACAATAGAGTAAAGATCTGGATGTGATGTGATGTACTGTGACTTCTTAAATGGAGTCAGGAATCTCTTAGCAGCTATGCCCAGAGAAACCTGTTAGCCACTTTACCTTCCTTTTCCATTGTCCACCCTAAGTTTTCCCATAATCTGCTCCATCCCATTTCCACAACATAATCTTTGTCAACTCCATGACCTTCATATCTAAATCCCCCTTATTTTTTTCCCAAACCTAGCATAAAAACCAATAACTCACTTTCTGTATAATCACTTTGTTCATATTTAACCTTCCATAACTTCATTATTTGTACCCTTTCTGCTTCCAAACATTTACATTGAAGTAACAGATGCCTAATATTTTCTATGCCTTCTTTACACAACTTGCAGACTAAATCACTCATATTTTTCCATTTACGTGTATATTCCCTTGTTGCTAAAGATCCCGTTCGAGCCTTAAACAATAAACTATTTTCCTTACTATTATCATAAATTAACTCACACCCAATGTTCCATTTACTTTTATATATATTTAAACTTGTTTTACTCTCCATACTAGTTCTCTATCTCTCCAACTCCCTATTCTTTCTTTATTAATGCATCTATTCTTTTATCCCACTATAACACTCAACAATCCTCTAAACACAATCATCCCATCTTTTGTACAAGTATACTGACATAACTTCTTTATCCAAATCTTCTGCATATCGCATTACCTTTCTCACCCATCTTGTTGCCTGCCCTTTACTTGTAACCCAATTAAATACTATTTTGGCTATTCTTTTATTATCCATAAACTGCAATCTACCAAACATTTTCAATTTGCTTTTTGCATCCCTCATATAAAAACTTGACCATCCCATTTCTCCTTGAATTGCCTCTTTTGCTGTCCACACCTCAGCATCTAATGCATGTTTTCCTACTTCCCTTTGTACTTTTTCTAAGCAATCTAATACCCCTTTACTAACCCATAATGCATCATTGCTGTATGTTAACCCTTCTACTGCCACTCCCTTCCATACAATTCTAGCTACATCATATTTATTATATGAAAACACTGTTAATTTCTTTATCAATCCCTTTCTTTTCTTTGCTTCATTTATGATGTTAACCACTGTCTGTAAGACTGACCTCTTAGAATTTTTTTCCAACTAAAAAATCAATAAAAGAATTATGGAAAAGTCTACCTTGAAAAAAACTTTAATGTTAATATCATTTAAGGCAACATTACAATAGTGATTTAAAGCTTCAGAATAGCCAAGCTTTTTCAGAACTAAACAAGCCATGTTTTCTAAAGAATCTGAAAGTTATAAAATTAATTTGAAGAGAATTTTCCAAGAGAAAAATTATTCTCATGCTGATTTCAAGAATAGTAATGGAAGATCTAATTGAGGAGAGCCAAATAAATCTCTTAATTCATATACTATATTAGTACATGTACAATCTTTCTTTGATCACTTAAATTAAACTTATGTTATTTACAAATATTTTTTTGCCAAAACTCAGTGACTGGAAAAGATCTAAGTTTTTATATTTTAGTGATTCCCAATATAAGATATACCTAAAAATAATATAATTCTATTAAAGTAGATGATTAATTTACAATAATGATGATATTTGAAAGGAATATTTTGATTGTCTTTTGCATAATGATTCAAAAATTCAAATAACTGCTTTTAATAATATTTATTCATTCTATTGATTTATTTAGATTTGGACAGAAATATCCACATTAATGAAGTTAAAATAATTACAAATTTTACTCTAATTAGTGATTGGTCTTCATGCAGAGATTTGCCATAGTGACAATTATCAATTTATACTTCCTATTCTGATTATTTGCACCACTTTTTTCAATATGGTAGTTACTTTATAAGATTGATGACATCATAGGATAGTGACTTCATTAAAGCTACATATTTCAAACAAAGCAACATTTCCCACTAAAAATGTACAGTAGTTTATTCATTTTACAATATTGTTTTGATTACAGAATTAAAATCTGATTAATGCATATTATTTAATTTTCATCCACTGATTTTGATCTTTAACTTTTTCAGTTTTATCACAAGATATTTACACTATTGCATCACCTACTTCATTTTGTTCATAACCCATCTTTATGTTTTGATATTTGCATTGATATTATTTAACAGTATGTAATGTATGCATGCATTGCTAATTTTAGCCCATGTATATAATATTCAGATATTAGTTTGCAAAATTTGATATAGGTAGAAATTTTAATTAATGACATATTAGATTTTCATTGACATTCTTTTTCCATTTTGAAAAAGAACAGATGCAAACAGTTTTTTTGCCAAAACTCTGTAACTAGAATAGATCTAAATTTATATATATATATATTAGTGATCACTAATACAAGATGAACCTAAACATAATATAATTCTGTTAAAGCAGTGGAAGATTAACTTACAATAATGATGATATTTGAAAGGAATATTTTGATTGGTTTTGAATAAAGATACAAAAATTCAAATAATTGCTTTTAATGATGTACATTCATTCTATTGCTTTATTTAGATTTGGAAAGACATATCCAAGTTAATGAAATTAAAATAATTACAATTTTACCCTGGTTAGTGATAATTTATGCAGGGATTTCCATAGTGATAACTATCGATTTATACTTCCTATTTTGATTTACTATTGATTATTTGCTATTATAATCTTCTTTTTTTTTAGCCAAACAACTTTTTTTTAAAAAACATCCACCATTTTTTCAAGATGATGGTTACTTTATAAGATTGATGATATCGTAAGATAGCAACTTTATTAAAGCTATATCTTCCAAAAATGGCAATATTCACAACTAAAAATGTACAGCAGAGTTTATTCATTATACAATATTGTTTTGATTATAGAATTGAAATACAATTAATGCACTTTATTTAATTTTCATCTAGTGACTTTATAAAACATTCTTGCTTTCATTTATGACATATTCAAAATAAAGATTTTAATCTTTAAGTTTTTCTGTGTTATCATTGGATATTTACACCATTTTGTTCGCAACACATCTTTACATTTTGATATTTGCATTGACATTATTTAACAGTATGTAATGTTAAGGTTGCATTTTTTGATTTCAGCCCATGTATATAGTATTCAGATATTAGTTTGCAAAATTTGATATAGGTAGCAATTTTAATTAGTGAAATATTAGATTTTCTTTGGCATGGAAGAGAACAGGTGCAAATAGCTATTATCCATTTTTTAAATTCATAATGACAAGTAAGTTATATAATAAGTATTTATCAAAACCAATGATTTTTTTCTTTTTTTTTCTGGTTAATTGTAATATTCAACTAAATGTTCTAAGCATTCATACAGAGAAGGTAGTCTTTATAATTTAAATTTAGCTTTTATTAATGGTTATGATATTTTATATATTAAAAGGATGTTACACATTAATAAAAACTAAGTTTAAATTATAATAAGACTATTTTTATGCATGAATTCCCAGAACATTTAGTTGAATATTATAATATTTATGGTTTGGAGGAAAAAAAACAGAAATTTTTCTATTGTAGAATTTGAAAAACATATGATATCTAACCAGAAAATGTTAGAATTCAAATGTTTTGTTCTATTTTTTTTAATATATTTTGGAAATTGTAATGTACTGAATATACATACATATTATTCAAAACTATAACACATTTCAATAAATAATCGGTTTTCTATAGTACAATTTGAGAATACAATATCTTTCTTATAAATATATACATGTTTGAAAAAGCAATTATAAGCACATTTCTTTGGCATATATATATATCTTGTTAAAAAAAAATTTTTTTCCTCCTTTGATATATATAATAAAAATACAAAATAAAATAACAATGCATAATTTTGGTCATTTATATGCCAGTTTCATTCAGCACAGAACAAAGTATATTAGTATCTAGTTACGAAATGTTGATATTAGCAAATCTTTATTCATTCAATCAGTTTTATAGATTAAAATTTGTACAAATGTTATTTATGTTATTTTGCTTGACAACTGTAATAGTCATGTTATTTTGAGTTACTTTTTCAGTTTTAAATCCATAATTCATTTGTGAATCATTTAAGATAATAACCAGTTTTATCACAAGCATAGATTGGCAAAATAAAATAAAAAAATTTAATCATTTACATATATTAATAATACTACAGCAATCAATTATGCATATCATATTTTACAAACATTTTATTTGATTTCACTTCATTCATGTAAAATAAAATAAAAACATATGCCTTAAAATAAAATAAAAATTAAGTGCTGAAAAAAAAAAAAAATCCAAATTTTATTAGTTAGAAATTACAAAAATAAAATTTTTTAATAATTAAACATAAAATGCATGAAAAATAAATTTTATAATTGTACAATTAATTTCCTTCTTGCTTTATTTTGATTCATACAAATCATGATTCAGAAAATATCATTCTGTGGCTACATAAGAAGAAAAATGATAATCAGCAATGAAAAAAATATAATTTTTTTCCTTTAAAAAATATGGCTATCAACGTGTTTTTAAATAGTATATTTACCCACAGATTAGTATTTTTTTAAAATAATATGCTGAATAAAATGTTTACTCATTAATTGATCTTTTTTTTCAATTTAAGCTTTATTTTTTTAATCAATTTTTATTCATTTATATATTTTGAGTTTAAAGTAATAAATTAATTTGTTTTCCATAGGGAATTCTTATAATTGCTTATTTCTTATGTGGGATTTTACTTTACAAGGTATTTTGGTAACAAATTGTCATTGCTAACTGGGATAAAAATCCTCCTTAAACTACATGAAATTTTTTTTTTACAAATATGTGGACTTCATGAAGTTGTATCACATTTTTTATCTATTATATATATATAAATGAAAGTTTCTTTGTTCATTTGTTATCAGAACTCAATAAATATTACACTAATCTTTATGAATCTTGTACGATTTTCTTTTTTTTTTGTTTGGAAAATTGCATAGACTGGAATTTTGTTTTATAGTATTTAACTGTTCTAAAATTTTTATTAATTTGCAATATAAAATTGCAATCTGTAATCATAACCATTTTCTAGTGATGACATAAAATCTCAAAAAGAGGGCAGCACTGATTAAAAAATTCAAACATTGAAAAATGTTGTGGCATGCATATTGAAACACATACTACAGACATGGAAAAAATATATAGTTTCTGGAAATACGTAGTAGTAAAAATTTTATTGTGAAAATACTTTTGTGATACTGCTGTTGATAAAGCATGTATTATTATTTGCAATATAAAAATGTTGTGAAATCGTAATCATTTTCATGTAAATATTGCAGGAAAATTTACATATTGCATTAGTAATTTTGATGTAAGCATACCATAAATACAATGAGAAAAAAACCGCATAATGAAAATTGTAATGAAAAGTGGGTGGACCGAAAATTGTCATTCACAATTAGTTATACTACAGAATTTAATCAACTTTTAGGATTTCAGTTTAAATATATTTCTCATGTAATAAAATTGCTTTGAAATTTTAATATCCTGGTTATTCACGGTCGACTTACAAGTGAAAAATTAAATCAAATACATTGTACAAAGAAATGTAATAATTTTATCTATTTTATAAAGAATATTAAATTTAATCTTTGAAATTAAAACCATTTTATTTGACATACAATACTGTTTATAAAAATTCATTACAATAGTCATTTTCAATTGCTACTGAGAACTCATGTTAATCCGTTTGTATATAAATTAGAAAAGTTTGTGTTAGGCTAAAAAATTTCTGCTTTATGATACTTGTTTTAAAAAACTAATTTTATACTAATGAAAGTCTGTGGGAATAACTAATATGTTTAATCTTTGAAATGTATAAAAATTTAAAATAAATTTATTTTACAGATAGTTGGTATGAAAATTAGTAGCTTTTATTGAGTCAAACTGAAGGGAGGTTTTTTTTTTTAAACTTTTTTTAAAAACAAAAAAATCATCAGCTGGGAATTTTTTAATCATTGTTAAAAAAAAATGTTAAGTAAAATCTGACACTTAAAAGTGTTGAAATGCCAGTTTATGATCTAATAAATTTTTTTTAAAAAATTGCCCCAAGTAATGTAATTAATTAATTCTTCCACATGCTTTCAACCATTAAAACTTATCTTATATAAGTCTTTTATCGCTAATTATGAACATATTTAAAGCAGAAAGATATAAATATTAGATAGGTGTTAATGTGAGAGAAAACCAAACCTTTATTTATATTTCTCATTCCTCTGCAGTTATGAGTTAGAGATTGTTAATTGAAATGACTATTTTCAAATTTTATTATTCTTTGATATTTTAATTAATCTAGCAGCCTTCTTAAAAATCTAGAAATTATTTAATTATATCATTCTATATTTATTTGTAAACAGAAACAATGCATAATACTAGCTGAAATCTATATAAAATATTTCTTTCAGCCACATTTTTCATTTAAATAAAGAAAAGCCTGAATTTTGCAACCCATTGTATAAGGCAGTGATGCCCAACCTTTAACTTGACGCGAGCCAGTTGAGAATTTAAAAAAATTTGGGGAGCCACAATTATATATTACATTTTTCATATTACATTTATAAACATGGTACTTGGGTACTAAACCTGCAATGTAGGGAGATAGGTGGGGAGGGGATGGCCTATTCACATTGGTATCAATCCGCCGTTTCTAATGTGGCCAAAATAACGTGTACACGGATCTTTCTCGATGAAAACATCAATATATACAGCAAAATATATATGTGTACACGAATCTATCTCGATAAAACCAACTATTTACAGCACTAAACATCAATATATATACAGCAAAATATATACGTGTACACGGATAAAAACAACTATTTACAGCACTAAACATCGATATATACAGCAAAATATATACGTGTTCATGGATCTATCTCGATAAAAACTATTTCGAGCACTAAACACAATATATATACAGCACCAAACCAAACGTCTACAAGGATCTTTCTCGATAAAAACAATATATACAAGAGCACTAAACACAATATATATATAGCCCCAAACCAAACGTGTACAGCAAAAAAAAAAAAGGTGTAATATGTTAAAAAGAAAAAAAAATGTAAATACATTTTATTTATTAAAAATTTGGTAACATACATATACATTACAATTACAGGAAAAATATATTTTATTTAATGTGAAACCTGACACTGCATATCGTTATTGTTTGTATTGTAAAAATGTTTATTTTTTAGTGTGTGCATGTGGCATCAAGGAACATAAAATATTTTATCAATTTTTTTGAAGAGTGCAATGTGAGCCACATTAAACAGTTACGCGAGCCACATGTGACTCGCTAGCTACGGGTTGGGCATCCGTGGTATAAGGCCTTTAAAAAAATTTATAATTATATTTATTTGTGAATATTAATTATATAATTTGTTACTGTATTTTGATCTGATTAATTGCAAATGGAAATATTTATAATAATTTATAAATAAAAATATAATGAATAATTATATAACTGTTAAAATATATAAATATATTTGAATAACTCCTAGATTTTCTAACAAATTCTAAAATTAGTCACAAATATTTAATGAAAGAATGTATATATAATCATAGTTCATCCACATTCAATGTTATATAGATTTAATTTTTACTGAATATATTGGTTATTCTCTGACTTATGCAATTTTAAATCACACAATTTCATATTTAAACATTTTTTTTTCAAATAAAATAAAAATAATAACTTTTTATTTATAGGAATGAAAATATATTGAGTCAAAAATGGTAGAATATCCACATGCTATTTGACAACTAATTTCATGAGATATCCTCAGAAACTGCAAGATATAAGAAGAATGGATTCTAATTTATTGTATTATTAAAATATCAATAAATAAAGATCTATTTCTTCTCATGGATTTTATGTATGGTATGTGAATAAAGGTTTTATTTAACACATTATAAATAATGATGTCATTTTCTGCAATAAATTTTAGCAAACTATAAATTTTTTATAAATATAAGGAAATGTATACATATGTATTTTAAAAATTATACATAACAATTTTATAAATTTCTTATACTGCCTTTTCCAAATAATTAAATTATCTATCTATCTTTCATTTATTAATATGGCACTAAACTTTACCAATTACGAATGTGTTATTTCAGAGTATTTATTATTTTAAATGGTATTATAATTACGTTTCAAATAATATATTCTTTAAAAATATAGATTAACATATGATATGCACTATAAATATGACCATTTAAAGAAAATACATTTAATATATCATAGCAATAAGAATTTATAATTTTTGTCAATTTTCACAATATATTTATATGATAAAAATGCATTCAGAGTATCTGCAAAGTATACTATATTCTGTTCCAAGTCCCTCTGTACACATGTATATAGCATGTAATCACTCACATTTGGTTGATAAACTTTGATTATAATAGAATATGTATTGGTTATTGAACTGCGAGTGTACAATACTTTTTAAGAAGCACATATACATGTCACAGACATTTTTATACATATAGTATGCACATATAAATTAATATAGTAAAACTGAAATTTTAAATTATGATTATTAATAAGCAAATAGTTTATACTTTGTGGCTAATTATGAATCAAAAAATATATAAAATGCGCTAACACGCACAAGCACACAAAGCTAAAAACAAGTAAAGCAAATATATATTATTTTAATATCTATTAATTAAATGGCTAAGTGCTTTCAAGGTTCAAGCCCTCATAATCATAGCCATATTACAAAATATAATAAATTGATTTGGAGTGATGCAAATTTATGCAAATGAAATAATTATGCATTCCATTTCTTGGATATTTTGTAGCAAGTCTTTTCTATTGATGGCATTGCCATCTCTAGATATAAAGAAAGCTTCTTTTATCTTTCTTTTTAGATCATGCCGCTCTCTGCATACCACCACTGGATTTCCCGGTTGACAATCATGCCCAGCTGAAGCACGGTGCTGCGCAAAAACTGAATTATGAGCAGTGTCCAACAACGCTTTATTATAAGAATAAGTGTGTTGCAATAGCCTAGTGGAGAGAGAGGCCCTAGTCTCACCATAATATGATGATCTACAAAATTTTTCAGGGCAGGCAAAACACTACAGGGCTTATGTTTAACTTGGAGAATGAAAATGCCCATAAACAAGTTAAATACCTGAACCTACATATGCAGCGAGAACACACACATATTAATTATAAAATGTTAATCAAACCCCTTGATGTTAGAGGACACTCCCACTCTCTTTCCAATTCACCAACTAACCACAAACTCTCTGGCTTAACCTCGTTTTTGTTTAGAAATATGCACCTATGTAAGTTTGAGGCTGATAAAAAAGCTAACCTCACATCATATAGGGACGACCTAATAAAAGTTGGTTTTGATGTGAATGTAATTGACAGGAGGATAAAACAGTTTTTTGCTAAAATAAATGATAAAGTCCCTAACATTGACAAGCAAAGACTCCTACTCCCTTACCTGCCTAGTATGCATAAATGTTTTTATAATATTTTCAATAATAAATACCAGTTATGTTTTCACACACCTCCTAACTCTAACAAATTAATTAATAATACCAAAGACTGCCTCCCACCCTCGCTGACACCTCAAGTGGTCTATAATATTGCCTGCCATGAAAAATTTTGTAGATCATCATATTATGGTGAGACTAGGGCCTCTCTCTCCACTAGGCTATCGCAACACACTTATTCTTATAATAAAGCGTTGTTGGACACTGCTCATAGTTCAGTTTTTGCGTAGCACCGTGCTTCAGCTGGGCATGATTGTCAACCGGGAAATCCAGTGGTGGAATGCAGAGAGCGGCATGATCTAAAAAGAAAGATAGAAACTTTCTTTATATCTAGAGATGGCAATGCCATCAATAGAAAAGACTCTTGCTACAAAATATCCAAGAAATGGAATGCATAATTATTTCATTTGTATAAATTTGCATCACTCCAAGTCAATTTATTATATTTTGTAATATGGCTATGATTATGAAGGCTTGAACCTTGAAAGCGCTTAGCCATTTAATGAATAGATATTAAAATAATATATATTTGCTTTATTTGTTTTTAGCTTTGTGTGCTTGTGCGTGTTAGCACATTTTATATATATATATTTTATGATTATTAATAATAAATTGAGGGGATATATTTACATATTTTTTACTGAATATGTTCACTCATTTATTCACTGAAAAAATATAAAAAAATAACTGTACCATATTTTTATTTTTTGAATAAAGTAAATAATGAAATGTCTGACATTCATTGCTATTAACTATGCTCTGGGAAATATTCTTTTTTTTTTTCAATAACTTTTTTCTCTTACAGAAGAAAATGTAAGAGTGATTTTTTTTAATTAAGAAATTAGGATCTCTCTATTTGTTTGATGTTTTAAAGAAAGTATTAACTTTTAGTATGTTCTAAAATTTTGTAAGACTTTTAGCATTTATGCTTAGGAAATATTTTATTTATGCAATTTACTACATATCAAATTTGGAAATCATAATAAAGAAAAAATAAAATGTATGTGCTTTCAACATAACCTGAAGAAATATTATTAATAAATACAATCATGTACAGTTCTTTGAGATATGGACATAATCACATATGAGACTCGGAAACAAAAAAAAATGTATTATATTTACAATTTTTAATGTATTTTTTATTTGTTTATTTATATTTTTGTTGGTTAGCATATAAGTGAAGTTGTGTATTTTGATACAGCATGTTTTGCAGCTTCATTCTAATAATTATGAGTCTAAGATAAAAGAAAAGGAAAGTGAATATTTTTTTTTTTTTATGTGGATAAAATAAAACGTAAATTGGATAGGTTATTAGACAATAAAAATTGATTATTTTTTTAGTTAAGAATGATATAAATATTTTCTCATTAATTTCTGAAATGTTAATTAAGGGATTATTACTTTTTAAATTTGTATACCACATTTCATGCATTTCAAAAATATTTCCCCAATAATAGGCTTTAATTCAATGTGTTTGGAGAACTACTAAAGGTACATGATCACATGATATGTCATTTGATAGCTTATCTTTTAAAGTATCTTTACTCGCATGTTTCAGAAATTTGTGGTGAAGTAAAGGTTATTAAATATATAAAAATATTACACATAGAAAGTAAAAAAAATTACTTTAGAAACAGATACATTAATCTTTAACTAAGGACCAAGGATAATCTTTAGTTTAATAAATTATTAGGGGTAATCATTAATATATTTATCTCAAGTGGATCATGTCAAAGTTGAGGGTAGAGTAAGTTTGACACTTGTAAATACAATGTAACAATTTATTTTGATAAATACTGAACATATGATAAAAATATATGTAAGAAACGTGTGACCTAAGCCAAATGATGAGTACTAGCTCAGCACAAAATGCATTTTGGGAGTCATTTGTCTTTTAAGATGTCTTCATTCATATGTTTCAAGAATGTGTTATGGAGTAAATTTTATTAAATATATCTATAAAACTTAGAAGAGCTTTTTTAATATTGAAATACGTTAAAAAATTATGCAAATTTTAATATAGTTTTATTCTTCAATATTTTGATTTTGACAATGGAGAAGTTATAGTTATAAACAGATTTTAGTAATAAACTATCAGGTATTTATTTCCATTTATTTTTATATTTATAAAAATTACAATCTTTATTTTTACTAGATATAAAAATAAGTATATTACATATTGATATAAAATTAAAATACAATGTTAGAAGGAAATCTGTAAGTACTTGCCCATCAATGTGTATGTGTGTGATGATATAAATTGCTTAATAGTTTTGCCCCTTGAAAATATATACATAAACTTATTTTAAAATCATTATCTGAAATATATATATATATATATAAAGAAATTGCCATGTAAATAAGTAAAATGCAAACTTTCTAGCTGTCTGTGCAGACAATTATCAATATATATATATTAAAATATTATTCTTTAAAATGGTGCATTTGTTAAATCTAAGATATTGAACATATTGCAAAATTTCATATATTTTAATAAATGTATCCATATATTTATAAAAGATAAATAAAAATATTTATTTTTTTAAAGTAAAATATATAAACTATTCAAATATAAAGTTTGTAATAATTAATTAAACCTGAAATAATGTATGAGAAAAAAATAAGCATTTAATTTCAAAAGTCAGTTAATTAAAGTATAACCAGACTCAAAGAACAATTAAGTTGCTTATTAAAAAACAAACAGAAGGACAGTCTTAGTGATATAATATAAAAAGGAATATATTTATTTCAAAAAATATAATTTTGATTTATTAAATAGACATATATAAATAATAAAGCTTCATCAACTGATCAGATTTTTTTAGGGAAAGATGTGTGTGTTTTTTTTTTAAAGAAATAAAGTGAGACAATGTCTAAAAAGCTGGTTACTGTAGTTCAGAAGAGACCTATAAAGGTGAAAAAAAAAAGTACTAATTTTAAAGTAATAATTGGGAAATATTAAAAAAGCACCCATGAGAAAGATTGTAAATACTATTATAACTTTTCTATACATTGAAAGCATGAAATTCATATTTTGATTCGGTTTAAATTCTCTCAACTTTCCTGCAAATAATTGCCCAGCAAGAAATATCTAGAGCAGAAAAAAAAAAAACCTTTTGGAACCTGCACGTCTATGAGATAAAATTGACTTTTTAAGAAAAAATATTAACACATTAGATAAGTAAAAAAAATCTGATGACAAGAATTATTTACAGGAAAGAATAAACATCCTGATGACAACAACAATAATATAATATCATGCAAAGAATTGTAAATAATCGGGAGAAAGGGAAATAAAGCAATATAGTTTGAAAATTATATAAAAATCCATAAAAATTGGTGACCTAAAATATTTCACTATTGAACAACAAATAGATCCTAGTAATCCTAAAATAAGCAACAAGCAACTAAAGGAAATACATGCATACACTAAAATAAAAGAAGACTCATACATAGATGATTACAGAAATGATTGATATTTCAAGTTTGCATAAACTTACAAAAAGCTTTATTGCTCTTATTTAATATATCAAAGCAATTATTTTGAATAACTAATAAGCAAAATAAATAATTTTGTGTTTATATATATATATAGTTTATTAGTATTTTATTAATGTGTATCATATGCTAGAAAAATATTTGTAATGTATACAAACTTATTATATTAGCCCACAGAATTAATTAGTTAAAATGATAATAAACATTACTATATATAAAAAAAAGATGAAACAATATGCTCAGAAATTCTGATTGATTGCGTTTTTTAAATCTTAAACATATTTAAATTTTCTTATATCTATTTCTTTTTAATTATTAGAAAAATATTATTACTATTAAAACTATTTTTGCATCAGCCAAATTTCTCTCCTTAATATATTCTTTCTCTGTGCACATTTAATATATATATATATATGGGTATATGTGCGTCTTTGAACATAAAATTAATGCTTGAAGATTAAGATTAGTACCTTGTGAAAAATGAGAAGTATATGGAAAAGTTTGTGCGAGATATTTTTATATAAGACTTTAGATTATGTCACTATCTGAAATGATTTCTATTGTTCTGAAAATAAATTAAAACTAGTTTTACTCAATATTGATAAAAAGATAATATAAAATTTAGATCTGAAGAGTCATGCTTATAATATTTGATATTATTTTTAGCTAAACAATTTTATTGATTTCACCTTCCGAATCTCTCATATTTATTGCATAAAAGTTGAAGTTATATTTGAAACTTGTTTATTGTCAGCAACAGTTATAATATCTGTTACCGTTAGATTAATTCAGCTTAGATTAATTCAGTGCATTAATATGTAGCCAATTACTGACATAATCATTTTTTCCTTAAAAAAAAAAACAAAAAACAAATACCACTATATAAATTTTGTAGATATGTTTTTTTTATTTTAATTTTAAATATATATATATATATAGATTCCAATGTGGAGATTGTTTGGAGATAAAAAGTTTAGTGGATGTCTAACTCATTATTTACCACTATTCATTAATCTCTCTTTAGTCCAAACATACTTCATTATAAAATATATGCATGTGAATATTCTTAAAAATTATAGTTTACAAATATTATTTTAAAAAATATACAATTATTAATTCTCAATTTTTTTTTTATTTGTTTTGTTACAAGAGAAATATATTTGATATATCTCTTCAGAGCAAGTGAGTGGGGATATAAAAATGAAATACACAAGTATTTTAATTTTTGACTACTGATAGATAGCATGATCTTTCACAGGTTTTTATATATCATCTTAATTGTAACTTTAGAAGAAATATAATAAAATTGGTACTAAAAGCTCAATTTTAAAATTTATTTATCAAAAATTTGCAATTTATTAATTAATATAAAATATTTAAAAATAGTTAAATTCTTTGCTTTATTTTTTTTTCCCATTTTTATTTTTTTTAAATAATAAGTATATTTTCTCAGGTTTACTACATTTCATGATATGTTATAGTTACAGTAAAATATAATAATATTTTTGCATTAAAAACTGAAGTTATTGTGAAAATTATCTTCAATCAAATGCAAAAAAAAAAAAATCCAATATGGCACTATAATAATAAAAATATTAATAAATTTTAAAAACAGAATAAATTAATTATAGATTTGGAATTTAAGCAATGATATACATTTATATATAAAAAGAATTTTTTTTAAAAAGTTTGTTGAAATGCAGTTTTATAATGTGTAAAGTGTAACAGATTAAATTTAGCATTTCGTAATAAAAATTTTGATAATATTTTTTTTGTGTGTATGAACATTTAGACAAGAAGTATTTCAATTCATTACAGAAATAAAAATTTATAATTTATTTCAATTTACATTTTAAAAAAATGGCACTCTATAATTTTTAGATTAAAATGAAAAAACAAATAAGAAATGATATGATTTTTTTTAAATATAGATAATATAACATCTATATATTTATGTTTCAGTTTTTTTTTACAAGTCTAAATGTCATGAGTATTTTACTTTGTAATAGTTATATGATACAATTTTTAAACAAGTTTATGCAAATAGCGGTAATGTGTTTTTAGATATATTACCACACTAACTATGTAATGTCAGACATGTTTACTATGATGACTGTTGCTTATGAAATAATTTGTTGTGGATTTCTACTGTGCTAGCTGGTACAATAAAATAAAAATACTATGTATTGGAAAAATAAATATTTATTTTTTGAAGAAGTTAATTAACTAGGCAGTAGAGAACAACAACTAAGCAATAACATATGACAAACACTGATGTTAGTTTGTCACAGCTTGCCACTCATTGAACATGATTTATTCTAAAACACAAAATATAACTTAACAATTTACGACAATATAAAATGTCAGTAAATATCACATGCTGAAACAGTAGAGCATCATGCTGAATGTATGGTAGTAGAAAAGGTCTGATAAAATTTATTATAAAATTTTACAAGTATAGAAAGGTTTGTGATGGTATAAACATTTGTTTCTTTTTAACCCTTCCTTGACTAAGCAATGCAATTAAATAGAGACTAACTTTATAAAATTTAATTTTTCATATATGTGGCCTTTTATTTGAATAATGTTTTTGGCAAAATAAATTAAAATTAATTTTAAACATAATTTAAAAAATAAACAATTATAAAAATTGTAAATTTATTTAATGAGATAAAAAACTGTACATTTTACATTACCTACAATAATTTAACTTTTTTTCTTTTGTTAGCACAACTGTAAGTTTACTTCTTTCAAATAATATTATATAATAATAAAAATAAAGTTCATTTTTATTAACTATAAATATCTTTTACATTAATCAAAATAATTTAAAAACAACAAAACAAAAACCGTTATAATAGTTTCTGCTTTACAAATAAAATGTGAAAAAGTGCTACCATTTTGGGCAATGTGAGTTTTGCACATCAATTTTTGAACAATAGACGTTTATATTTTGCAGATAACTCCTATTATTTACTGATAAAGATGAAAATTAAAATATTTAATTTTTTCCATTCATTTTGAAGCATTTACAGCATGATTGCAATACAAACATTGGCATACAGATTATTCAAATGCCATCCAAATAAAATCATAATCAGCAAGTAACACCAAAAGTACCACTCTGAAACAATACAGAATTTGCCTAAAAGGATATTTTGCTTTAAAAATCAGAAATGAAAAGAATTTTACAATCCTTTTTAAAAAAATATAATTTCCTTATATTTTATATAAACTCAGTAATTAAAGTCGAATTTAACTGAAATGGAAATAATTTTAGTTTTCTAATTTTATTTTCACTTATTTTTGTTTAAAATAATAGTATAGTTATAATCTTAATGATATGATTTTATTATTCATTGTTTATAAAACAGACAATGTACTTGAATTAATTATGATTACATTTTATTTTTCTGGCCTTTAATGAAACTGTTTTGATTAGTAATCTTTTTTTCTTCTAAAAAAAAAAAAAAAAGATAAACTTGAAAGACTCGTCAAATTTTTAATTAAGATTGCTGTCTGTAAAAGTTACAAAAGGTATATATATCAGAAAGGTTTGATTTTTTTTTTTTTAAAAAAATCACCTTTTTTCCCCGATTCTTTGCTGACAGACATTAGGCAGCACTTATTGGATTATTTACTAACTACTACAGAATTGAAACTTATACAAAGGCAAAATGCATATTTGAATTTTTGTTTCTGCAAGTATTTGTAGTATTTACCATTATTTTCTCCAATTATGAAATAGAATACCCAGATGTTATAAAATGTCTTTTTACAAATATGTTATGATTTTCATCTTCCAGATATATTAAAATAGAAGATAATTTTATCTCAATGTTCCCAAATAAATTATTCAACTTAATATATCTAAATATATTTAAATGGATGATAAGCTAATAAATATTTTGTAAATAACCATTCTAACTTAGTTTTAATAGTAACCGCCTTGCAAGCAAGTAGTTGGTTGCAGACGGTTGTGGGTTCGTGTCCCAGCCGATGCTATGACATATGAAAAAAAAAAAAACTTAGAGAAAAACTTTCATTCAAAGCTATTCTCCAGAGCAAAAAATAGGGCAATATTGTTTAAAATAATGACTTTATTCCTAGACAAAAATAGATAAATCAAGACAGAAATTTAGAAAAATAATAACTTTTTCATTGTTAAGTTTAATACATTAAAGGTCAGCCTTTTCAAGCTATATCTTGTGTTGGGAGTGAAAGTATTCATTTATTATTAACACTCGTAAAAGCGCATGCACAATAGCTTGAAAAGGCTGATCTTTAATGTATTACAATTTATAAAACATAGCATTATACAATAAATGCTTATTTACATTGTTAAGTTTACTAAAACTATTATAGTTCTTGCTAATTTTATTTAGATTTTAACATTTTAAGTAGAAAAGAGTTTTAAAATTATTTTAAATATTTAAGACATATATTTAATAAAATATATTCATAAATTTTCATGCCCATATTTGTCTAATATAATATTTCATGCATGTACACAAAAATTAATTCAATTTAGCTTAATAATATTTTATGTTTACATGCATAAACTGATGATACATTTACCCAAGTACCTACTTTAAATCCAATACTGAAACTGACATTAAATTTTGAAAAAGTTAAGCTAATATTTTTGAATAGGTTATGCTAAATATTTTAAAGCTCACTATTTGCAATATGATCATGCTGATACAAAAATAATTTCAAGATTTAAAAGGTGCATAGATTCCATTTTATTCATTGAAATGTTATTGCCCATCTTTGTATTATTATAATATGATTATATACTTTTATGATAATTTTTTTATTAACTTAATATAAATATTTAAATTTATTTTTTAAGAAATGTATAACTTCTCGGACAGTTTTCTTCATACAACGTTTCTTATTCTAATATTGTGATGTTTCTAATATCTTGTTGACTCCTTGGAATTTAATCTTCCTTTAAACCAGAATCCAAAGGGATGAATGGCATAACTGTGTGTGTGTATATATATATGGCATATCACTTTACCATATACTGATGACTATATTATAATGTGATTCCCCTATAAAATAAATAAAAGCATTGATGATATTGATACAGGATTTTGTCAATAAGGATTATCCATATGCCTGAAATTTTGTTTGCTTACAAACCTCAAAACTAAATTAATTTAAACTTCACTAATGTGTGGTCAGAGTTGAAAACTGAAGTAGTAACAGGGACATTAAATGGCAGACCAATGTGTAGTCCTAGTAAAGATCCAAATATATCATTACAATATATATAAAATAATAGTAATACTTTTTCAAAAATTTCTACACAAAAAGCTGACTTATTTTTATACATTAGGAAGTAATATCATGTTCACAATAATTTTGGTTTTAATGCACCTTCTACAAGGCTTATCCAGGAGTCAACCCCCATCCCCCATAAAAAAACACATGAACTCTAAATTATAAAATATATCTTTATTTCATTTCTTTTTGTCTGCCAGTGATAATATATCACTGGTAGAGGTTTCAACTTTTTTTTATTAGTAAATTAGTTAAAAGATGAAATAAGATGAACACATTTATTACTAGCAACCATTCATTAAAGAGTGTGGTGATTCTCATTTCAGATTTTTAAAAAATGAAAAAGAGTTGCAGATAAGTTTTGTAGTGATTATGTAAAGCAATCTAAGGGCAACAAATACATCCACATAAATTTAATATAGATATTTTAGTCTATTTATTTGACATCTTATAATGCTATCTTTTAAATTGTTCTCTTTTGAAAGATGTCAATTCCTTGCCTAATTGTAGTTCTGTATTATATTTTAGCTTCAGAGGTATTCTGTTAATAAAAGCAATCTAACATTGCAGTCTTTTAAAGTAACATTGAAAAAAAAAATATTTGCATAACAAAAACAAAGATTGCTTTCTGGGAAACTATGCTCAAATTTAACACAAAATACTTTTCTTTTAGGAAATTTATTGTCTTTGAATTGATTTGCATAACCAATCTAATGAAGATTTGTTTTTTTAAGAGTAGATTCACTACAATGCACCCAAAAAGTTGAAAAACAATGATCTTACAATTTTGTTATCATGTTTTTTTAAAACATTATGAAACACTTTTAAATAATTTTTTTCCTATTGCCTTTACATTACGACAGTTGGAAAATCTATATTTCTCTTTCATACAATAAATTTGGTAGACTAATAGTTTTATATATATATGACAAATTTAGTAAAAATATTTATATAATTATGATGAAATACCTCATCTTTTAATTTAAATGTTGCACTACAGTAGAATCTGTGTTGCATCTCAATATCTAAGATAGTCTTTCTACCTAAAAAATTTCCAAGATATTTAAAATGACTCCCTATTCTCTCAATGACAACCATCCAAATGAAAAGTTGGTAAAAAAATTTCTTTCGTCACTGGTTGATAAAAAACTGAGTTTTTTTAAAGCACAAAAAGCAAAATCTTTATATAATGAAAATAAAGAAAATTCAGTAGATAATCCATTGAATTGGCAAGAATAAAAATATCCACAAACTGTAAAACTAGAGGGTGAGAAAATAAAGTCTGATTGTAGAGTTTTTAATTTAAGTTCATTACAAGCATAAAAGAATGTTCTAATGGACAGATAATAATTTAGCCAAAGTTAAATTGAACATGACTTCCAATTTTTGTATTTTCATTTCACAAAATGGTTCCTGAAAGTGAAGTGTATCCAGTGCAATTTTTATATAATAGAAATATGCATGGTTAATTTGGCTTTGGTTAAGTTACTAAATCTGCATATTTAAGCACCAATTTATGTAACAAGAAACATTTGACTAGCAAATAATTGAGTTGGTTTTGTTATTTTTATACAATTATTATCAAGAAATTTATTTTATACTTAATTATAATTTGTTTTATTGAAATAATCACAACTTTATAATTGATAGTTACTAAATCAAGCATAAAAATATGAGATTTTATTTGAATATCAGTATAACCATGAATTTTGGAATATAAAAATAAAGCATGAACAAAACATGTAATTAATTAAATAATAAAAAAATGAATACCTTATGAATACAAATAAAAAAATTATATATAAATTTTAAATATAAAAAAGGAATTATTATGAGAAGATTACTACAAAATATTTATAGGATCCAAATATAATAAAACTAACTTAACATTAGATTATCATTCAAGATTTCAATAATTGCAAAATTAAATATATCAATCAAGTACCTGTAAAAATATTCAGATATAATATTTATCGTCATCATAAAAAACATTTACATGGAAAATATTTAAGATAATTGCAATTAAAATAAAATAAAATAAAGAGCTCACATCTTAAAAACTTTTACATGGAAAATATTTAAGATAATTGCATTTGAATTATGGAATATATTTATTTATAAAAGTGTTTTTTTATTGCTTAACTTTCTCTTAATGGTAAATTTGTTCATAGTATTTCAAAATTCCAAATAAGTAGTTGATAGAAAATCTTTTTTATGTAAGTTTCAGTATGAAATTTGGAAATAATGACTTTAGTGGACAGTAAACAATAGTCAATAAAGTAGTATTGCCATTGACCTAAAATACTTTTATTCAAGTGTAATTTCAAAATTCTCAAAACACCAATTGTGATGGTATTATCTGCATAAACTAGTCTACAATGAGTTTATTTACTAAAATTTTCCAGTATTAACAACAACTTTCAAATTGACTTGAAATTATCTTATAATTGTTTATATACTTTTTGGAATTGTTTGTGATTAAAACAAAGAAAAAAACAACATCAGCCAAATGTTTTTTGTTAGCACAAATATTTACACATACATTATATAGCAATTTATAGAGATTGACTAAACTTTAAAAGCAAACTTGCTTACACAAAAACAAGTTTACAGATTCTGAAGTAAATGGATAAAAGATATATCAATAATTATTTGTTTACACTTAATCATTTACAAATAATTCACATATTTTGTTTTAAAATGAAAGAATACATATAATTTCATACATTAGAAATAAAATTTCATATAGTTAAACATCATGCATATTATTATTAATACCAGCTCCACCCAGCCTTATAATGGCCCATGTTTTTTTTAATTGGTTGCTTTAACAATTTTGTTTTTAAAAATTTAATGCAAATTAAAATTTACATTTTTAAATATAACTATTATATTTGATATCTTTACTCTCTGAATTAATAGTTACCATTTATTAATGTTGGAAGATGTGGTTTTTGTAATATTTTTTTATATTAAATGTAATATTTGTAATTTTTATTTAATTGGTTGCTTTAACAATTTTTTTTAAAGACTTAATTTATTAAACACACATTGATTACGTAAGTAATATTTACTGAGGCTAAAACCTCAAGAATATGCGTGTAATATGCAATAGCTTGTGGTTAAACACCTGTAGAGGTCCCTACTATCGCATTTTACATCATATTCTCGAGATTATAGTCTCAGTAAATATTACTTAAAGATTTAATGTAAATATGTTTTTTTTATTATCAAACATTGTTAATTTATAAAAGTTCATTAACATTATTAAGTTTATCATTCATCTGAATTATATTAGGGGATTGACAGACCATGAAAGCATGGAGCAACTTAATAACGAATTACAAATCAATGTTTGCAGCTGTTTCTTCAGCTGGATGGGAAAGTTACTGCAAAATATATACTATATCTCTGTAGTTAAGAGCACTCATACTGATCTTTGCCCCAACATTATTTACTTAATGGCAGAATTACATCCTTCACATAAATGTAGTTGTTGTGATATTATTGGACAAACATTCATCCAGAAAACAAAAACAAATAGGGATTTTACATATATTCGAATTATTTTATTTAATCATTTTATTGAGACTGCCTTATCTTAATACATACATATATTCTGTATCTAATACACATATATATATCAGTTAATTATATAAGTAAATATTTACAATAAAATTTGTTTTTTTAATTTTCAGATGAATTATTATTGACAAAAGAAAGACAAGAAGAAAAAAAAAGATGCATGATAAGATAAAATTGAAAAAGAATAAATGGCAGAAATAAATTTAAAAAAAAAAATGGGCAGAAAAAAATATATAAAAAATATGATATAATAAGCAGTTTCAAACTGAGAAATTTACTATTTTTACTTATCAATACCTTTTTCTGCTTTTCTATTTCAAATAGCTATCTCCCTGCTGTGTAATTAATTTTTCAATCGAAACAAAAATCATTTATCTTTATATCAATTTCTATTTCTTTTTGTCAATTTTACTAAAATATTTAAAAACAGCTAGATACCACACCCACCAATTATTAATTTTACTTTTAAAAGTTGGATTTTCATTATTTAGAATTTAAAAAAGTATAAAAATTACTTGTCAAATCTTTAAAACATTCATCATATTAAACATGCAAATATAAATTCTGTTTCTCTCTACAAATCAAATAAAATATTCTATACTACACATTTAATTCAATTTTTAAAGTTCTACCTTTTTTAATAATTGGAAAATAGTACTTTCTCACACACCATATAGTTTGTTAAATTTTTACATTTATGTGGTACAGGTCATTGATTTTTTATAAATCAATCTTTATATTAATTCATGACATATTTAAATTGAAAATAACATAGTTCAACTTTATACATGATTCCTAATAAAAAGTAATTGTATGATTAATTGACTTAGGTCACATAATATTCAGCAGCTTAATGGTAGACTGAGCTTTAACATTTCCATTTAATTAACCTAAATAGATTTTTTAAAAAAATACATTACTCAGTGATCTTAGAATATTTGGTTCTGAATCCACCATATTGTCACAATATTAAACTGCATAGGATATGGCATGAATTAATTTTTTAAAAAACAAATTATTGAAGTTGGACATATACAATGTTCTAAATATAGTGTGCAAAATGTTAATGAATAACAGTGCATATGTAAATGGTATATTTAAAGTGAGGTAGATACAGCAGATTTAAAGAATCTATCTGCAACCCAAAAGTTACTCCACAGAAAAATATTGAAGTAGAAATTGCTTCTAAAACCAGGGATCTGCTGAATAATGAGATTTACAGTTTTGTGTGTAACCAATAATAACTAGATATCCATTTACCAAAAATAATGTAAGTTTGTTTGCTTTCAAATTCTTTCAGTACAATAAGCTACATAACAAAATCTATGATAATTTAAAAATTCTCAGTTAATTGAAAATTTTCATGATTTATCTGGCTTCTAAATCCAAATCATAAGCACTCATGTGGATATGCTAATCATTATTTGATAACATTTGCTCTTATTCTTCTGTTCTCTGTATATACATGGGTAAAAGACTTCTCATTATAGGCAATAGCTTTTCCAATAATCCACCAAAGAGAAATAGTAATGGCATTATTAAAAAGACTTGACAACTTCTAAGTAATGAGGGTTATCACTTTTCAATTTTCTTTTGTTCGCTAATGGAAAATGTATAGATAACCATTCATTAATCAATTTGGATGGCTGTGTTCCAGATACTTAAATAAAAAATCCTACGCTTATTTGGAATCTGGAAAAAAATTCCATATTTAACTGGCCAAAATTGGAACCCCAAGACATGAGCATGACAGGTAGATGAATGAACTACATTACAAGACCGTTCAACAGACACATAATGAGTTCTAATATTGTAAACTGCACTTTTCCCTTTGTAGAGATTTCTTGATACACTGAATTTAGTTATCTTCGTAAGTATGTACTTTATATATAGAAATAATTAAAAAATTAAATAACTTATCTTATTTTTACAGTCATCTTTTAAATAGATCAAATAAAAAATGTTAATTGCCACAATGTTTTGTTATCCCATACAATATTTAACTTCCATTTTATCCAGAATTATTTTTACTTTTAGTTCAACTCACACAATATAAGACACATTAGCTTTCTCTTAATGCAATGGGAAAACAGTATTTACTATGCATACACACAACACGTTCTACATTTATAATAAAGAATTCAAATTTTCTATTTAATGAAGGCAACTACATAGTTAGTTGTAAATCCTAAAGTTTTTTTTTTTTTTAAAACCTAAAGGATTCATTTATGAAAATTTTAGGAGGAATTGAGATGTAATTATTAATAATTTATATTTTTATGGATAATTTAATTACAATAATAATATAACTATTTTGCTAAATTAATAATATCATAATTTGTTTGCCAATTATTCAAAACAATAATCAGTTTTATTATGAACAAAAATCAGCAAAAGAAGAAGAAAAAAGTAATTATTTGCATACTTTATTAAAACTACAGCAATCAACTGTACACTACATTACTTTACTTACATTTTATTCAATTTCACTGCCTTTATGTAAAATAAAAAATATATAATTAAAAAAAAAAAAACAGTCTTATTGGTTAGAAATTGCAAATAATAATAGAACATAAAGTGGATGAAAAATACATTTTAAAGTGTTTCATTTAATTTTAAAATGTGGATTGTTTTTTACTTCTTCATGCATTATTTTAAATCAATGAGAAAATATTCTGTAGCAATGTAAGAAGAAAAATGGCAATCAGCAATTTAAAAAGTTATAATTTTTCTCATCTTTTAAAATCATAGCTACTGAAATGTTTTTAAATAGTGCATTTACCCACAGATTAGTATTTTTTAAAAATAATATGCTAAATAATGTTTACTTATTAATTAACACTTTTTTAAATTTAAGCTTTATTTTTTAAATGGATTTATGTATTTTAAATTTAAAATAATGAATTAATTTTTTTTCCAATAGGAAACCATTATGCAAGATTTTACTTTACAGGCATTTTGGGGAACTAATTGTCATCACTAACTAGGGTAAAAGTGTATACAGTTTTTATGTGATGATAATGTAAAAAAAGCCATTAGTATGATCTGAAATATTTGAAATAAAAACTAATGATAAAAGGGGATGTGTACTATCCCCAATTCTGTTTTCCATTTTTTATGACAAGTTTATGAAACAGTTTATATATGTAGAAGGATTTGAACTCATGATTTTTCAGTGTATTCATCCTCCACACCATTTCATGCAACTGATACACCTGACCATAAATATGGAAAAAAGATACATGATCCCCAATATACATATTTTGTGCAGAACCAGCAATCATCTGTTGGACTAGAGAATAATCTCCCACATATATATAATCAGTGCTCAACTAATGAGTGCATAAAATACACACATAAAAGATCACATATCTTTTTCACATGTGTGTGGCCATGTGTATCAGTTGCTTCAGATGGAGTGGAGGATGAATAGACTGAAAAATCATGAGTTCAAATCCCTCTGATTACATATATGAATTTCAGTATAAGCAAGTTATATACTCTTAAAAAACGTTTTATAGTTAATTTTATAAAGACTAATATGGAAGTTTTTAACTTTAATAAATTAAAAGGAAATAATGTATTATAAAAAATGCTTTACTTAATTTGAAGACACTAAAAACTAAAAAATATTTTTTTCCTTGGATAGTGACTAATTAATTTATGGATGCCACAATATTTTTCTTACAAGTTAAATCTAACAATTTAAATTAAGTTAGAAGGAAAAATTTGCTTTTTGTTTTTTAATGCGTTATTCATCAACTTAAATAAAATCAATTTTTTTATAGAAAATATTATATATATAGTATTTTTTAGTATTCAGATATTTACAATGGATATTTTGTAACCATATTAAAATGTAAAAATTAAGTGTTCCATATTTCTAGTATTTGAAATGAAATTTAGCATGTGACAAATCATTTACAAGATTTTTGTGTTTATGAAGGTAGCATTTTTAAAAAAGCAAGTTTTAGTTAAAAAATCATGAGAAATTAAGATTTCATCCTTTTTTTCTTCCTATTTTAATTAACTGCAAATACTTTTTAGTAAATCAGACATGAAATTCAGTGAAAGGGTGTTTTTTAAAAAATATACTGCCATCTATTTCAGACCACCAAAAACTTATTAAATCAATATGATTTAAAATTCAGTCCACCAACACTGTTAGATTGACTGACTGACAGGGTAAAACCTGAAATATTGCATTGTCATCAATATGTAACATTCATACAAAATTTGAAAAAAAATCTATTTGATAAAAGTATATTAAAAATTGGTTACAAGATTTTATCTAAATAAACAAATAAACAGAATTTTTAAATTAAATAAATTTAAAAAAAAACCCTTCAACTTTGTTTCTAGAATTACAATATGCTCATAATTATACAATTTTAAATTAATTCAAAAGATAACTTACAGAGAGGGTTCTGTTTTGAGTACAATCTCTACAATGACTTTGGTTTAGTAATTAGTACTTAAAATACTTAGTTGATTTATCAGTCATTGCTATAAAAAAACTTTTCAGCAATGTTTAGCTTTTGATGGTTATCAGCTTAAGAAAATGAACAATTTAAATACTTTTTTTTTTATCAATAACGTTTATTACTAATGTGTACAATGATTAATTAAGGAGACAATTAAGAAAAATTTGTATATGTAATTTTGAAAATTATATGAGTTCAGATAGGGTAAGTCTAATTTTGCTCTGAGCTGTATCAATGTTCATCTGTCCAGCCTATGAGTGTTTCCAGGTTCTGATAAAGAATTTTTAAGCTGGTAAATTAACAAGTTTAATATTTGTTTTTGCTGAGTCAATCACTTTGGATATTGTGTTTCTTGATCCTGGATCTTGTTCCTGTGTAATGTTTAACTCACACAGTCTGAGGTTTTCGAGGCCCATAATGATTTTAGAAGCTTTTTTTGTTAGTTAGAAAAATGGGCTTACCTACTGATATTAAATGTCCTTCTGACTTTTAATAAATTAAGATAGGGTATTTAATCATACTTATATATTTACTTCATTTAGCTGGACAGAGTTGTAATTTTTCCAAATTTATTGCATTGAATAGACCTCCTATCAATGCACTAGAAAAATTCAACTCAAAGAGATTCCATAATATTGTGAAAGTATAATAATAAGATTATAAGACTGACCATTATGTTCTTCAGTTTACTTGATATGATAATTCCAATCAATTATTGTAAAGGGACATATTTATTGGCAAAGCATTTTAAAGTGGATTGAATATGGCTTTCATGAGATAAGCAGACTCCATTTTTGTTCCAATGATAATATTAAAAACACTCAAGGTTTGGTTGAAAATATATTGTTAAAGATATTAATTGAGTTTATATGAGTTTCTGAAGTCTTTCAGAAAAAAACAATTGGTTTCCAGAAGTTTAAAAAACACCATTGTAAGACACCAAATAAATAAACAAAAACATACAAATATATACATCTGGATCTCATTTTATGCAGTAGATAGGTTCCACAGAAAACCCACATTGAAAAAAATCATTAAAAAAGATCACACAAAATTAGACTTAACTTATATTTTCAGAATTTGCATAAAAGCAAAGCAACAAGAAAAAAATACTTTAAAATTCGCATTAAAAAAATAAGAAAATAAAGTATGACTAATAAAAAATTTCAAATATTTGAAAAAAATTAATACAAGCCAAACTTTTTTTTACTTTTTTCATTACTACAGTATTTAATTTTACATTTTTCATACATATTTTAATCATTACCGCTAGTATTCATTTGTAAACTGGTAAGAAATCAGATTCGATGTGATGTGATGTATTGTGGCTTTTCCTTAAACAAAGTCAAGAATCTCTCAGCAATTATGCCCAAAGAAACCTGTTAGCCACTTTATTTTTATTCATGATGTGATGTACAACTAGCGCCATTTTCAGTCTTGTGCTGTGTTAATGGTTTTCTGTTTCTATATTTAAAAAAATGAGATCGCAATCAAACAAAAAGATTATACATTATCATTAGAAAGATTATTTTCAGTTTATAAAATCTTCGTTTTTTTATTTTAAAAATCTAAAAGATTATTTATTTCTGTTATATATATATATAACAAAATACGTTTTAAAAGTTTAAATTTTTTGAATATTTATTGAGATATTTTTATATGTAAGTATAAATCTATTATTATTATTATTTACTCATTAGTATAAATAGGTTATTTACATAGAAGCTAAGTTCTAAATACAGCTTCAGGCCATATTCACGTTAGCTGCTAATATAACGTTATATTTTTGAAAAAAAAAAAAGTATTTCAAGTCAAAATAAATTATTAATAATTTAAATTTCTTGATATCTAATAAATATAGTGAAATATGAAAGATATTAAGAAGAAACATGAATCGCATAACTTCAAAATCGCATTAAAATAATCGGCATAAAACGAGACCCAGGTGTAGTTACAAACTACTATAAGGAATGACAAATGGTCAAAACTTTTTTATTAGTAAACATATTGATGACAAACACGTGATCAAACCAAAAGTGAATTAAATTTCTCATGAATAATTCAATTTCTCATGAATAGCATCGTAAAAATATATCTAATTCGTGTAAATCAAAATAATGTTTTTTGTTTTTTTTCCAATTCCAAATTTTCTCAGAAAATGATTTTATATATATATAATGTTATCAGTATTTGAAATAGCAATTGTTTTTTCAAAACTGAAATTGAAAAAAGCCAAATAAACTTGTTCGGAATGTTTATTTTAATTTACAGACGCTGGTGCATAAAGCAATCTTTTAATAAAAACAAAAAACCAAACCGAATCTTTTTTAATATATATATTATTGTTTATTAAAAAAAGAAAGGACAAGCAGCAGTATTTTTGATAAGAAAGCGGATAATAAAACTTGCCTGTGTGTGACATGCCAACATTTAGTCTAGACTTTTAATTAATTCTGAAAATATTCTGCACTTCTCTTTCGATTATCTTCAAAACTCAAAATTTTAACTGTGTAGAATAATATATACTGTATATGCTATAACAAAGTGCATCTAAATAAATATGTGAAAAGGAGGCGCTGGAAAATTAAATTCTTGTTTCCCACTTTTATCCCCACCCTCACCTTACAACATACATATGGTATTGCAACTAAAATATAAATAGAGAGACTTCATTTAATATTTTGACATATTATAATAATAAAAATTTATGAGTGAGTATGTGCTCTTTTAAGCCATAATTTCCACCTTTATGTATTATAGATGTTATTCAATCCACTGAGCAGTTCTCTGACTGACAAGTTAGCCCTTCCACAATCAACATATGAATGCACAAATAAGATAGAACTTATGACTTCAGTTAAGTTTTCTATATAAATTAAACAAATGTCATTCAAACTAGGATAGTTAATCTGTTTATCAATGAAGTATTATCAAGCTGTCTAAAGTAGAACCTCATTCCAGGTGCGGGTCAGGTAATGGCAATAGCGTTACAGCTCCTATAGAGAAGATTAAAGATAATTAATCCAATTTTTCATAGAGAATATTGAGTCACTCTTTAATGAAGTTAATGTACTTCTATATTAATGTTTATTTTTTTAAAAGTCAACAGTGCTTTTATAACTTGCAAAAAAAAAAGAGCAGTTTATAGGCAGATAAAAAATGACTAATCTGTAAATTATTTGATAGTTTAAATATAAATTATTAAATGATAATATTGTAATATAAAAAGTTTGAAATGTTTTTTTTTTTTAAAAAAAAAGTCGTCAAGCGTTGGTGGCTTAGTGGTTAGCATAGCTGCTTTTCAAGCAGCTGGCCCGGGTTCGCTTCCCGGTCAACGAATTTGACACATGAAAAAAAAAGTTATTCTTAAAGCAAACGATTTTTTTTACATTAATGGTAATTTCTCATCAGTTTATTAATAATGACAATCACGACTAATGATCAAATAGTATATAAACACAGTTTAAATAGATATTTTCTCTATCCAAAGATTTAGCTACACAATCGACTACTATGATAAAACGATTCTACTTATCATTTTTAGATATGGTTTGGCATTGTTGTTTGCTCTGACTTATTTTTTTATTCAGTATATAGAAAGCAAAAATTTTCCATGTACATTTGTGAACATGTAATTTTGTCTTGGTGATATATAGCTCTTTTTTTTAAAATAATAATAATAATTGTTATAAAAATGATTGGTGAAAAATCTTGGAGATGAGTTCAAAACATCAAATGAATGCCTGAAAATCAAAATGAAAAATTATCTCAAGCATTTAATTATATAAATTAAAAATTAAATTCTATTTAATGCCATGAGAAGCTTGTAATTAAAACAATTCAGTTTTAAATTATTTCATTTTAAGATGAAAAATAATAATTTAATTAGTAATGTATAAAACTGATAAGGGATTTGCTTTTCTTTTCAAAACCAACAAATCTTATGCTTAAGTAACATTTACTATTAAAATGTATTGATATTATACTGTATTGCATGGGCCCTTTCTCTCTCTCACTATTATTACTGCAGTATTATTCTTTAAAGAATACTGTGGGATGCATTATATAGCTGTGTATATATTTCAACATACACAAAGAGATATGGATAGATCTATTTATGTAAGCTAAGATCTGCTATATGCAGATAAATATTGGATGAAAAAATTCTGAACTTGAAAAAAAAATCATTAAAAATTAGTTAAAAATCTGTTTAAAGTATATGCACTTTAGAAATAGAAATGAGGATTTTTAAAGTTATGTATACTTTAGAAATTATAACTCTACATAATATAAACTTTTTTATTAACTTTATAAAGTAATATGATGTCTATAACTAAGCTTTGTATAAAATGATTATCTAATTGTTTAAGTTTATTTAAATTATATAATTTACAGCTAATAAAAATTACATGCAAATTATTACATAAATGAACCACAATCTAGATTTAAATTTATGACTTTATGAATTATTTACCCTAAACAACTCTTGGAAATATTAAACAAATCCACCAAACATAATCTAATATATAAACATCATCACACATTCAAACGGATTATCACTGTAATATCTATTGCAGTATATAAATGAATATTCTATCTACTACCATCAATATTATTTAATAAAACTAGTTCCTGTTAAACTATCAATAATAAACTTAGGTTTAAAGGCAGTCATTGCTCTATAAGAATCTAATACATCAGGTTTAAAAAAAGTAAAACATAGCTTTGATAATGAGAAAGAGTCTATGACATATTACAGATTAAGAAATGTGGGTTTACATTATTGTCTTATACATGATTATTTACATATAATAGCTTTAAAAAAAATTATTAAGAGGGTAAAAAAAACTATGCATAAAAAAAAAAAGAATAAAGGAAAAAAGACAAGTCTAAATCTTGAGGTTTTACCATTGTTGCATTAGGGGCCAAGTGTCTTCAAACATTGTGTGGGATGATAGTTTTTTTTATCTCTTTCCTTATAGTTTTTTTTTATCTCTTTCCTTAAAAGTTTCCCGTTTATTTCAGGTGTGCGGGGATCTTCTGGGATTGCAGTCATACACGAATTTGCATCTGGTGCACTAGAGAGCATATACAATGAATGTTTGCATAAATTTCTTGTTTGAATGTCTGGAATAGAGTATTAATATTGTATTTGGAGTTGTTAAAAAGTTTTGGCATTGCTTTGTGTATGTTCTCAAGGCCTTCACATTCAAAGAAAAGATGATGTTGAGTTTCAGAATCTTTATGACAAAAGCTGCATTGTTCATCAATGTTCTTATACCGTCTTCTGTGTCTATAAAAATGAAGTATAGGTAGGGATTCTATGTTTATTTTGATAAGAAAATCCAAATACTTAGGTTTAAGTGACCCAGAATTTAAATTTTTTAATCAAATGTTTGTTGTTTATATTAAATATCATTTTCTTTTCATGATTTGAGGTAGGGATTTGAATAAGGCTGCCAATATTTGTATTGGAGGGAAGAAAATTAATGTTAGGAACTGTGAGAAATGGTACAATAAGATTTTCCTACAATTTGAGTATGGTGGTGGTTTGTCAGTTGGTGTAATTTTTAATGTTTCTATTATATGTGAGAATAATTTTTGCATGAAATAAAGAGGTTTACTGTTTTTGTATATTTTTAATGTATTAAACTTATACACTATAATGAAATATGAGTTTATAATTGTTATGTTAAAAGTATTATCAATGTGTAAAGTGAAAAGATAATTCATACCATTGTTTTTTATATCTGTGTGACAGAATTTTTCTAGCAAAAGATTGCATGTAAGACTACTGGTTGAGATATGAAAATGTGCTGGAAAGATGTGCCAAAAAAGTTATGGAATGAAGAATTTACATTAAACACTGTAAGATCCTCAACTTGCAAATAAATTAATAATAATTGAAAATGATGACAATGATGATGACCACATTGTCTATTAAATATTTCGGTTACACATTAACTTTTTATGGTTGTGAATATTATATAGTTGATATCTCTTTATTATTTTGCTTAAATTATTAGTTGCACACACATATGCTAAAACTAATTGTAGACAAATAAAAAGCACATGCAGCTATATCCTCAAGAGCAAAGTTGACAACACTTACTTATTCAAATTCTCATGATGCTTTGTATTTAACAACAATATATTATAATAATTTTTACATGCTTATCGATTAATTAATTTAAAAAAAACAGCGCAACAATGATGCTCTAATCTGCCATCAATGACAAAATTACTGACAAAATTTTGTTACATAGAATTTAAACAAGAAAATCTGCTGTATTCATTGGTCATCATACTATAGTTAAAGCTCTAGTTGTGGAAATAAAATAAAAATTTGAAAATGTTGTATTATGTAATTTATACTTCTTCAAATTCAAGCGTTGGTGGCCTAGTGGTTAGGAGCT
The DNA here is from genome assembly GCA_028023455.1 of Epiperipatus broadwayi. NCBI lineage: Eukaryota > Metazoa > Onychophora > Udeonychophora > Euonychophora > Peripatidae > Epiperipatus > Epiperipatus broadwayi. Next base: position 13,169,854 of record JAQFVV010000009.1, read on the forward strand.
GGCCTGGGTTCGATTCCCGGTCAATGCATTTGATATATGAAAAAAAAATTATATATACTTTGGTTATATATATATTAATGGTGTAAAGACATATTAAAATTTAAAACATAGTTGTAATGTTGAAGATAGTAACATAAATTGTAATAAGAAGGAAGTGGCAAGCAATAACAAACTACCACTGATGATAAATATTGTCTGATCTTAGAAACTTACAAATTATCTAGTCTTTAATCAGGAGACATACAAACAACAAGTGTTTAGTGCTAGAGATCCGCTTTCCAGAGTAATTAAAAAGAAATCTAATATTACTACACGCCCTATTAATTATTTTCATAATCTCCATATCGACGAATCTAAAATTTATTCGGATTTTTTTTTATTTTTAAAAAAACATATAACAGGAATTACAGACAAACAATCTCTAACTTTATCATTTATTATCAAAACGCATAACCAAATGAAAACTTCGCATTACGTTAAAAAAAAAAAACCAACAAATTAATCAGAGAATTAATTATTTTTAATAGTGTATTTATCAGATTTACAAACAAGAGTAAAGGACGATTTTAACTTATTCAAGTTTATCATTATTAAATTCCAACTGACATTCTACATTTATTTTATTACCTGAGACGACTTAAAAGTGTAATCTCAGATAATTGCTGACAAAATAATTGTCGCACTACAGATAAAATTTATGAAGCATTTGGTTAAAATGATTTTGTCTATATTGTGTACATAAATCAACATTTGGGTTAAATTTTTAAAGGTACTTTAAAAAAATCAATGTAATTTCCTTACGATGAGAATCGTTTGCAGTTCTAGCAAAAGTCAATTTATTAATTGATACTGTCATATATTTATTGCGACTAATAAAACTATAAACAATAAATAGAGTTTATAGTGAGTTTTTAAATTCCCAGAAGTACTATTTTAAACAAACAAACAATAAATTATCCATACACTGTTATGCCCCTATATATTTATTTTACAAAATAGTTCATTGGTTAATGAGCAATTAAATCCAGTAAAATACAATGTATTTCTTGGTTGTAATTATTTATTTATAGCTCTTACGTGCCTTTAAAATCAAGCAATATTTATTACCTTTTGAAAGCATCATGAAAGATAATAATTATTAGTTAAATGAAAATATCTTGCAACACTAATTTTTTTTTTAAAAAAAAAATGTTACAAAAATTAATAAATATTAACAACTTGTTAATTTAAAAAAAAAACATAAAAAAATTTCATTAAAAAAAAGAAAAGATTGCATAACATGTTAGAAAAAGAAGACGAAAATTGGAAAATATTTAAAGCAAAACAACAACAATCAATATAAGAATAAAAATACTAAAAAGAAAAAATAAATAAATGAACATTAACTCTTCTATTACAGTTAATAATAATGCAAATTGAAAATAGCATTAATAACAATAATATTTAAAAAAAAAAAAACTGTAGAAGCTATAAACTTGATAATTTTTTTTATCATATGATCAATTATTTGAAAGGTCATGTGATTTTTGAGCATCAACGTGATAGGTTGCGCACAATACCAAGACTTATGAAAGCATTAATATTTATATTAATTCAAAATTTCACAGTAGTTAATGATTAATTTTTTTATCTAATTCTAGTAATAATATGATTATTATTAGTATTTGTTATAATTTTATTATCTATTATTATTAGTATTTGTTACAATTTTATTATTTATTATTAAGCATTTTAAAAGACAGGATTTCAAGCAAAGAAATAAATAAATTACTTTATGATATAAAATTTACCACAAAATACAACAAATATGGGCTTCAATTTAATTAAATAGAAGAAGTGTCAATTTCACATCTAAACTTCTCCTAGTGATGGAAAAACAAATATATCATTAGAAAAATCCATCTTATAAACAAGTTAGAAATTTATTATTTTTTTAATCACTTGGAGATGCTTTAACATGAAGCTTTATTTTGGAATAGTAAATTTAGAGAAAAAATATAATAACATGATGAAAATTTAAAAATAAAATCCCAAAAGCCAATAAAGATAGGTAGATATAAGTTTATTTTAATATAATTTAGTTTCAGATTCTTTATTGACTTGATCATCAATATTATCTATCACCCTTTTAATCAGTATTACTATTATTCTCACATAATAACTGTTCTTGGCACTATCCATTGTTTTATTTATACTATAAGACATTGAATTACCTGACCATAATTTTTCTCTTAACATCATTCACACACTTATGTTATTGATGGTGATTTAATCCTTGATGTGTTTGCCATTGATTAGTACTTAAATTTGTATGTTACTCCAGCAGTAACTGGTAAATCATAATTGAAAAGTGTGTAAAGATGTTTAATAAAAAAAATATTTTTAACTCCTTAAACATGGCAATTCAATTTCAAAATTGTTTTAATTACATTTTCTGAAAATAATCTAAATTTATTCATGCTGAAACAGTATGATTTCATCATCATACGTTTCACCTATTCTATAAAATAGTAGTCTTCATTTCCCTAGTTCAAACCTAAAGGTACACATATATATATAATAATATACTTGGGAATTTAACATATATAAAAGTGTATATTAAGCGTATATGTGTGTAATTGTATATACACACACATCTGCTATAATTGTATATACATTTTGTAATATTTTATTTGCTAAAAATTGTATATTCACATCTGATTGATATTATCATTATATAACGTACACACCTTATAATTTTATAAATATTTATCTTATGATTTTAAATAATTAAATTGGTTTTATGCTGGAAAATTGTATTATATAAGAGCATAATTCTCTAAACTATTACGAACTGTCTTTGAAGTTCCCCAATTACTAAAGTACTTAACCATAGCAATTAAAAACAAATGTAGATTTCTCACGTGTATGTTAAAATGTTGGAAGCTTAAACCTCTTTCAAGAAAAGAAAAGAAAAGAAATTCAATGTTTAAAGAAAAAAGGAACTTGGTCAATCTTATGAGGCACCGCTGGTATAAACCCAGGCTTTATGATTCTTAATAAAATAAAAATTGGACAATTAAACCTGCAATAAAATTAGCTGAACTTGAATCTTGGAAATAAAAAAAAGGAACAATTAAAACATTAAGTCTGAAATCAATCTAACCGATTCTTTTGAAGTGAATGAAATTAAGACTTCTTAAGTTTTAAAGTCCAAAAATAAAGATTGTGAATGAACTTAAGAGGGGGGATTAAAGAAATATAAAAAGGCCAGTTGAAAAGAAATCGGGATTCATTTTGCTTTTGCTCTCATGTTCACTCATATCCAGGCAGTGTGCCCACATTTTAGTATGCAAACCATTGGCTAAAGAGACCGTCATTGCCACCTTCCTTGGTGGCTAGAACTGTTATGGAGACCAGAGACCCAAACCACAACCCTACTGAAAGAATAGCATATCAATGAACCAGCTCAGATAAATCAGTCCATGCGTGTGTATTTCATACTATCTAGCTGCAAGCCTTCAGATAAATAATTGGTAACAACTTCTCAAACCAAGCTAAATCTAAAAGCTATAGCAATCTATAAATCTTTCCTAAAGCTAGCTATATAATATAAATAATGTGCACAAACTCTTAAATTCCAATCCTACAAATTAATCAAACTGTGTTTAAAAAAAAGTGTATTCTCTCTTAAATTAATTAACTGTATTAGATAAACGTTTCTCAACCTGTATAATTTTAAAATATTTTAAAAGTTAAAATGTAAATCTTGCCTGATCTCAAATTCTTAAATCTTTTTAAATTCAACTTATAAAAGCTTATTTGCCTTATTATTTTCTCTATTTATGTCTATACTTTTGCATCTATATACATATTGTTAAAATGCATTCATTGATTTATGCTTTGCCTTCGGAGCAGAGATTATTAATTATTATAAACTTAAAGAGACGTTTTGTTCTCAAGTAAAGTAATATATGCCGTTTGGCATATTTATATATCTCTGGTCCGAAACCTACTTTGATGCATTATTTGAGCTGCTATGTTTAGCTTAATATCACACATGTTGCTTATTAAAAGGTTTGTTTAGTTAAATAAGGGAGAGTGATAATTTAAGGCATATTCAGTAGTTAGCCAAGTTTAAGCCCCAGATATGCTTTAGACCCCATTAATCTATTTTCATAGAATATGTAGTTCATTAATAAACTAGATCAATTTTAATAAAGTCCTCTTTAGCACCATTTCAGTGCTTATTTAACTAACTGGCGTAAGGTAGTTTGCAGAAGAACCTATAGATTTCGCGCTTTACTAATTGTAATAATTAATATTTAGAAAGCGTTGTGAATGGGTTTTTACGAAGCACTGAGGTGCATTCTGCCTTGCTATCATATAATTATTAAGATAAGATTAGGTTTTAAGGGCTATCTTATCATCCCTAGTTCGGATAGCCCTCTCTCTTGAATGGGATCATGATTTTAAGTCATTCCCATTACCTTATTTAAAACTGTAACACCGAATCCAGCATCGTATATTATGGCTGTTCGATCATCCGAACTAAAAGTTCACGTATAGCAGGCGAGCGGTATCTGAGAACCGAGTAAACGTTACTGAATCTCATGAGTAAAAGCACATTCAAGCTGCATCTGATGTAATTTGCATAGCGCCATAGCCTCAGAAACTATGCTACAAAACGCTAGCTCATATGCTATTATATTAATTGTTCAGCATTGATCTGAACCTAAGATCTAGTTTATCTATGAATACCTACATAAAGAGCACATTGATTGCTCATCACATAATGATAAATTTAAGTACACATTGTATAAAGTTGGCACTCTCTTAAAATTTAACCCTTAACAAACTGAGTAGGAATGGCAGAACATAATTTAGGCACCAGGGTAGACGTAAAATAATTATTAATGTATAAACGATATAATAAATAATGATCGTTAAGTGCAATTGATTACAGAACGTGTAGTTCGTATTTTCACATCCCACCTGCGAGTGGAATACGCAGTATCTTTAATTGTTATTGTTTGTGTTTTGTTGATATTAAATAATTTTAAAACATATTAACGTCTGCAGTATTATTCACTTTGTTTATATTAAATCACCATCCATAACTATTAATATATATATATTTGATAATCAGCCATAAGTTGTGTGAGAGTGTTTGGTTAAGTTATAAAGCATTTAGTTAATTATCCCAGAGTCTCTCGTTTTACCCTTTGCTATTGTCGGCGCGAAAATTAAGAGATTACAAGTGTGACCTCATATATGTCATTCATAAGGTAGTAAGTCAGGGAGGGTTGGTGAAGGAGCTGAGGTGCAGTCAGATTTGGTCTCAAATCCTCATCTAGATCAGCCTTGGTATAATTTACCAAAACTCTGGATTTTATTGCGTGAATGTTCAAATATGACTGTTACAATGCTAAGATAGCAAAACCTGATACCTATATATTGTGATTTTTTTCTTGAGGAAAACAAAAAACATGAGTTTAGGTAAGCTAAGCAATAATCAATAAAAATGAAAATAAATACCCTACTTTATTAAAGTGACTTTACAAAGATCATATTTTAATTTAATATTTTCAGAAATGTCTTATGAAGCTATTTTCTCATAAATCTATCAAGGTATAATCTTAGAATTTCTTAAGACAGTCTTCACTCTATCAAGTAGCTTTTTCTCTATTTCTTTCTTAATACTGTAACGGTCATATTTGTACATTTACATACCAAAACCCAGAGTTCTGGCAAATTATACCAAGGCTGATCTAGATAAAGGGTTGAGACCTCGAATCAGATTGCACCTCAGCTCCTCCACCAACACTCCAGGACTTACTACCCTATGAATGATATATATGAGGCTACACTCGGAGTTTCTTAGTTCACAGGTCGGCAGTAGCAAAGGGTGGAGGAAGAGATTCAGGGAATATTAACTAAATTACTATTATTTTAAATACACACACATATCTACGGCTGGCTAGATAATGCATATATTAATAAGTAACACTAATTTTAAGAAACTTAACCAAGATTTGGGATGGATTATGAATGATATGCAACATAGTTATTATAATTTAATAGATTTTAATTAATCAATATAAATCAAATACACAAAAGTGCATTGAAGGATACCCACAAGTGTAAACAATGATGAGCGAGTTTATGAATAGTCTCATCTGATGCACTATGATTTAAGAGTTTATTACAATTTTAATAATCTACAGTTTCTAATCATGCCTTAATTTTATTATGCCCTCCCTATTAGGTTTGTGGCGATTAAGTCGGTGCAAGAATGATTATTTATCACTATAACATTTAATAAAAGTCATTTATTAACACTTAACGAGCTGCAATAAGCTCTCTATGCAGATTATACGCAAAAATTAGATTACATATTCAGATCAACACTGAAATATTATTTTATATTATAAAGGAATGAACTGGAGCTTTGTAGTATGGCTTCAGATACTATGGCATTATATATTGTAATGGCATATATTACTAGAGATGTGTGCATCTCCAATGTGTAGTTACTCGGGATTCAGTACCAAGTACTCAGTTCCCGTGAACTGTACAATTTGATATGGATAAATGGAACATATAGTTCAGTGATTAGAGCAGCTTATAAAAATAATCTGGATCCCCATGTTCCAGTTCTTAAAAAGAGCTGTCCGAAATATGTAGATAGGGTGACCATTCAAACTAGAAGCCCGTTCATATAAGAAACATACAGCAAGGCATAAATGCATGTATGTGCTTCCTAAAAACACATTCGCCATGCTGAACATAATATTAATTAATAACTTAAGATATGCAAAATTCTATAATTTCATTCCGTGAAACTACCATTTGCCAGTTCATAATTAGCATTCTTAAAACAGGCCAAAAGGAATACTTAAAAAGTAATCTATTTTATTAGCCAATCTGCATAGTTTATAATATAACTAAAAGAAGGCTAAAGTATATCTGGGACTTAAGCAATATGTATAAAATGCTTTATAACTCATTCTTACATTTATTAACTATTACTTTATTAACTTGCAAACCTAATTCTAACAACAATAATAATAGTAATAAGCTAAACATAATAGCTTAATGAATATATTTATGTTTTCAAAGTGGAGATTTGGTATGTGTGTGTGTGCACTAAAGAGCAATATTACTTAATTATGAGAGAGCCTCTAATCATCTCTCCCCTCAAACTTTATTCATAAAATTAATCTCTGTTCTGAATTGGGCATAGCATAAATTATAAAATAAATATATATAAAACAAATAAGGAAAGCGTGACCGCAGATTAGCAAGTGACAGAATAATAACTGAATAAGTTATTATTAACAAGCATTTAGAGTTTTAGAAAAAAATTTCATAAATAGTCAAGTTTACAGAAATTAATTTTAGCAGAATATTAAAACATATTTTATAGTTTAAAATAGCTTTTAATTTATTTAAAACATTTCTTTAGATTTAAAAGTTTGTGCACATTATAGATTAGTAACTAGCTTAACTTTTAGATACATTTTTAGAATTAATTTTAGAGAGCCCTTTGGGAAAATTGTTACCACATCTTCTTTATTAAAGCTTCTCTATAGCTGATCACAATCATTCTTGGCTGGGCTGATCCGTTTTGATGTCTTCTTGGCAGTTTAACTGGTCTCCCCCATTCTGCTATCTGCACAGACTGATCTCTCAAAAGGAGAGCCGGAAAATGGTAGGGCTTTAGCCACCAAAACTCCATTTCCCAGTCAGTCATAGATGACTGGCAGAAATTACACATCAAATATTATTTTAAAAAATGAACAAAGTGAACTCCCCTGCACAAAATTTAAAGTTATTTATACCAGGAAAATCGATAATTCGAGTGCCCTGTTTACAACATTTTATAAAGTTTCATCAATAACTTAAAAAACATAAAAATGAAACCTTTGGTCATTTCTTGGCTAAAACAATAAAAAACAATAAAGGTCAAACAGGTCACTCTTTGTTCCTAGTTTTTATTTTTAAAAGACATTAAAATTTTGATTCCAAGTTTCATTAATTACTTACAGATGGTTTTCTATGAATTACCATCTTTTATAAAACAGCTAACTTTTTTTTAAAAAAAAGTTTAAATTCATAAAAATTTTATTATATATGTGTGTGGGACTACCACAGGAATTGAATTTTATATACGAATGCATTTAAATAAAGAGTTTTTAACCGATAATTTAAATTTATATTAATTTAGAAGAGTTGTAATGCTTTTAAATCTATTGCATTATGCTTCCTTCGCATATATAGTGTAACAGAATTACGTTTCGTCTCATAATAAATGTTTCTGATTTTAACTTTTACTCGACACAACTGTAACGTCAAGCAAGAATCAAATATGGACTAATTATTTAAGTCTATATTCCTGATCGAACACTGAGATTACAAATGTAATATTCCAGTATTATTTTTTCTGACCAGATGCTCCTCGGCTGCTGGATACTCCATTCATAAGAATGATTTAATTAAAAAAACAATCCAGCGCTTGAAATATTTATAAAATTTACAAGATTTAATGTTACTGTACCAGATTGACACGTGTATTTTTTACTAGAATTAATGTCTACTTAGTATTTGATAAACCCTATGGGTATATCATTCTAATTAGTATGGTGGAGAAAGAAAGACAAGACATAAAGAGCTATTCATTAATAAATACTGTTTAATACAATACACTAAAATACACACACGATATAATATTTAAAACATAAAATAAGAAATCATTAGCATAATACAAATTACATTCAATTTAACCATTCACCCTAAATGATAATTGTTCTTAATTTATATGTAGATATTCTAGAGCTTGGAATCCCTTTCTTGACGTATTATTCGATAAAGAAAACTACAAATTATTTGATTCACTAATATTTACAGTTGCAATTGCATTTTAATTTCTGTGGCCATTTTAAGAAAGTGTGTACACACGTGATATATTTAAAGTTAATTATCTAGGTTTTTCTGGACTTGGATGACTAATTAGTTAACCATCATGTGGATTATTCCACTTCTTTTGGAGAGATGGAACTTCTTGGGATCCGGCTTGGATTTCTTCATGCAGCTTACTTCTGTCGTATTCTTTGCAGCTTCGATGACAGGGAAGGTGAACCATCAGGCAGGCACTATCTCTGCTGTTACTTCATGGGTGAGATGACATTATACCCAAGGCGGGCATGGATTAACTGGCATCCGTTTGTGGCCCTTACCCCTGCATTCTCAATGCTTCAAATTCTTGGTACATTTTGTTCATATAAAAAAACACAGCTCTCAAACTAATCTGTACTTCAGCTCAGTAGACTTTCAAGAAGAACTAAAACATGGCTCCTTTCCTTCACAATTTCTTACAGTCTTGTCCCAGAATCCTGTTCTTATCTTCTTTTATTGTTCATTGGAATGTCATTAAATACATTCCACCCCTTTATTTTACTTTCTCTCATAAAATATATAAATTTTCTTCTCGTTTTTTATTTCTTTTTTTATTTACTTCCATAATATTGGTTTTTTGGTTACTTTTCCATTTTCTCTTTTAATAAAATAATTTTCTTACTTAAACACTATCTTTCTTTCCTTTATATAGCTATACATATATTTCATATGTTCAAATGTGTAGTTTGAAGAGACGATCTTTATCTTTTTTATAAATCTATTTACTTTATTTATAACTATGACCGACTTTTATGACGGTTAATTCTACAATCATTTAACCACTTTTTTATTTATTTACTCTCCCTTTAAGACTTTATCATCAACTTCGATGATCCTGTTTTAATATTCTCTTAACTTTACTATTTTTAAATTTTAAAAAGTTGACTTTGGAAGGCGAAAGATAAGAATCTCGTTTGCTTCCCTCCCTTCACTTTCTTTAAATACTGTAATTGATTCTGCTTTTAATTGCATTCCTCAACTACACCATTTCTTGATTTTTTAATTGACACCATCTTAAAATAAATTTCTTTTCTTTCCTACGTTTCTTATCCAATTTCTATATATTAATTTACATATAAAACTCACATTTAACATTATGCAATATATATATATATATATATGAAATGTACACGTGTGATCATAGTATGTGTGATCATCACAATAGGTAGGTAATTACACACATATAACAATGTTCACACAACTTAATTTAATTTATACAATTTTATTAATTTCAAATTTGTATATTATACGCATACAAACATTAATATGGGTATTAAATGTGCACACCTATACAAATACATATGCACATACACGTAAATATACACTATTACAATTAAAATAAAATTATTAGAAGCTTATATATGTGGACTGGGATGGGTTTGAACTAGGGGAAAAGATACTACTATGGAACATAGTAGGTAAAACGGGATGATGGCAAAAAAATACCGTTTCAAGACTAAACCAATTTTCTTATATTCTCTATAACGTTCACATTTTTTTGAGTTTTAAATACTTTTTCTTGTTCTACATTTGAGGAATTTCAGTTATTGTTATTTTAGTTTTATTAACATACATGTACAGATTATGTATGACATATTATTTTTTAAGCCAAAGCACAAAGGAGAATGATGTATATAAAATTAGCTTGGTTGTTTATGTTTTTTTTGTTTTTTTTTGAGTTGTCTGAAAGTTTAATCCAATCAAAAAATCATATATAGGTTAAGTACTGTAATTCCAAATCCCACTCTGAAAATTTATATTATTTATAAATTTTTGATCAGTCACATCATAGAATTTTCATAGTGCACTCACTTATGAACTTGATTTATTGAAAAATCAGATCAGAGCATGTTTATTCAGATATTGTGTAAATACCTGTAATATATATTATTTTTTAATTGCATATGAAATACTAGTGACAATAAAAAACAAAGACCATATTATTCTAATATCTGGCCACTTTTATGATTTCCACAATAATACATAATAAAATTATTTATGAATAAATTGAATTGATAAAAAATTAAACTGGTTTATCTGTTATTAATTCTCAGCAGTATATGAAATATAAAAACAAAAAATTAATAAAAACCTTTATCCTAAAAATAAAAACAATATCAGTGAATTGTCTCATATTCAGTCACTTTAGTAATATTTACTAAGGCAATAAACCTAAAGCATGTGCAGTTGAAAATGTGATGGTAGGGGCCTCTACAGGAAGATAAAAAAACGCAATATGTGAAACATCTTTTGGATTCAACTTTCATTATCATATTTCTGCAAGTATGCAATTTTTTCATAATGAATTTATTTAGTTTTATTATAAATACATTATATTTAATAAAACATGCTAATAAATTACATTTAATTTTGTCAATCTAATATTATTTAATTCTTGCTTAATTAAAAAGACAATTATTAAAATGATTGCAATGGGAATATTTTACAAGCATTTTGCAATTATAATTATTTGAGTGACTGTGCAACTCTCTAAAATTTTCTAATATGAAACCAAAGATATTTAAAAATGGTATTGATAGTAAAAGCAAACTTATGACCTCAGATAAAACCACGTTTAATAACAAAATGTTCTGATAATAGAATTATTGTGTATGCTTAATAGAAAACATAATCTGGTCTTAACATTCTGTATTTCATCAGCTAATTTCAACACTAACAAATGCAGATGAACATCAATTTCTTTATATATTTTAAGTCTTCAATTCTATAACTTTTTCCATTTCAAAGTATTAAAAACTCACTATTGTCCGAACTCTTCCCAATAATGGTTGTCTTAAATTTTGTGATACTCAGATGTTATTTGTAATTATATATTCGTCTATTTCCATCTTCTAGTTAAAGTGTTAAATACTTTTAAAATTCCAAATTTTATTTATAATTTTCAAATACATGCAAATTACCATGGAACACTTTAACTAACCAGACTGTTCTGTCAAAGGCAACAGCTAAAACAAGTATGTACTTATATTGAGAATCCATGGATTTTGTTTGATTTTACTGGATTTTAATGTTATTATTTGTACATTTCTTCATATGGTGTCAAAATGAAAATATAATGGTGCACAATGATGTCCAACTGTAACTAGGCAACAATGTGAGATTCCTGACAAGCAATTCAACTTATGAGCAGCAGGAGGGGAAAAAATGTTTTCATAACTTAATTATTATTTTTTTAGTGTTAAGCCTAATGTTAGTATTTAAAATATTACAATTTATTTATTTTAAAACTAACTTGTTCTTATATTTTAAATTTAATTTTCAAATAGATTAACTTTATTATTATGTTTAAAAGAAAAAAAACAAATAGGTATTCAGAAAGTAATTTCTGAACAAGGCAAATTTCAATCGTAATTGTTTTTTTTTTTTTGAATGTATGATTTTAAGAAGTGGATCAACGTGAATGATCTAATAATATAATGAGATCATTGATAATTTTTATTATTATTTACATTATATTTTGCTTACTAATTTTGTTTTCTTTTATTTAAGAAAAGATATATCCTAATTAGCATTTTAAGATTAATATTTCACATTGCTTGAATTTAATATTAATCAGTGGAATGAACTGTTAATAAAATGATCATTGTATGTATTTTATGAAAGAATTGATACATGCGGACGAATTTTTGAAAACATGCAAGGATATTTTAAATATTTATTTTAATGTAAATGCTTGAATATGCGTACATTATATAGCATTGTTAAATTGTTAACATGTTATTTTTATGAACGTTATATATCGAAATATAGAGAAAAACCTAATTCCGATCTGTAAATTGTATAATAACAGATAAATAAATGTATGAAATGAATGTTTTAAATCAAGAAAAAAAAACAACTTGATATGAATTTAGATCTTTGTTGTTTCTTTAATATTGTGTTTTGGAAATTATTTAGAATGTTGTTTGTATATTTTATGATATTAAATGAGTTATTCAGTATGGAAGATATAGGATGGTGGTCGGGAGAGTAATAATAATATTCATATGAAATCCTAAGTGCTAGGGATATGTTGAAAACTTTTGTATGTGAATTATATTTCCATATTTTAAAGTTATTAAAATATACAGATAACATAGGGCTATATATCTCTTTCATGGACAGTTGCATTTCCTTATTGTCAATAAGTGCTATAATAGAGCCATGAATTGAATCTTAGGTGCCCGATAAAAATAGACCTATTCTTATGATTTGTACTGTACCCATGATGATATTATCTTACTCTTTTGAGTCATTCTTGTTACTATTCTATACCCTACATTTTAGTCACTATCCATCACCACAGGAATCAATGTAGAAGATAGTTTTATAAGTTGGTAAGGTAATGACTAAACCATTTGAAGTTGATAATTTTGTGAGAGGACAAGATGAAGTATATAGAAATTTATTTCGCAGATGATGTTGAGATGTTTGTCATAGTATATAACCTAAGAGAGGAATAACTGATACTCATAAAATAGTAGATATCACTTAGCTCAAACAGATGCATATTCAAATCAGAATGAAAATGTGAATAGTGAAAATGATTTTGAATGATATAATAAATGTAAGAGTATAAAACAAAAAGTAATACAAATGTCAAGCAATATAATTTATGAATAGTTTTTTTAAATATTATTATAAATAATTTTAAACCCATTTCAGTTACAAAAGTTTATGAAATTATTTCTTAAATATTTTGCATAATCGTTAACTTTATAGAGGGAGATATTCATATTTTTTATTTAACATTTTCTGACATTCAAATATCAGGATATTTTGCTAAACTGCAAAGAAAGTCTTTAATAATTTTTCTTTTAATATTTTATTTGTTAGACTTTATCAAGAGATGTATTTTAAAATATAAACTTATATTGATGCATTTACATTGTAATAAATATATTTTATGGTAGAATAAGTATGATGTTCAGTTTTTTTTTTTTTTTTTTAGAAACTGGGTAATTTATTGTAACTTTTCCCAATACAAATGATAAAATACTATTTTACTGAATGACGATTACATATTATCTTTAGTGTTTGTAAGTTTCATTTTATTTTATTTTGAAATAGCCGGAGTGAAGGCTATTCTTATATTACTTCCTGCATTTATTAGTAAGATTTATTGTAAATATTTTTTTTAAATGTTAAATAATGTTAATTCTTATTTTACTTTTGTAAATATATATATATTAATGTTATGTTGTTATTATATTGTAATAGTATGATATTGTTAATTTATAAATAAATTTGTAAATTGTTTTTTAAAACTTACCTTAGTCAAGTTGTGATTTATCTGTGTGTTGCATATTTGGTTTTTCATTCTACATGCATGATCCACAGAAATTAATAATTTTAAAGTATTACTTATTTGGCATATGATCCTTAAAATTATTTAAATATTTCTATTATATTTGATTAATTAACAAAGTATATTATTATTATTATTAGCATAGAAGATATGATCATTAGTAATTATTTTTAAACTGATACAACACCAATGAGAGATATACTTAATATTGCCACAATATTAAAACACATTATATTTTTTTAAGAATGTCATATTAAACAAAGAAAGATTGTACAATGTTTACTTAACATCTTATTATATTATTTATTTTTTTATTACTAAATTTTAATTATTAAATAGATTTAATATTGAGAGTCATCAAGTTATTTAGTTGCTTATTGTTGTATTTATTTTGTAAGAGCAGTCAGATATCATGTAAAATCCTTCATCATATTTAACTATAAGATGTTAATTAGTTAATTTTGTTACTAGTTTGTTAGTAATGAACCTGAGATTATTATTATTTTGAGAATTGTAAAATTTTCTATTGAAAGATGATAAGTAAGAAAGTATTCATCATCACCATCATCAACCATTATCAATCCACTGCAGGATGAAGGTCTCTCCAAGTTGAATCTATCTTTTCCTATTTTTAGCTTCTCTTCTCCACACCACACCTGCACATTTTCTTATTTCATCCATCCATCTCACATGTGGTCTCTTTCTGGGTCTTTTACAATCTCTTGGAATCCAGTTTAAAATTTCAATTGTCCATCTATTATTATCTCTTCTAGCAATATGTCCAGCCCAACTCCACTTTAATTTTTTCAATGAGGTCAGTAACACCTGTTTGTTCTCTTACCCATACATTGCGTTTTGGATCTCTTCTTGTTACTTCCAACATGCAGCTCTCCATACTTCTTTGACTGGTCTGAAGTCTCTGTATTGCTCTTCTATTAAGTGTCCAAGTCCAGATCCATAAGTAAGAACTGGCAAAACACATTTATTAAAAATCTTCCTTTTCAAACCCATAGGCATATTTTCTTTTAGTATCAATTTATTTTTACCAAAAGCACTCCAACCAAGTTTAATTCTATGATTAATTTCATCCATTATGTTTACATCTGTATTAATAATCTGACAAAGGTATTCGTAACTGTTAACTTTTTCTAAGTCATCATAATCAATCTTTATTTTTATATTTTGAGAAAATCTATTAAACATTACTTTAGTCTTTATATCATTTATCTTTAATCCTACTTTCCTGTAACTCTAAAGCATTATTTGCAAAAACAATTATATCATCTGCAAAATCTAAATGACTTAAATAATCTCCATTTACTTTCACTCCTTTAGCTTCCCATTTTAATCCACAAAATACTTCTTGTAGCACTGCTGTAAAAAGTTTTGGAGATATGGAGTCACCCTGTCTTACACCTTTTTCAATGTTGATTTTCCTACTATCATTATGTAATCTAATGGTTGCTGCTGCATTTTTATAAATATTCTTTAAAATATGACAATATCCTGGATCTACACCTTGATGATCCAATGCTTTAATCACTGAAGAAATGTTTATAGAATCAAATGCCTTTTCATAATCTACAAATCCTAAGCATAATGGCAACTCATATTCATTTATCCTTTCTATAACTTCTCTCAATACCTGGATATGATCTACTGTACTAAAACCACTTTTAAATCTAGCTTGCTCTCTTGGTTGGAGGAAATCAAGTGTTTTCTGTAGACGAGTTGTAATTATCTTAGTAAAAATTTTGTATAAAACTGATAAATGACTGATAGGTCTGTAATTTCTAATATCTTCTTTATCACCTTTTTTAAATATTAATACTGCATTCTTCCAATCACCTGGTACATCTTTATCATTTAGACATTTGGTATATAACTTTGCTAAAAAAATTTCTATTTCTTCACCTGCTTCTTTTAATATATCAATTATAATTCCATCATTACCTGGAGCCTTCCCTTTCTTCATAAATTTAATTGCATGTCTCACTTCCTCATTCAAAATTCTGGGCAATTCGGAAGATATAATAGGCATAGGAGGCACTTGTTCTTTATTACTATATAATTCTTGATAAACATCTTCTACACATTTCATGATGTCGTCTCTCTTTTTAGTAATAATGCCATCTTTTTTTCTTATTGCAGATATAAATTGCCTACCAATACCAAAATGTTGTTTTACACTCTTTAGACTTTTATTCTCTTCTACAGCTTTCCTTGCTAGTTCACAATTATACTTTCTTATATCATTTTCAACTCTTTTCCGCACAATTTTACAAAATTCGAGATGTTCAATTTTTTTTAATGCATCATTGTTGTATATCCTCATATTCCTTCTTTTCTTCATAAATTCTCTCGTCTCAGTAGAAATTTTATTGATCAATTGCTGCTTTTTTTCTGCCAGCTATCTTTGTTGCAGTTTTTAGAAGTGTATCAGTTATTTTCCTATTAATGTCATTCAAATCTGAATCATGTTCAAAATCTACTAATACTTGAAACCGATTTGTAAGTTCTAATTTAAATTCATTAGAATGTTTCTGAAGATTAGGAATATCAACTGTAAATATTGTTTTTCTTAATAATTTTTGTCTCTCTAGTTTTGCATTAACATGTATATTACATCTTAAATCGATGATCACTTCCAGTGTTAAATTTATTAAGAACTTTACAATCTTGAAATATGTATTTTCGGTTAGTTAAAATATAATCCAATTCTGCCATACCTTCATTTGGATGCTTCCATGTCCATTTCCTTTTAACATTTTTCTCAAAAAAAGAATTCATAATATAAAGTTTTTCTTTTTCTGCAAACTCCACAAGTCTATGTTCTCCCTCATTTCTATTATCATAACCAAAATTACCTACAGCATTTTCATCTTTCATTTGTTTACCAATTCCAGCATTAAAGTCTCCCATAACAATTTTAAAATGTTGTTTACTTTGATCAAAAGCCTTTTATACATCCATATAAAAATCTTCTACTACTTCATCACTATGAGAACTTGTTGGGGCATAAACCTGAATTATCTGCATTTGGTATCTGCTATTATGTTGTAAAACTAAATCTTGCCACTCTGTCCGATACACCATCAATCCTCACAATGTTATTCTTCCATTTTTTATTTATAATGAATCCTACTCCACTTGTATTTCCAATATTTGTGCCTTTATAGTAGAGTATATGTCCACTTTTTAAATCAATTGTTTCTTCAGCTTTCCTTCTAACTTGACAAAGTCCAATAATGTCCCATTTAATATAAGACAGTTCTTCTAATTTTTGCAATCTTCCTTCACTTGAAAGTGATCTGCAGTTGTAAGTACCTAAATAAAAAGTCATCATCAAATGGCAGCCGGAGTTCGCAATCAGGGGATTCTTAGCACTCTCCGCCTTTGAGCACCAACTGCTGCCTTGGTTAGTGACTTTACAGCGTCCTGGGAATGAGGGCCATGATTTATTTTTGTCTGTCATAATTGTATATATTGGAAAAAATATTCTTAAACTCGGAGGTAAAAAGCCAATAAACTCACCACACTGGCTAATGTGTGTTGGTGAGCAGCCCATCCATGTTCGTATACTATATGAATAATCACATAGTAATAACAGCTGCAATGACAAGAACGTATGGAGTGGACATTAGGAATTTGCCCTGCTTGGTTCCTTTAAGGCCTACAAGAGGAATCAAAGGGTCTCCTTTCAGTTAATAGCAAACTCCTTTCTGCAGCCAAGAAAGTATTAGTTAATGTTAAATGTCCAATTGGTATTTTATTAAAGGAATATTAATTAGTTTATTGTTATTTCCTGTAATAATTTTATAAAATAATATTTTAGGATCATTAAATATGCATTTTAAAGACATGAGAGTATGACATGGCAGTTCTGTGATGTGAATTTGCCATTGGGGATATATCTTTTGGTATGTATCCTCAATGTTTAAGCCAGTGTACCTTAGTGAATGTCTCATGTTAGGAGTTTTATACTTGTGTGTTATTTTGATAGAACCATATTTTATTTATAGTATTGAACAAGTTTATAAGCTAAATTAATTAGTGAATGCATAGATTGAGTATTATAGTTGGAACCCTAATTATTTATGTTGAATTTGAGTGTTATAGTATTTTATTTAATAAGTTTTCTTATATTTAATTATTGAAAAATAGTGTTTTATTAGATATTATAGGTTAATAGTGTATCTTGAGCTAGTCTTCATGTTAATTGTCTTGATAGTCATTGTTTATTTAACTTAACTGCAGTTCTTTATAGTTATATCCTAGTTAGCTGGATTCTCTTTGTTTGGTAGCTTTTCCTTTAACAAAAGGGTATAATATATATATAAAACAAATAAAAACCTCATTATAGATTATTATCTACAATAAATAAAACAATTAAATAATGGTAAATATTAACATTATAATAACAAAAATTCAGAAGTACTTTCAGCTATACACTGCTAAAAAATTTTAATTTTGCTGGGGGGGAAATGCCATTATGTAATATCCCAAGATTCATAAATTTTAATATGTGTGTTTTACCTATTAATTAAAAAAGTTCTATTTCTACTTATAAAAATTGCCACCTGGAGTAATAAAAGTAAAATCAAGGGAGAAATTTTTATAAATAGGAAATTTTTAATTAATAGGTTAATATACATATTAAAAATCTTGAATCTTAGAATATAAACATTTTCTTTCAAATTTTTTAAAATTTTTTAGCAGTGGATAATGTTTAAGAAAACAACCGAAAGTGTTTTTGAATTTAATATTGCAATAGTACTAATAATTACCATATGTTTAATATACATATCCTCATCTCCATTCTATGAAATAAAAATTGTAAATTAAAATAAATTTTTTTCCAAGTGCTTTCGTGAGAAAATTTTTAAATATGGTTTTAGTCATTTAATGTATTTGGTAAATACCTTACATGTTTTATTCATTTACTTCTATAAAATAAACCCAGAGGTCAAAACATATGGTAAAGTAAAACAAATTAATATTAAAATAATTTTTGAAACAATAATTAAATATTTTAAAACAAAAATATTTGTTTAGTAAATTTGAAATTTTTAATTTTTTCTAATTTTTTGGATAATCATGCAAAACTGCTAGTAGAAATAGTAAATACAAATAAGATATTTTCTTTGAATATCTAAGTGTTTTTATCATATTTAAAAGAACCACCATATACACACAAAAAAAAACATTGCACCCCCCTCCCATTCTCAGGCTGGTTCTAATATTATATAAGTAATTCTACTTCTTGTTTACTTAATATTATCTACAGTTAGAGTATGATTCTCTTGATGGTTTGCTTTGGAACATCATACTGCACAGTGAGAAGAAAAAAGAGTATGGTTTGTCTTCATAATCCTTTCTGAAATACAATAGTTGTAAAAGCTGATGTAATTCTTCAACTTCTTTAACAATATTTAGCTCAACTTTAAAAATAGTTCATTTGTTTAAAAATCCATTCAAAATCTCTCATGCATCAACTTATTCATATTTTCTAGTAAGAATGTTATATTCCTTCAACAATAAAATATTTACACTATTATTTAATTTTTTATGTGTGTATTGTTCCACTATTAACACCTATAATTAATATATATATATGTAGACTGATATTTTACATTTTCATACATTGTTTATTGATACATTGTACAGGATTAAACCTGCATTTATATATGTAATATATGCAAGATTTGAACTCAGACTTTCACACTAACATATGTTGGTGATTATTTATCTTTTCAACATGTGTGTGATCAGGTGAGTCAGCAATATGAGATGGCACTGAGAGTGGTGGGTCATGTGAAAGTCTGAGTTCGAATCCCATATATATTGTTTATTGATGTAACTTTTATCTTTCATTAGGATAATCAAACTAGGTCAAAAATCCATTAGTTTCATTTAATTCAGAACCTCTTACACATAAATTGTTTACATTTTCTATTAACAAAAATAGAAAAATATTTACTCTACTTTATTATTTAATTTTTTAAGGCTTATTAATAATTAAGTTATATTATATATAACATGCTTTATTATATAGTTCGACAATTAAAGATTCAGCCAATATTTTTTTAATTAAGGAAAGAAATTTTAAATTTTCATACTTAAATTGTTTATTTGATAAATTTTTAGAAACCATTAAAATGTCTTGCACTTAATTTTGTTTATTCATAGGTTATGTTGGATAACTATAAAAATAAAAATAAAAATCAAACACTTGATTTGTTCCATTGGATACATTTTTTAAACTTTAATATAGTGCAATCATGTAGATGTTTTATTGCAATAAAGAGAATTGCATTAAATAATATTGTTATCATGAAATTTGTTAAGAATTAAATATTTTAACATGCAATATTATTTTTTTTTTAAATTGTTTTTTACCCATTCTGCTTTCTTTAGATAATGTGGATTATCAATCAAATACGAGTTTTTAGTTAGAAAACCAACCTGAGCCACACACACACATATATATAAAGCCATTTACTAAAGTATGTAAAAAGATTTGTTTTCCTCTGATGCATCATTTTGAACCAATGTTGATCTATCAAATAAAAATCAATCAATTTCTTTCATGTAAACATATTTTCATTAGTCAAATTATTTTTATTTTCTAAATTAGGTGATATTTTGTGAGAGTCAGGCAAAAAACAATTTTTTTCTTAAAATATGGAGAGAGAAAAGAGTGAAAGCACATTTCTTTCTGTTGAAGTAGGGCTACTATGTGAAGTATTTAAATGTTTAGCTAAATAAACATGTTTCAAAGAAGAGATAAATTTTGCTTTTTATCCTTATTAAAAATAGGAAAAGCACAGCATAATAAAAAAAAAAAAAAAGATAATATTGTTATTAAAAATACTTGCACAAGACTGCTGTGAAATCAATCTTAGAATCCCACATTCCAAAGTCTGCCACTCTACCACTTCTCTAATCTGAACAATATACATGAGCTCTATAAAATACAATTTCATCATCTGCAGAAGTACTATAATTATGAGGCAATATTTTTAAAACAAGTTTTATTTTTAAATAAATTATTAATAATGTTACTTTTTATTAAATTAGGATATTTAAATAAATGTGATTGGCAAATCTAACTATTTTCATTTACATATAAATTTTATTAACTATAGCATCAAAAGGGTGTTAGTCTGTTTAGTTTTGTGCAATGGTAGAGTATATATGAAATATTAATATCAATCACTTTTCTTTATTCACTTTTTTACAATGCATTATACATTTATTTTACTATCATAATGGTTTTGATTGCCCCAGCAATCTTCTTCAGATCTATAATACAATAAATATTTACACATAAACACACAATTTCATTTTATAAATGCTTAACTTTTAATCAACCTACCTATATATCCTACAAATGTTTTTTTTAAAAATACTTCCTTATATATATACATAAATATCCTTAATCACTTCAATCTTTTTTTATATTATTTTTAATAATTCTTTTTTTATATCATTTATATATATTTTATATTCTATTAATTTATTATTTTTTATATTCTCTTTTAATTCCAATATATTTTTCATTTTTAACATATTCATTTTTTATTCTAACCTTAGAATTATATATATATTATTCAATGATGAACTTTATTCATCCAATAAACAAAATAGGTACATTATAATTTGTAACTTAGGTGACAAGATATGACCAATTTAATTGGTATTAGGGACATTTGCAACAAAAAATTAATAACAAAAACATATAATTATTATAAAATGATGATTTTACAAATTTGCTGTGAATGGTTGAGATACAGGAATGTTTAATAGCTTCCATGTATCCTGATGGAGTTTAGCATAGGAAACTTTGCAGTCCCTGGCTTTCAATGTTTTAATAATATCCAACTAATCACTAAGTAAATTCCCTGAATTTCTACCAAATGTGACATTGTACCTAAGGATCCATATTAAGTAGTTCAGCATGATAGTCTTATTGCTGAGAAAACACCAGCATGTATACAGTCTTGAATATTGAAAATTCTGACCTTATATATCACCCAGCAGCTGATTAATGATCTATACTGTAGAGTTTTGCACCCATGTAGGAAGTGCTGCAGTGTTTTATTTTCACCACTGCACATTTGACATTGAGTATGTATTTTGTTAAACCCTCTTTTATTCACTAGGAATTCATTAGTTGGTAACAAGTGTATTTTTATTTTTAAAATAGTCTAGATATTTAGCCTCAAGCTTCCATAGTTTGAAGCGTTTGACGATGTATTCATTGTTAACCTTGAGAACAGTTTGGGTTATCACAAAAGATTGACAGAACAGTCGATGAATGTCCCAATATTTGAGCTTATTCCCAATCGACCCCATGATAATTCCAGCACTCGTAACCAGGTTGACAACCATATCGGTCCAGGGTAGGAACCGACCATGAGGTGGCAGGGTATCAGTGGGAGTGACTAGGGATTGATGAATTCTCCGAGATTATTCTTCTAATTGGGACAAGCATATTATGTGCTCTCCGTATTAGAAATGAAGAGATGATATGTAGTTCTAGTCCATTGAATTTTTTAGGTAGGCATGCCTTTCTAAGGCTGATTGCGACAGTTTTCTTTCTCCACAGGGATCCAGTACATAGGGAATAAATTTTTGCTATGAAGGTCTTGGTGGGAAAGATAATTGGAAGGAAGTAATTCATTTTAGGGAATATTAGTGAGTTGATTAGTGTGATTTTACCATATAGAGCCAGGTAAATACCAGAGAGTGATTTAAGAGTATCTGTTATGCCCTTGGAAAACATGTTTTGTAATTGGATCCTCATGTCCTGAAGAGAAAGCATGAATGTGAACCCAAAGAACTTCTGCGGTCTGGTTAGAAAGGGACAATTTCCAGGCTGCAGATTTGTCCCAATTGAAAAACAGCTGATATTGTTCTGAATACCAGTGTAATATATCTTCCAGCATTGGCAGGCAATTTGTAGATGGGAGGAGGATGACTACATCATCAACATATACCAGGCACTTTACCTCCCTCCCCAGCTTGGGAATGTACATCCAGGGAGATCTCTTTCAATTTTAAGAACCAAAGGGTTAATGAATGCAGTAAATAATAATAATGTGCTTAGCAGAGATCCCTGGGGTATAGAGATGTTGGGATGAAACCCCGGAGTGATTCTACCATCCATTATAACAAGAATCTCTCTGTTGCTAAGGAGGTTCTCCATGATGGACAAGAGGGTATCAGGAATAGGATAGGTTCTTAGTATGCAGATGAGATCGACCCTCACTGAGTCAAAGGCAGCCTGAATGTCCAGTTGGACAGCTATGGGCCTGAAATTTCTCTGATGTCTCACATGTTCAACCATTATTTTGATAATAGAGGCTGCATCAACCGTGGACAGACCCCTACATGCAAACTGTGAGGGAGATAAACTGTGAATAATTAGTTCTTGGATCGAATCTTTGATCATAGACTCTATTATTTTTATGAGGAGAGGCATCATCGAAATAGGCCTAAGATTTGCAAGCTCCAATGGCAGTCGATCCTTTTTCAGAAATGGGACTAGCGAAACCGAGACCGGATGTAGTCCCTCAATGACCTTGCAACCTCCAGCCAATTCATTCAGCATGTTAAGAATGATGAGAATAGTATAATGGCTGAGGTGCAGAGGAAGGAACTTGGATATTGCATGTAGTCCAGGGTGGGTTCTGTCAGGAATTGGATTTTAATTTATTTAGAAATGGTGTTGGCTATAATTCCATAATGAGAGGCATTGTCAATGTTAGGGGTGCTTCTATTGTTTTGGATTTCTGTTTTTTGAAGCTTTGTCTTGAAATGATTTCTTATGATGATTAACATGTCTTCTCCTATAGGTACTTTGCCACTGATATGTATGGAAGAGGGAGTGACCTGTATATTCTAACTTTATATATCTAACAGTATTTTAACTGCATACATTTCCTATTTTTATTAATATCCCCACTTAATATTTGTAATCTATAATCACAATCTTAATTCCTTTTATTTTTAACCTATTTTTAACTTATTTTTATTATAGTAAATTAAGTGTATAATACATTGTCAAAAAAGTGAAAAAAAAAAAAAGATTGATATATATGAAATATATTTTGAGATTCAAGCAATTATCACAAGTATTTAAATAAAAAATATTTACAATCAGAAAGTGATTGAGAATCTAAATGTATATGTAAAATTTTTATTAAGTATCACAACAAAATGGTGTCTCCCTGTTAGGCTTAGCACAATGATAAGAGTATATATGTAGTGTAACATTTATTTATATATGTTACAAATATATTGGCATTTGGTAAAAGCTAAAAAAGTAAATTTCGATTTTTTTTTGATTAGTATAAATTTTGTTAAGAGCGTACAATGAAAGTTAAATTATTCTTCGATATTTTTTTTTAATTAGTAATAACGTAATTGGAGAGAACAAAAAAGAATTCCAAAAGCAAGTAAAAAGATAAGCTAAAAGAAAAATATTTCTAGCTAATTAAACATGGCCGAAAACTTGATAAGAAAATAGAGACTTTAGTACCTAAAATTTTAAAAAACTGTATAAGATTAGAAAGGCATGGTACGAGCATGCGCAGAAGCCCTAAAACTGGATATAAAAAGGAGGGATCCGGTTGAAGGAGGGCTTGTTCGTTTTATTTCGCTAGTTGGTCTTGGATAACATTTAATATGTCCAAGACGCTCTTCCGATCCGAAGGAATTCGGCAATGTCGCAGTGAACCGGAGCTCCTGAAAACATCAGACCTAATGATGTACCCCAGGAAAAGCCTTCGTGACCAACTGGGAAATGGACCACAAGAACAAGCAAGAACCGAACGGCCGAGCTCATTATTACAGAAAACTATGCATAGTGCGCTACAACATTCGTGAATTCACAAAGCTTACCGGTAAGTTAAGAATAATTATCCTGATTGTGACAAAGTTAACTAGTTAAAACTACCCGTAAAATTATACGTATAAAAAGAATCCCGATAGTGACTTTATATTTCTATATGAGAGACTTGTAATTAACCAAGAACTTTTGCTTATTTCAAATGATATTGATATTTTCTACATATTTTCCACCTAAATTAAATGTGTTCTCTCCAAAATATTAAACAATATTTAACCTAGAAATGTTTTATTTTGTTAGAATAAAAGAGATTATACTTTTATCCACTTTTTTTTTATTGTGCGTTATTAATAGAAGTTATTATTTTTGTTATTAGATTTATTTTAGTGAAATAGGATTTAAGTGTAAGTTACCTTTGCCAATATGTTTCAATATGCCAGGGCTAACAATCGTAAAAAAAATCATTAATTCTCATTACGGTAGAATTACCGTACAAAATAAAAATATTATAAAAGGATCTTTTTATTTTTCTTTGTTTTACAAGTTGCGAGAGGTGCTGGCGGCATATTTCAGCGGATTCTTAGGAATCCTGGCGCCCATAGGAAATAAAATTAAAAGTTGATTTATGTCTATGGTACAAATTCGTAACAATTAATAGGCTGGAGTTGATCAGGAAAAATAGCTGTGTTAAGAATAGAAATACAACTTTCTTTTTTTTTTCCTTGATACAGCTTGATCAACTCACGCTCAAATATACATTTGGGGCGTATAGTGGTCTAGTAAAACGGTAAACGTTACAATGGCGACCCAACTCGGGCTTCGATTTAAAAACCACGACCTGAGAAAATCTAAAAACGGCATAAAATTGAGTATTTAATGTCTGTAGCCGGAAAATAAATTATGATTTTTTGAAAAAAAAAAAAAAAAAAAATTATAAGGAAAAAAACTAACTAATTAAACCCAGATTATTAAAATATGAAAGAAGATATTTTTTTAATATGACTTCCAGAAAAAAAAAAAATATGTATATTTTTTTATATATGTCTAAAAAACACGATCGTGGCTGATGTAGACGTAAGTCACAAGTATTTGACCGGGTAGGCGGTTACTGAAGAGGGGAATAACATAGCCCCGAGTCCTTATCCGCAGTATATGAACATAAGACCGTCTTTAAATGCTCGTCAGACTATTTCTAGCAGAGATCCCAATAAAGGGGAAGGCGGATCAAGTTGGACCAAGTTGCCACGGGCCTGTAAGACTCAGAACGATGAGCAACGCTCGTTTGTGCTTATAACTTGGGCTTCTTATTAGTAATAGTACACTAAAGCGGATAGGACACAGATGAATGTTGAAATATTTTCCATTCCCGCCGTGTTAGACCTAAAAGTGGGCATTAAAGCCGAACGTCGCTTGTGAATGAGTCTACACAACATATCAGCACGCTACTACACACACAAAAAAAAAAAATATATGAATTTGAAAAAAACTTAAGAATAAAATTAGTGTAAACCCCTATTTTATTCTCATCTCCTGGCACTGGTGGTATTGTAACATTTATTTATATATGTTACAAATATATTGGCATTTGGTAAAAGCTAAAAAAGTAAATTTCGATTTTTTTTTGATTAGTATAAATTTTGTTAAGAGCGTACAATGAAAGTTAAATTATTCTTCGATATTTTTTTTTAATTAGTAATAACGTAATTGGAGAGAACAAAAAAGAATTCCAAAAGCAAGTAAAAAGATAAGCTAAAAGAAAAATATTTCTAGCTAATTAAACATGGCCGAAAACTTGATAAGAAAATAGAGACTTTAGTACCTAAAATTTTAAAAAACTGTATAAGATTAGAAAGGCATGGTACGAGCATGCGCAGAAGCCCTAAAACTGGATATAAAAAGGAGGGATCCGGTTGAAGGAGGTCTTGTTCGTTTTATTTCGCTAGTTGGTCTTGGATAACATTTAATATGTCCAAGATCACTCGTCACCGAAGGAATTCGGCAATGTCGCAGTGAACCGGAGCTCCTGAAAACATCAGACATAATGATGTACCCCAGGAAAAGCCTTCGTGACCAACTGGGAAATGGACCACAAGAACAAGCAAGAACCGAACGGCCGAGCTCATTATTACAGAAAACTATGCATAGTGCGCTACAACATTCGTGAATTCACAAAGCTTACCGGTAAGTTAAGAATAATTATCCTGATTGTGACAAAGTTAACTAGTTAAAACTACCCGTAAAATTATACGTATAAAAAGAATCCCGATAGTGACTTTATATTTCTATATGAGAGACTTGTAATTAACCAAGAACTTTTGCTTATTTCAAATGATATTGATATTTTCTACATATTTTCCACCTAAATTAAATGTGTTCTCTCCAAAATATTAAACAATATTTAACCTAGAAATGTTTTATTTTGTTAGAATAAAAGAGATTATACTTTTATCCACTTTTTTTTATTGTGCGTTATTAATAGAAGTTATTATCTTTGTTATTAGATTTATTTTAGTGAAATAGGATTTAAGTGTAAGTTACCTTTGCCAATATGTTTCAATACGCCAGGGCTAACAATCGTAAAAAAAATCATTAATTCTCATTACGGTAGAATTACCGTACAAAATAAAAATATTATAAAAGGATCTTTTTATTTTTCTTTGTTTTACAAGTTGCGAGAGGTGCTGGCGGCATATTTCAGCGGATTCTTAGGAATCCTGGCGCCCATAGGAAATAAAATTAAAAGTTGATTTATGTCTATGGTACAAATTCGTAACAATTAATAGGCTGGAGTTGATCAGGAAAAATAGCTGTGTTAAGAATAGAAATACAACTTTCTTTTTTTTTTCCTTGATACAGTTTGATCAACTCACGCTCAAATATACATTTGGGGCGTATAGTGGTCTAGTAAAACGGTAAACGATACAGTAGTATATTTTGAACTTGAGCTTTAAAATTTGAGGTTTGAGCAACTGTCACAACAAGTCTAAGTAAAAAAGAATTTACATGTGGAAATATTTCTAACAATGAAATGAGTCAAAAATGTAAACATTTTCATTTACATATAATATTAATTATGTTGTGGACTTGGCACTCATATGATGAACTGCCTTTGTGCCCCACACAACCTGCACATTCACATACTGCAGGCCTATATATATATATATATAGCCTTTTCGTAGGCAAACTAAGTTTTTTTTTGCCAACCCAGTTAATCATCTAATATTGTTGTCAAATGATATTTAATATTTTTTTTCTGGAAAGTAAAGAAAACTCCAGGCAATCTAGATATGTCACACACACAAAAAAAATGTTTTGAAAAACACAGTGCATAAAGAGCTCATATTGAAAACTCTTAGAAGTTCTTCCATAATAAGCAATTATTGAGAGTGTTCTCTCTTATAATTTTGGCAAAGATATTCATTATGAAATGTCCATTTATCTTGATCTGAGTGACTTGATGTCAGGAACATAGAAAAAAATTTTCTTATTTAAAATGTTTTAAAGATTAATATATATGCTTTAGACAAAGTCTATACTAAATTTTTTTAAAAATAGAACACAAAAAATGAAAAATACTATTTCTTCTACTTTTTAGCATTCTTTAGAATTTATGGACTTTACAATATTTTATCACAAAAAAATATTTAAAGAAACATAAAATTTACCATCCAAAAATCTTTTCAATTTATAAAAATAGGTTTATAAAACAATGCCTTTTTCACTATTTATGTATAAATTCATATGTACAATACTAGATTGACATATAAGATAATTAAGTTATAATTTATGACCAATTTATAAAAACATCTTCTGAACAAATATATCAATTAAGTGTTATTTTAGTTAAATTCAGCCCATAGTTCTACAAAGATTAGCTAGACATTTATAATTTTATATATAAAACACAGCAACTGAGAAATACATCAGGTAATGATATAGATGATTCAAGATTATATAAAAAATGTAGTAAATAAAAATAAAAGTAGCAGAATATAAAAGCCCTATTAGAAATTTAACTCAGAATCCAACTATATATAAATTCAACCCTGCAAATATATAAACATTTATGTATATGTTAAAAAGAATATTGAATGTTAAACACTTGTAATTAAGGATGAAATAGAAAAATAACAACAAGCTATCACTGATATGTAATAATAAACTATACTTATTTAATAGCAGACTTTTTGAATTAAAAAATCTATTATTTATTTTTAACACAGGAAAATTTTATTAGGTATTAACTATACTTTGAGAAAAATTGTTTTGAATGGTGTTCCAAAAAAAAAAAATACAAAACATTTTACAAACCATCATAAGTATATATCCAGTTCAAGTTCATTGACTGAAGACATTTAGAAGGTGGTAATTTGTCATTGCTTCTCATTTTTTAATATAATTTTAACATTTTAATATTGGAACTACTTTACAAACTTTAATAAATTATTTTTAATATGAAAATGTTCAAACAATAAATAATCAACAAAAAATTTAAGACATCAGATTACATAGCTAAATATAAAATTTTACAAAATCTAATTAATAAACTAAACAACAAAGATTAATTTACAAGTACCATTTTGGATTATAGTTTAAAACAATGGCATGCCATGAAATGTGAGTGCGTGTTAGAGAGGGGGATTCAATTTTTCATTTAAAAAAAATCAAATTATGAATTAAACCAAATGAATTAAATAAATGCATACTTTTAGATGTTTTAACAGTGTTTTGTATTTCTTTTGAGTTTTAAACAAATTATTTAAACTGTTAAAACCAATTAAATTCTATATATATTTTATATTAAAAAAAGAAAGCATATTATTTCCTCACATCCTGTTAACTAAGGCATTTGAAATATGAATAGAGTTTTAATTTTCATATTTAAATTAATCACTTCTGATTTATCATTTCTATTTTTATTATCGCTTCTTTATGAAAAAACTCAAGAGATCCAAAGGAACCACATTTCAAAATTGCAATAATTCTATATATATTAATATAAAAATATATAGATATAATGCAAAGAGCAGATTGAAATATTACTCTTATCTTATCCTTTAAACTTTAATAACAATATTTTTAATAAATGGCAATAGCAAATTTATTCTATACAAGCAAGTTATTTAGGATTTGGGAAAAGATGCTTAAACTATTACTAATATCTTTGAACTATTATCACATCACACTGACAAACAATGACCTAATTTAGTAATATTGTATGGATTCATTTTAAATTTTACTGTGGGAGAAAATGCTAGCAGAACAAAGCATTCTGGAACCAGCAGTTAACATTCAATGACCAGCTAAAATAAATGTTTGATTTTGTCTTTTTTATGGTTAAAAGTTAATATAAAAATGCATCGTTTTAATCATTCTTTTATGAAATATAAATCGAAAAAACTTAAACTATTATAAATATGAAAATATTATATATAAAGACGTGATTACTAAGGACAGCAATGCTTTTCGTTTCTATGAACCGCTTATCCGTGGTTTAAAGACTTACTTAAACTTTGGTATATTATAGACATGTACTTTATATAAAATATTGAATGATTGCCAGTATGTATAAATCACATTTGTTTTGACTATTCCCGCAAAGACGGATTGATATTTACTTACAATCCGCGAAATAATACAATCTGGGAAGTTTCTTAAATAATGTGATATTCTACCCCCCCCCCCCATTTATTGTTTAGAAAGGAATGAACACTAGAGTAAGCATCGATTATTAAATAAACTAAAAAGCACGAAACTATAGAAAAACGTAATTCCGCAACTGAAGTTTAACTATATTTTATTTTTTAATATCATGCAATATAAAATTTATCCACTCAAATATTCACTATTATTAAAAACTTTTTATATACAATGTCTTTTTCTTTCCTCATCTTGCTTCATTCATTTATACTAATATTTTATAAAAAAATATTTTACCAATTACTAAAAAAACAAATAAACGAAAGACAATAATTGAGACACCTCCCTCAATAAATTTTGATAAAGATATAAATGGTCAGTTAATAATAATAAAATTAAAAATCGTACTCTTACTTATTTTGTCTCTAGGTTACATTGTTTATCCCACCCATTTTTTTCTCACCTGTTCAGGCTTCAGTCCAGGTGGCACCCATGTATATTCCTCCAAGGCGCAACCGCTATCATCATCGGAGGTAGAATTTCGCTGTCCCTCTATAGTCAAAAACTTTGACAAAGATCGGTCTTGATCGGCCATCACATGTTCTTCACGAGCGCATTTGCAATGTCGGCAAACTTTCCTAAAAAAAAAGAAAGAAAAACAATTTTATACATAAGGGTAATATAATAATTTAACATCATATGGTTTCAATAATTTTACTTCAGCACTTGCAAGTGTTTTAGTATGAAATTTCTTTTCTATAAGGTTGTAGAGGGCGTGGCTTCCCTGAAGATTTTTATGAATGCACAAGTTAAGATATTTGTAACAGCTGTGTTCTATGAGCAAGTAGACTGTTTTATAACCTAGCTTCGAGAAGTTAGAGCAGTGATATTTCTTGCCTTAATTTAAAAACCACAATTTAGAGTAAGTAGGATGAAATTCGATTTTTTAAAAAGAAAACCACAATTGAGAAGAAATTATTTTATTAGAGATTTATGTGAAAAATTAAATCTTTTAATAAAAGTTGGTCTTTATTTATAAACTATTAACATTATTAACAGACTTTTCAACCACGTGTAAACAACATTCTAATATTCCGAAACATGATTAGTATCTTACGGACTTCATTAGTTTATGATGAAGCTCTAAACAACTGATCTAATTTATTGACGTACTTCCGTTTTAAATTTATGTAACGATAAACTAATTATTTTTTTTAATTAAGAAGGTGGGAAGTGACGCTTAAGTGTTACTGTCTGTCTGACCTTTATACATAAGGTCTAGTAATAAAATTTGCCTCTGGAAAGAAAATGTTCGCACATTCTTTTCATTTCGAACACACACACAAAGCGAAAGGAGGTGGAATGATCGGTGGGAAATCAAATCAAAATCTTGATTACACTTATGATAATTAACATCACAGAATACAACTAATGAGCATTAAAAGTCATTATTACTTTTTATTAAAGAGATAACTAATATATCAAGATAGTTGTAAAATATTTTATAATTTAATTTTAGACGAAACGTAAAAGTGATTTACTGCAATTGTAATTAGGAATCAAGACTAAAAATCGTTAAATGCAATTTATAAAGTTTTAATTTCCAAAGGACTTAGCTTCACATTAAATTCAATGATTATTTATGGTTTTTTCAAATGTTTAGCAAAACCGGTTTTAATCATTTAAAATTGTCAAAAATAATTGGTAATGCAATCACATAAAACAATGCAAAGTATTTATTTTGATTTTCCCCACCATTTTCCTAATGATGCGCTACTTGAAATGGAAAAGTTTCCGCCAATCAATGTGTCCCCAGAAAGTTATGATGATCACCGTAGTTAAAACAATATTTATGTTTATTGTCGACAATATTTTATTCAGAAAACAGCAAGAGCACCATCTACGAGAGCTGTCTAACTAACACGCAAGTATTTATTGTATATATTAAAGAAGTCCTCAACATCTATCAGTTAATCATAGCAAATATAGATTTGACTAACAATATATATATTAAACTTCTTGCTATTATGAAAATATGTAGTTTTGGTTAACGTTCTATTACTTTTCTGGTCTAAAATAAAATAGGAAAAGAAATCCTCTGCATAATCGTAACTTTTTGATAGTTTGAAGAAGCTAATCTAAAAATAATATAATAGGCAAATTGCTCACTTAAAAAATAAAGGCATTAACTAAACAAGGCTATTTTTTTTATATAATGTTAAATAGCAATAAGCATTTACACAAATGATTTTTTTAAAATCAGATATCAAATGTGTTTGTTCCACACTTCATTTTATCATCTAAACATCTTTTGTCCACCCTGAGTCACACATCTTTTAATTTCCAAGGTTTTCCTGTATGCATTCAAGCAAAGGGTCATATAAAAACTACCGGATATGCTTCACACATGCCCTTGCACCCTGACTGCCAATGGGCTCCCAGTGGTCCGGCTATCACCGACTAATCATAGCTACTCAGTATTCAGCAGTAATCCAACATAAAATGTTCCCTTTTCAATTATTGCAATGAAAGACTTGTTAATAATGTATATGAGAATCCTGGAGCGAGCAGCCAACCCTAATCAGTCACATGTCTTATCAGCACTATTCTTGGTCGCAGAGGCTTGTGGTTATGAGAGCATTTCATAACATTGATTCAGTTTTGTGATTACATAAATTGTCATAGCTGCTATCAGTCACTGGGACCACTAGACACACTGTGACGAAGAGCAAAAAAAAAATACATTCAATTATTGTATTTTAATGAAGATGAATGTTGAAAATATTTTCACTTATAATCAGTAAAAATTTAATGTAAGGACTGTGTGTACACGTATATATATGTATACCAATAAATATAGAACTATTGTAAGTGATACATTTATTTTAAATACACAAGACTAATAAATTTTGTTTATGCTTATTTAGTGATAAATGTAGATGTAACATGATGATATCAAATCTTGTACAGTGTAAAGGGATTCATGCTGCTGAGGTAGCACTTCCTGTCTGCCATGCTTATGACCTTCCGAGAGTTGAATTCATTTCCAAGTGGGTTTCAGATAGCTAGATTATAATTAAGTTTCTTATTCAACCTTGATTGATAAATGAGTATTTAGTATTCCCAGCTAGAAGGAAAAAGCAAAAATGGAAAACAATTAAAACCCATATCACCCAGGAACTGCCAATCCTGGTATCACCTTCATTTTAAATGTTCCTCTATGAAGATTATTGTAAAAGCCTTTATCCCATAATAGAAAATTTATTTAAAAAGGTTTTTCATAAATTCAGTCACTATCTTAGGATAGCTCATGATATTTCTGAAAATAAAAGGATAAAATCAAATACTGTAATTCAATGTGTTGGGGGGAATGGGACAGGTAATTTAAAGAAAAGTTAGTGCCAAGTTTAACAGACTGAGATCCTACACCATGGAATAATAATAGAAGATTTCTGTCAAAGTCCCTGCTTATTGGTTGGATAAAATATGTATATTAAGAAAAGTGGTGTGCATATTTCAATACGTTCAATAAATAAAGCTTTAGTTTTGACTTTATTTTATATAACTTTGAACTTCCATCTCATATATGTATTGTCTATTTTAATCTAGATTATTCCATAAAAATCAGTCTTCCAAATCTAATCTTTTATC
This sequence comes from Epiperipatus broadwayi, assembly GCA_028023455.1. Classification (NCBI taxonomy): domain Eukaryota; kingdom Metazoa; phylum Onychophora; class Udeonychophora; order Euonychophora; family Peripatidae; genus Epiperipatus; species Epiperipatus broadwayi. Next base: position 13,204,245 of record JAQFVV010000009.1, read on the forward strand.
TTTCTGTCAACAATGACTACCTCCTAGACTGTGTTCTTTAATAATAAGAAAATAAAAAAATCCATGTTAATTTTTTTTTATGTTCTAAATAATTATATATCTATTTTTCTGAAGAGATAAGGAAAGAGATACACAGCAAAGAGCTTTTAAATGCATCTATATCCTGTTTAGTACTTGATCTTTGTGCAAGAATTCACAATAGCAATCATCATTAATTTGAATTCACTATTTTGATTTGCAATCAATTATTCATTATAGAAATCTTTAAAAAAATTTCAAAACTTTTTGGCAGCCTTTTTGTAAGACTAATGATGTCATAGGATAGTTACTAAAGCTATGTCTTTCAAAATTAAAGTACCAACTTTTATGCTGAAAGTTGTACAATACAGAATTTATTCATAATACACAATATTACTGTGATGTATACAATATTTTGATTATAAGCTTAAAATACAATTAATGAATATACACTGCAGTATTTTATTTAATTTCTATCCAGTATAGTACTTCATCAATGATATGGCCAAAATAAAGATTTTCATCGTTAATGAATTGCAAAACCCCAAAAAAAAGTATTTTATTCAGTATATATTAACCGATTAACTGACTATTATGAAAAGACCCCGTAGCAAAAAAAAATTTTGGACATAGTATGCGCCATCTCTTGGTCAATTTTGGTCGCAATTTCTTCATTTTAGGCTCATTTGATAGGTAATTCAAATTTGTATATTGTAGTTCTAAAAATGTCCGCATATAGCGTTATATTTTTTTTAAAAAATCAATTTTATTTACATGTCTATTGATGCAAAGGTGTATCTTTGTCGCTGATTGGTTACCTACCAAAGCTGAAAATGTCTTCTAGGCGTGTTTCTAAATGACAGATTCAGAAACGAAAATGATTTCTTCCACATTCGTAATTGATTATGATGTAAATAATTATATTTATTGTACATTTTTATGTTCACAAATAAGATAATATAGTGCTCTATCAAAATATATAAAGTTTGACTCGGAAAATTTTAAATATTACAACAAAAACACATTTGGAGAAAAACAAAAACCAATTATCACTCGAAACCGTAGGCGTGTTTCTAAATGACAGATTCAGAAACGTAAACGAATTCGTACACGTTCACGTTCGCAATTGATTATGATGTAAATAATTACATTTACTGTAAATTTTTATGTTCACAAATAAGATAATATAGTGCTCTATCAAAATATAAAATTTGATTCCAAAAATGTTATATAACAAGAAAAATAAACGCAGACAAAATCATCTTTCTTCACGCTAAGATTGCACAGTAACTAACGCTCAGTGAACGGCTCAAAATAATAATGACAGAAATAAAAATTAAAGATTTTACGCGTTCGTTAAATTAATTGATTTTGTAGTAAATAATTACATCTATTGTCATTTTTTACATTCATAAATAAGATTTGATGTTACTTTATGGAAATATAAAGTTTGATTTGGAAAATTTTAAATTTTACACGAAAAATAAGCAAGCTGGAAATAAAAAGAATTACATGACAGCTGTTGATCTGAATAACGACACAATCATTGGTTGAGTTATAATTCTTTTGTTTTACTGCTAGCTATTTTTTACACATTTTTCTTATATTTTTCTACAGTTATTAACATTATTTTTAATTTTTCGTTACATTTAACCAATTTGAATCTAAAATTATTCAATTTTTAGAAGCTGAATTTAAAAAATTCTGTGTATTTTAGATTAATATTTTAACAATAGAAACCGTCTGGAAATGTAAGGACGAATCATATTGTTCTCAGATTTAAGTATTGGGCCAATGAAAAGTTAGACAAAGATTACAAATTTAAAAGAATCAGTTAATGGGTTAATGGAGCATTACATTTTAAAATATGTACATTAGTTTAAAAATTGTACACTGCATTCACTCACTTTTCTGAATAAAAATTCTTATGAACATTACTTGGTTTGCAGCAAAAATTACGTCATCATATTGTAATTTAGTTATAATTGTTATTTTGAGAAAAAAAAGATTCCATGGATTACACAATAATAAACTTTATATGATCAAAAATTACTAAATCTAAATTAAATGTAACACAATCTATTTTCTCGATTGTAAAACATCTCATAATTTGTTTCAGAAATAGCGGACATATTGCATAAGTATAAAAATATAGAAACAAAAAAAATTAAAAATTTCATTCAGCATAAAACTAAAAATTATTAATATTTAATTTTAAATTGTCTACAGTATAAATATTAGATAAAGTATTCAGTCAATCAATTTTGGATTAAAATCTTTATAAATGTTGATTTCTATCAAATCGAAACTATTAGTAAATGTATTTGCAGTTAAAAAAAGTGAGCTTAATTTTATATAGCTAATAATAAATTTTGTATGATGAAAATGTAATATAAATAAATTTAAAAACATTTATACCTTTAATATTTATTTAAATAGTTTATATCTCTGCCTTCACAAGTAATGCATTATTTGAAAAATTTGTCATTTCAAAAAAAAATAGCTATCACACTTAATAAAATACAACATCTCATAGCAAAAAAAATATGCCACAGCTAGTAAGTATATTTGAGTGTAAAGTGCTGTCTATTTAGATCTCCATATTACATATTATTTTAAAAAAGCCTTAAATATTGATTACAATATGTAAATACAGAATACATTAGATACTTTTTTTTTCTTTTTTAATATTTCAGAATTTTTTTTAAAGTTAACTGCGATTGGGTTTTGATAATGTGCAGTATGCTAATTTTATTACTCTTACACTAATAATAAATAACAAATCTTTATGATCAATTAAATAAGTTATTAAAAAAATTTTAAAATTCTAAATAATTTCATGCAAATAATCTTCAGTATGGATACTTTTTCAGTGCAACGAGGAACAGTTGCACTGAAGAATGTAAAAAATTGTTAACTGCTAGTTTACTTTCACATTCTCAACCATTTGATTGTATTTTTGGATAGTTAGAAGACTCATTTTTAAAAGTTTATAGCTACTTACATTTTCAACAAGAATTATGGTAGCAACTAATATGACCATGAAAAAGTCAAGAAAATCTGTCTGTTTGGAAGCAATAGATATCTTACATCGATTGGAATGAAAAGGAAATTGTGATATCTGTCTTTTTATGAGTTTATCATTTAATGCCTTGACTGCCTGTAGTGTGATAGCCACTAGCGGCATCTGATTTGTTGAAATTGTTTTTTTGTTTTTTAAATTACATAAAAACTATATGCATGACATTTACAAAAATCCCAGAAGCCACTGCTGTTTTATTTCCTCTTTAAAATGTCATATCTCATGTTAAAATTGGACAAAATGTGAATTTTTTCTTAATATTTTAATTAATACGTTCATTTAATTTTTTTCTTTTCTGCTCAGTTTAACAGATTACACAATTAAAACAAAGGCAGAATTTTCTTATCAGCCAGACTTGTTACTGAAATAGATTAAAAATACTCTGATAATTCTAATCTCAAGGACTTCATCCTGATGAAAACGTAATCACAGAATATCAGTCGTAAGTATTAAATTTTTTAATTATTTGAATAGTATTATTTAAATTTTTTTTTTAATTATTTGATAAATGGTATAATTTATTGTGTTTGCATTTGTATTGGCGTGTCTGTATAGTATATAAATTATGCAGTATATTTGTATTCAAATATAACAAAAGTGGCTTATGTACAAAGTAATTTTGGGGCTCTGATTCAAATTTGAGACAATCTTATTTTATAGACATAATGATTCTCAAAAGGTTTAATAATTTATTAGTGTGTTTATATTTGTATTAGTTTGTTTGTATTTGCATGTCTGTGTATATATAACAAATATTTTTTATACATAAAATTAAGGTATTATAGAGCAGTGCAATGTAAATTTTAAGGCTGATTATCAGATGTCTTGCAAGCATCTTTACTTCTAATTATACTATTCAAACCTTGAAATGTTTGAACCTTACAAGTCATTGCCTTGAGCTAGGAATATAGTATATTTTTCTATAAAAGCCATGTCTCAAGCTTTGTCCATTAGTACTAAAAAGTGCCAAAAGACCAAAAACAGTGTGAATAAAAAACAACAACAACAAAAAGTAACAAGCATCCAAATTTTATCTAATTTTGGATGTTTTTTTTATTTATTAAGAAAAGTAAATTTATTCATGACATAACTTTTGATTACATTGTTTGTGATGACATTTTCTCTGATTACATGGAGTTATCCTATATATTGTCAGTACAATCTCTGAACTATAGAATTGGAGACTTCCAAGGTGTTTACTCATCGTTCACGATGGTGCATCGAGACCAGGTGTCTCGATGCAACCATTCAGGTGCCAATTTATTGTATATACTGCAAGGATCCTTAGTGATCTGTTTAAAAATGTACTCGCATCTCGTCAGCCATATGGCAAAGACAATGAAGACTGACAATCTAATGACTGAGAATAAGCCAGTTTCGAGTGAAAGTATGTCCTTACTGTTGGGGCTTAGATTGCTCGCTATCATAGACTGGAGTCTACCGAAGAAAGGATAGTCATAAAAAAGATATTGTGTTGTCTGTTTGATCAAATTAGTTAGAAAAGTTTGATTGCAGTCAATCTTTTATTATATTAATTAAATAAGTTTAATTTAATATTTTATAATTTGAATAAGATTAAAATCGTAAATTATTTCCAAAAATGACATTTAATAATGGACACCTCTAACATATTGTATATATATGCAAAGAACTTTAATACATTCTAGTTGTTTCACAAATAATTTGAAAATCAAACACAATATTACATTAAGAATCAGATAAAAACAATAACAATCAAATTAATATGGATAAGAATCAAAAACTTTAGGTATAATTGCAGTTGGAGGATATTACATTATAAGAGAAAAACTCTTAATCCAGAAATACACACACACATTTTTACATGCATAAAATTTACTAGAAACTTGATTATAGCCAAAATTAAAATAGAAAATCATTTTAACAATAACAATTACGTGAATAAATATCTTTATATATGTAATGATATAAACATTTTATTGTATGTGTGGGAATATCTAATTAAGTATATAATACACTGCTTCCGTATTCAAACACGTTTTATATGTGTACACATTATGTGTGTATGCGTACAAAAGAGATTAAGGGAGAATGGACTACTAAACAATTTAGAAATAAATAAATAAATCACAAAATGAATAAGAACATACTGAGTTACAATATATGACAGGACAATCCAAAAGTTATAGGCCCACTGGAATAAGCAAATTTAACAGAAAAAATAGTGATTTTTTTTCCTATGGCTGCATCTAATTAAGACGTTAATTGCATTTCTTTTAGCTTGGGTGGGTTGTCAAAGTCAGAGAAAATGCTTGGTCTCTTGGTTTTGGTCATGGGTCAGTCAGCTCACATCTGCTCCCTCCAGTCATAACATTAGCATCCACAAGAGAAATCATTTAAACCTCTAGTTAAAATGAGTCAAATTTTAAGAAAGCTCCCCCTCTTTCTTCCTCTCTCATTTGTGAAAAGCCTGCAAAAAAAAGTGGACACTTTATGAAGCAAACTAAAGAGTAAGTCAACTCGTTATATGTCTTCACTGATGAATTGTGATCCAAGAGTAAAAAAAAAAGTTTGATGAAGGAAATAAACTACATCTGTCCCAGCATCAAATGACTAATATTTAAAAAAAAAAATACACACACAATCTACATCTTTTTTTTTAAGCACACATACATAAAGAGTAATCTATCTTGCCCATCTGTTACACCTGTTATAAAAATATCCAGGTGAGCTATGTAATCTAAAACAGTAAAAACTATTATAAAAGACAAACAGCTAAAAACAAATGCTATTCTTCAAAAAATTAAATAAAAACGATAGGAAAATAATGCAAACCAAAAATAATTATGGACACTAAATAATTAAATATAGAAGAAAAGAGTAATTACTTAATATCATATTTAAAAATTGTTATTACCCATACCACAAAATGAAAATCATATATATGTATATATTAAGCATTTGGATTTAGTGTCTTATGAATGCAAAGAGTTTGATGTTGTTACAAAAGTTTATAAGATCAAATACATATCACATCAAAAGGTGTATTATATGGTTTAATGCACTGGTGGAAGATGTTTCTAGAATTCAGGGTTTATGAATCATAACTCAACTCTGTCATCCTTGAGTAACAAACTATTTGTTATTATTATTAAAATAATAAAAATTTTAAGTTGCATTTTGCAACATTTTCAGTTATTGCCGATTTATTTAAGAAAAGAAAAATGCAAATAAATACATTTGAATGAAATCAATGAGAATTAATTTGCATATATTTTGGATACACAAATTTGCTGGAGAAAAAAAGCACTGCTTAATATTATGTTTCTATGGCTTATCTTTTAAGAGATTTCACTATTTTTTTTTATTTAAAAAAATAGCAATATTACAAATTAATGTATATTGATTTATTAATTTAAAAAAAAACTGAAGATATCAATATAGTCTAGCATTCACATGTTTGATGGCTTTCATTCTTTATTCTTTCTATCTCAAGAAAATTTTTGGAATAGAAAAACAATTGATATTTTGAATAGTTATTTAAAAAGATTTATGATTTTGATATTTTATACACTTTTATTTTGTAGTTATATGTGTTTTTAAAAATAGAAGTTATCTATGGGTATTATGATCACTAGACTGTAAAACTGATCATTAAACTTGTTACTGACACTGAGTTAGAATCATTTGAGGAATTCTAAAAATTAGAAAAGAAATTTTAATATTTTAAAACAGAATTTTATAGCTTTATAAAAAATCAACATTTATTTATTTATGTTTTAAAAATAAATTTCATTCAAATAACATTTCTGAAGTCATTCTGCTTGACTGTTCCTACCAACTGCTCAATGATAAAAGTATCTTTTGATTCTATGTTTTATAATTATTTTTTCAATATTTGCAAAGTTCAAATATAATTTTTTAGAATGGTTTTCATTTGAAAATATATATTTCTCACAAATAAAATTCAATTTATTGAATTCTAGCATAAAATAATGGTTTGCATTTCTTAACTTTAAGCATATTTTGGAATTTTCTTCAGTTAAACAATTTCACTATGGGTTAATAATATTTTATTAATGAGAATGTTTGCTTACAGTAATACATTGCACTGAAAACAGTTAAAAGAGCAAATACAACTCTTTTCATACATGAAAATCTAACAAAAAGTTCATTTCAGATATCACAATGAGATTGTCTTAGTTTTTTATAATCTCATCTCTGGCATTTTTAAATTTCAATTTCCAAATTTCAGAATTGTTAAATTCAATTAATTCTAAATACAAATACTCAATGTTCAAAAATTTAAAATAGTTATTTATTTTGCAACTGACTTTAATGTCAGACTGCTAAAATATATTTAAACGTGTTTTTGTAAATCATTAAATATGTGGGTGAAATATTTTAGCAAAGTTGATATATAATCCATAATTTTAGTTATAAACTTTTTTAAATTTGGAAAATATAGAAAACCTTTATATTCAATGTCTTTCTTAAAAATAACAATTTTTTCAACAAAGGAAACCCAGTGTGTTTATATAATTATAATATAGTTTTCTTTTTGTCTGGAAGTTTTTTGTTTAACCAATTTAATTGGTCTGTAATGTCAGCTAAAACAAAGTTTAAAACTCATATATCAATATCTAAATCATAATAATCTTCATCTACTTCTCTTAAAATATATTATAATGATCGGGGTATTTTTAGACTCTTATCGTATCTTCCATACAGGACACTACTAGGCTATTCGAACCTAGAAAATTTGTAATGTAGGCAGATACTCTTACTAAGATCTAATTTTATTTTATTATTGACTGTTATCCCATGCGACTAGCTCAAGGAGAAGCAGAGATTTATAATCAAATTCTTAAAAATATATATTTTAATATAAAAAAAAGATTTAAAAAAAAAATAAACCACTGCTAGTAATTATCACAAAACATTTATTTACGCACATATAAACTTTGAGGAATAAATTTAATTGTATTATTGATTTTAAATTATTATTTTAATAGGGCTGCACAGATGGACAGCTTATATAATATTTTTATTGTAGAATGTTGAGTATAGATAGGTTACATAGACTATGCTATTAAAACTTTTCAAAAAAAAAACATTCAACCTCAGGCTAAAAGTTCATAGCCAAACCAATGCTTGCTTCCTGATATATAGATGCAACAATGCAATATGAAGATGCTAGCAAAAAACAACACTGCCAGGAATGTGCATCTGCAGCATGATATTATTTAAAGGAAATGATCCTCGTCCAGTACAGGAATGTGCATCTGTCTGGCGAAGGAATCACATATATAAAGTATTAAAGAGAAGTGCTACATATGGAGGAGAGCAAAACTTTTGCCGACTTATAATCCCTATCCATAGAGCTAAAGGAAATCAATGTCACAGGAAATAAATCTGTATCCATTACAATGCAATGACTATGCCTTTAGGGTCATGCATTTATTTGGGTACTGTTGCCCTGTATACTAACACACTTCACATTACATTGATATAAACACCCATATATCCCTCCACCAACATCCACTCAATTATGAAACAAATAGTGTGAAATTACACCCCCTTAAAATTAACAAACTTAAACAAATTTATACAGCTATCTACACCCAACTTTAAATTTAATAATTTAGTTAACAGAAAAAAATAAATTTAAAAAATGGGAATGATTAGCAAACATATATATATAAATAAATAGTAATAAGGGATTTAGAATTCTTTAAGTCAGATAAGAGTTCATACTTGAAGTTATTAATTGAAAGTTTATTTAAGAGATTGATCTATAAGTTCATATTAAAAAAGTTTATACTTCCCAGAGTAAGTTTTTATGAATTCTCCTGGTTGCGGCAGGTTTATGGAAGTCCATCCTAAGTCTCGCATTTTGTGTATTGTTCTCTGGAGATGAAACCGCTGCTTTCCAATACTTGGGTCAGGAACTGTCATAGGGAGGCCTCAGCTGATGCAGGAAATTAAATCTATTGCAAGACTCCTACATCATAGAGTCTGCAATACAGCTACAGTTCATAGAACATCAATAGTCAGCAGTAATACAATAAACAACTTTTTCTTTTTATAGCATTAGGTCTCCTTATCAGCATTTTTACAGATCCATAGAGCATGATGTCACTGATCCTAAGGTCCGGATGTTTTCCATTTTGGCCCATGCTGTGGCTTGGATCTTGCATTGGTCAATCTTTAATTTTTTTATATCTCTTATCGGATTTACAATCATATAAGTGCCGCAAGGGCTAGTTTGCTTTATGTACAATTATAGAACAATCATTTCCATTTAATAAGATTGAACATGATTCTTAAAATAGAAATTAATTAACACTTATTTCTAATTTCTTTTATATAACTTTTTACTAAAAGTACTCATCTTTAGATCTTTCCTTTTTAAAAAAATTTCTTACTTTTAAACACTTTTTTTTTTTTTAAAGTTTTCTGTCTGCGCAAATATATATATTAAACATAACTCTTTTAATTTTCTATTAGTTTTTAACAAATCAATTTTATTTAAGATTTATTTTCCCCTTTATTTTAATTTTAAAATAGTGTAATGGCATATGTATAATATATTTTACTACCACTAAATGATTGACAATTCTTTTAATGAATTTTTCCCTGCTTAAACACCAAAGTTTATTATACAAGAAATTCCAAATTCTGATTCTATTTTAGCCAACAATAATTTAAATTTTATATGGGAGAGAGAGATGACCATACAATAATTGTATTGTCAATTTTTATTGCTGTAGACATAACTTCTTTCAATTTTATGCTAGAAATAGGTATTCATAAATTTTCTTTATGAATAACACAATGAATAGATAAAACTGATTGTTCAAAATATTTTTCAAACAACGGGATGAAAACACTATTTTTACCAATCAATGCAGCTGCTCCATCTGTTGTAACAGAAAATATTTTGTTTTTATACTATTACACATATTTATGAATTTTACAACCCAGTTCAAATTATCTTTTACTGTTGTTGTGATATACATTAGTGAAACAGTCAACATTTCTTCAATTATAGATTTTTTAGAAACTGAATAAAATTTTGATATTAATGTTAATTATGTAATATTATTTCTAACAGGCTTTCCTCCAAACATAAATTTATAACATCAGATTGGCCCAACCCATTTTCAAATTATGTATATCTTCATTCTGGAAATTTATTCTTCACTGATTAGTTCAAGCAGATAAAGGAGTATCTTTAATTTTCTGCATAAATTTTTATTTGAAAAATTACAAAAAAGATATTTAATGAGATATTATTTTATATAGCGTTATGTTTTATTATTGTAATAGTGATAATTTAGATATCTGTAAAAAGTTTCTTTTAAAAAAAGAACTCTCCATTTGTGTATGGTTTTCTATTTTTAGGTAAAAAATTGATTTGTTGTCAAGCGTTCTTAGCCGAGAGGTCACCGCAAGCCAATAGATGGTTGCAGACAGTTGTGGGTTCGCGTCCCGACCAATGCTATGACATATGGAAAAATTGATTTGTTGATTTCATGATTTATTTTTAAAAAATTTTGAAACAAGTTTTTATGATTTTTGTATTCATAGGCTTTCTATTTCAAGTATTCTTTTCTTTCATCTGTATTCAAATGAAATAATGTTCCTTACATTTTGTGTCATAATATCTTGTAATACTTGAAGTACATAAACTATATGTTACTTTTTCTTTGTCTTATGAAAACTATAATTTATTTTCCACTCTTCTTGAAATGGTAGTTTTTTGGGTGGGGGATGGTTGACATCTTCAAGGTAAAAAAAATATATATATTTGGGTAAACAAAACTGTTAAAATATGTTTAATTTAATTTTATCAATTTACCTTAACAAAATAAAAGTAAAATATTTACTGTAGAGTTTTTTCTTCAAATATAAGTTTTAATTTTTATTAAAATTAATTTCATTGTAATATAACTAGAAAAACCAAGCTCTCACTGAAATGATTGACTCTCATCACTGCAGGCACTGCACAAAAATGATTAAAGATTACTACAGTAATATGTAGTATGTTTTTGTACAGTTCATTTTGAACTTGACTCTCCCAATTCAAGCAGAACAAATATGACTACAGTCACACAATTCATAACTATCATTACAGTAAAACTCCTTGATTAGTTTAGAAATTTTTTTTATATCTATAAATAAGCTTTTATATATGAAAATTGCCATTGAAAAATCTCTGCATGCCATCTAGTGGTTCACATGCCATATGTTATGGAGTGCTAGTCAATCCTATTACTTTTAACATAGAAACACATTTACAGTAGATTTTCTGAATAATGACATTCAAAGAAATTAAAAGTGCCATTATTTTGATTTTCCATTATGTAGAATGTTTTATTTATTTAGAAGAATGAAGCTAAATAAGATTATAAACTACAAAAAATCATTAATATCTTATTATACATTTGAACTTTGAATTGCTACTAATGATAGTTAACAATATTTTATATTCAATGATTAATATAATAAGTTCTATTTTATTATCAATTACTATAATTAGTTAAAGAATGGGGTCTATATAGATGATTAATGGAATGGCATACAAATAAAAAGGTTAAATTAATAATCAATGAGCAATGCTGAATCAAAAGTGCTTCTTGCTAATGGTTCATCAAAGACTAGGGTTGTTTCTGACACAGTATCTTACACCACTGATCATTTCTCTTCATTAAATATAACAAAATTATTGCACAAAATTTTCACCCTTTATCTATATTCATGACTATTCTGACTCCAATAACAATGATAGGTTTAGTGGATTAGAATTCTTAATTATAGAATTTTCTTGAAGTAGTACAATCACCAATGAGTCATATTAAAACCGAATTTGGGACAGAAATATTTAGGAAGTCCTAATCATGTCACCCCTGCATACCATAAGTTTAAGAGAAAAAAGAAAGAATAATAATATTATTAAAAATATTGAGTTCTATATTAATCTGTGTGTTGATATTAACAATTGAGGATATTTAGATAGCGTAAAAAATGAATTTTTCTAAAAACCTTTAGCAATTAAACTAAATGATGAAAATGGTTCAATATATAACTACATTTATGTAAGGTCTGTAAATGCCCTTGAATCTTTTTATAAGCTTCTGGAAGCTAAAAATAAAGCTTAAAAAACAAAAATATATTGAAATTAAAATCACTTTAGAATAAAGCAAGGACATTGCTTTGTAAATGAAATAGACATTCATATATATGTAAACTGCATTTATCCATGACATTATTTCCATTCATAGAAATATTTGAACTATTCATAAAGCAACTCAGTGTGATAATAAAATGACTTAAGTCTTCATCAATAAAGACATCATGCATTTAATCAGTTTTGGCCTAAGTAGAAAAGATAAAAAAAAACATATCACTTATATTTTGTAAAAATATCATAAATCCAATAGATTGTCAATGGAAATTTGTGATATGATGCAAAAGTGATTCCCTCCCCCAACATCATTCTCTCTTTAATAGTTAGTCATAGTAATGTATGTCATGCCACTTCCATTTTTTGTAACATAATTGTCATGATTCTTACTATTCTATTCCTTCATTATATCTTTTCCATTTCAAAACCCACTCCATATCTCAATCTATCACTTCTTCCACTATCTTTTCACTTAATAATTTATCCTAATTCTTCATTCCCGTAACCCAATACTAGTAATCTCTATAAAAATACATATTACATAATAATAGATTTCATATTTTTCACTTTATTTTTAAATTTATATTTTCTATTTATCATTTAAGTCAGCCCTTTCCTATTATAGTTTAAATAAAAACTACTTTTCTCATTACCACATAAATCTTCAATCTTTATATGGTGATTGTAGAGTAATATTCTCCTGTTGACATATATATATATCTTCATAAAGTGAATATTCTTATGAACTTGGTTAGTTTTGTCTAAAATTTCCTCTTAAACTAAAACTATCTTGTACATGTAAATGATTTCATCTTCAGTTATTTGCAAACTGAAATCATTGGTCACTTTAAAGCTTCTTTGCCTTGCAGATAGTGAATATAGATTTAACAAATCCAAGGTGACAAAGCTATATATATATAATCTTTTTCATTTATTAATTATTTTCAATTTATAATCTATACTTTCAATCCTTTCCCCCTATAACATTTTTCATAAAGAGAGGCTATTTATATTTTACTTTAATTTCATTATCTTTTTTTCTATTTTGGACTTTTTTGGGATGTTTTTATCCCACCCCCACCTGTTTTAAAGTTTTCTTACTCATATCTATAATAGCTAGCAACAACATAAATTGCTAATAGTGTTAATAACAAACCATCATTTCAAACTACTAAGAGAAAGCAGTCATATATATTCTTATGTTATATGTTGAAAATTTTATGAATAGGCAGAATGCCATTCATAGGATTAGTAAGAGCAATTCGGGGGGGGGGGGGGGGAATAAGATCTTTAAAAAAAAAAAAACCATCTGATAAATTTCCCCAACACAAATTAAAATTCGTTTCTATAACTATTTTTTTTCTTCTAATAATGCTGTAATTCTTTTTTAAAAAAAAATTTAAAGATATTCAATATATATATATTCTATTTATTGCGAATATATGTACAGATTTGTGCATAATTTTAATAAAGTGCGAAATCATGTAATTTTAGCCATATAAAATACTAAATTATTATATCTATCTTGGTATGGACTTTGGAAAGACAGGGAGAAACTATGTGACTTGCATTAAAAAATTTTAATGTAGAAAGTGATTGAAGATTTATCAGTGAAAAGAAATGATCATTGATAAAATGCTAGTGTGCTTTAAAAAAAATCCATCATCCATCATTTTGAAATGTTCTTCATAAGAGAAATACAAAACAGGAAGATAAGCATTATTCAAGTTGGAAAGAGCAAAAGCCATAGGATAAAAAATGGCTTCTTACAAATTTATGATGTCAAAGTAATTATAATAAAATTTTAGTTACGACTGTTATGCATATATAATAATTATACTTTGTAAATATATAAATATTACAATGAATTTATATGCAAATTGTTCACAAATCATTAAATATTCTCCATATTGGCATTAATCATAAAATAATTCATTTTTTTTAAAAATATATTAACAGGACAAAGAAACAAAATTATTAAATAATTTATTATTAACAAAAAAAAAAATTAATTCAAGTTATTTATTTTTTATTTCAAAAGTGCGAAATACAAAATTATATCAACTAATAAATCTCTAAGATTGGATGCTTGCATATTTTAGTCTGGTGGTTATGAAAATCGCTAGTACAAACAAATGTGTGTATAAAGACCAAATCAAAAACATTTACAATCTTTTAAAAAGGAAATTAATTAATTTTGTGAGTATTAGATAATATTCCAATGAGGAGAAAGTTTTTAGTCAAAATGTTGGTTTTGCTGCTAATTTTATGATTTGGACTACACTGTGGTGACATAAAAGAATGCTGGCATGAGTAATTAATCTAGCAAAAAGAACGTGTACATATGATTTGCTAAACATCTTTAATTCTTGCCAAAATGAATGTGCATAGTATTTTTTATATATTTTTTGCCAAAATTAAATGATTAAAATTGGAAATTGCCCGCTACTAAGGACGAAGCAGTCCACTACTTTCAAAACTATGACATCCTACCCTCACAAAAAAATCTGTGCAAATGGCCATGAGCTCACACTTTATATCCACAGTTTAGACAAACAGTGGCACTGTTTCATTTAGGATTGTCGAACCATTTATAATGAAATGGCATTCAAGATAGGAAACTTCAGTCTGCCATAAGATGTTAAGAAACAACCTTTTTTAAATACAGAATTCCACAGTTAAATATATGTACATTATTTATTTTTTGTTTGATTACCATTTGTGCTAAAGGTTTACTTGTTGGAAGATCATTTCTCACAAAAAAACATAAATACGTGTTTGTTTCATTTCCACTAAACTAAGGCCATTTTTTTTGACAATCATTTTTTATCTTTTCCTGAATTGGCTAAATAATATTCTTCAGAATAATTAGTTATCATAATATTTAAACAAATTCAGTACAGACTTCAATGTGCTGCTGCTGCATTTAACAAATTTAAAAAGAAGGTAATTCAGCAGAATGATATAACTAATGGAATAAAATTATATGAATATAAAGCTATTACTTTATTTACTTTATTGTATAGAAATTAAAATTGCCCCCTCCCCCAATAAACACAATAAAAAAATTTCATTTAAGAATGCTTTATAAAATTCTAAAACATGATGGCAATAGTGAATAATAATAGACTTCATAAAAATATTTCTCAGTAGTAACTTTATTGGACTTTATAAAAGTATATGTGAAAGGATAACTTTTATATAAATTCAATGAAAACAATATGGATACATTGAAAAAATAGAAAAGCAGTGGAGGAAAGCAAAAGGCAATGCTCCACTATCTACAAGCAGAGGTCCAATGTAGCCTTATACTGCCCCTACAAGTGATTATATAATATGCCTGAGACCAATTTTTGGTCACAATTTGTTTTTGATCTAAGTTTATTAATGATTGTGTTAGGGTAATGGCCATACATAGATGTATATTTTTATGTAAACAGAGTAATTTCTTGATCCTTTGTTCAACATTTAGAATGCTTTTAATGTATAGCCCGAGGGAGGGTGATTTACTCTGTTTATATATTCATTGAGCTATGTTTAATTGAATGTATGGTAATCCAGTATTTACCTTGCTATGACGTAATTAGCTTGAAGGCATACAGCTGTAATTATCCGATCTTTGCGTCATCGGAAGAACACATGAACGTTGTCATGGCAACGAAGACGCTGATATGACTAATTCGAGAAATTTGATTTTTTCATCCACGAGATTTTTTTCGACCCGCGAGATTTAAAAGTGGATTTCTTCCTATTTGTTGCATCGTTTTTTTCAGTGCAGCAGCATTTTTTTTCAGTGATTTCATTTTCAGTGTTTTAATAGTTCAGCAATTTTTTTACCATTTTTTTAAAAGAAATCATTACTTTCTCAACAATTGTAAGTAATTTACATGTTATTTCTTCTATGATATTAAGTGGATGTATTTTATATTTTATTAATTTTCCGGATTTTCCATTTTTAGACATCAATTTAGAAATGGCTAATATTGAAACAAGAGATCTGAAGTTGTGGGATCTCCCAAAATGTGAAGAAGAGGTGATAGCTTTCTTCCAACAAGAAGGAGTTTTATACCGCGTGAAATTGTGCGAAAACGGCCATGAGATGAAGAAGTACATCCATGGTACTGAAAAACAGTGGCGGTGCAATTTGAAAGATTGTCTGAAAAAACTCCCATAAGAAAAGGCACGTGGTTTGAAGGCTCCAGAATATCCTTCGTAACGGCTCTCCATTTTATATATTGTTGGTCCAGAGAATTAACGTCTATCCTATTTTGTGCTGACCAGTTAGAAATGGCAGACAAGACTGTGATTGACTGGAACAACTATCTCCGCAAAGTATGTGCATGGAAGCTGTTACATAATGAAAGGCGGAAAATCGGTGGCCCTAACACAATTGTGGAAATAGACAAAACTCTATTCTCCAAACATAAGAACAAAGCCAGTTCAGTCCACCGCAGTAATCGTTATTTGGGTAAGTACGCATTTTGTTGTGATATTCATCTTTTATTTTCCTTATAAATTACAGTAGTTTTTATTCGTAGTTATTTCCACTAAAAAAAAATTCATACATTTATATAGTACTTTTAAGATGACTGAATTATGATTAATTATGATTTGTGGACTCACAGTTTTCACTTTATGATGTGTTTTTTTTTTAAAAAGACAAAATTATTTGAATACTTGCAGAATTATTACTTCTGGACTCGCACTTTATGACATGTTTTTTAAAGAAGACAAAATTAATATTTGTAGACTCGCAGTTATTTGTAGATTCGCAGTTTTCCTTTATGATAGGTTTTTTTTAATTTATATAGTACTTTTAAGATGACATTAATTTTGTAGTGAGATTTATCTTACATTTTCCTATTTTCTATTTTGCGTTTATTTATCTTACATTTTTCTATTTTGCGTTTTTTAAAAAAGACAAAATTAATATTTATAGACTCGCAGTTTTCACTTTATGATAGGTTTTTTTAAGACGACAAAATTATTTGAATACTTGCAGAATTATTACTTCAGGACTCGCACTTTAAGATACGTTTTTAAAAAAAGAAAATTAATATTTGTAGACTCGCAGTTTTCACTTTATGATAGGTTTTTTTTAAGATGACAAAATTATTATTTGAATACTTGCAGAATTATTAATTCAGGACTCGCACTTTATACGTTTTTTAAAAAAGACAAAATTAATATTTGTAGACTCGCAGTTTTCACTTTATGATAGGTTTTTTTAAGACGACAAAATTATTTGAATACTTGCAGAATTATTACTTCAGGACTCGCACTTTAAGATACGTTTTTAAAAAAAGAAAATTAATATTTGTAGACTCGCAGTTTTCACTTTATGATAGGTTTTTTTTAAGACGACAAAATTATTATTTGAATACTTGCAGAATTATTAATTCAGGACTCGCACTTTATACGTTTTTTAAAAAAGACAAAATTAATATTTGTAGACTCGCAGTTTTCACTTTATGATAGGTTTTTTTAAGACGACAAAATTATTATTTGAATACTTGCAGAATTATTACTTCTGGACTCGCACTTTATATGTTTTTTAAAAAAGACAAAATTAATATTTGTAGACTCGCAGTTTTCACTTTATGATAGGTTTTTTTAAGACGACAAAATTATTTGAATACTTGCAGAATTATTACTTCTGGACTCGCACTTTATACGTTTTTTAAAAAAGACAAAATTAATATTTGTAGACTCGCAGTTTTCACTTTATGATAGGTTTTTTTAAGATGACAAAATTATTATTTGAATACTTGCAGAATTATTAATTCAGGACTCGCACTTTATACGTTTTTTAAAAAAGACAAAATTAATATTTGTAGACTCGCAGTTTTCACTTTATGATAGGTTTTTTTAAGACGACAAAATTATTTGAATACTTGCAGAATTATTACTTCAGGACTCGCACTTTAAGATACGTTTTTTAAAAAAGAAAATTAATATTTGTAGACTCGCAGTTTTCACTTTATGATAGGTTTTTTTAAGATGACAAAATTATTATTTGAATACTTGCAGAATTATTAATTCAGGACTCGCACTTTATACGTTTTTTAAAAAAGACAAAATTAATATTTGTAGACTCGCAGTTTTCACTTTATGATAGGTTTTTTTAAGACGACAAAATTATTATTTGAATACTTGCAGAATTATTACTTCTGGACTCGCACTTTATATGTTTTTTAAAAAAGACAAAATTAATATTTGTAGACTCGCAGTTTTCACTTTATGATAGGTTTTTTTAAGACGACAAAATTATTATTTGAATACTTGCAGAATTATTACTTCTGGACTCGCACTTTATATGTTTTTTAAAAAAGTCACAATTAATATTTGTAGACTCGCAGTTTTCACTTTATGATAGGTTTTTTTAAGACGACAAAATTATTTGAATACTTGCAGAATTATTACTTCTGGACTCGCACTTTATACGTCTTTTTAAAAAAGACAAAATTAATATTTGTAGACTCGCAGTTTTCACTTTATGATAGGTTTTTTTAAGACGACAAAATTATTTGAATACTTGCAGAATTATTACTTCTGGACTCGCACTTTATACGTTTTTTTAAAATGGACAAAATTAATATTTGTAGACTCGCAGTTTTCACTTTATGATAGGTTTTTTTAAGATGACAAAATTGTTATTTGAATACTTGCAGAATTATTAATTCAGGACTCGCACTTTATACGTTTTTTAAAAAAGACAAAATTAATATTTGTAGACTCGCAGTTTTCACTTTATGATAGGTTTTTTTAAGACGACAAAATTATTATTTGAATACTTGCAGAATTATTACTTCTGGACTCGCACTTTATACGTTTTTTAAAAAAGACAAAATTAATATTTGTAGACTCGTAGTTTTCACTTTATGATAGGTTTTTTTAAGACGACAAAATTATTATTTGAATACTTGCAGAATTATTACTTCTGGACTCGCACTTTATACGTTTTTTAAAAAAGACAAAATTAATATTTGTAGACTCGTAGTTTTCACTTTATGATAGGTTTTTTTAAGACGACAAAATTATTATTTGAATACTTGCAGAATTATTACTTCTGGACTCGCACTTTATACGTTTTTTAAAAAAGACAAAATTAATATTTGTAGACTCGCAGTTTTCACTTTATGATAGGTTTTTTTAAGACGACAAAATTATTTGAATACTTGCAGAATTATTACTTCAGGACTCGCACTTTAAGATACGTTTTTAAAAAAAGAAAATTAATATTTGTAGACTCGCAGTTTTCACTTTATGATAGGTTTTTTTAAGACGACAAAATTATTATTTGAATACTTGCAGAATTATTAATTCAGGACTCGCACTTTATATGTTTTTTAAAAAAGACAAAATTAATATTTGTAGACTCGCAGTTTTCACTTTATGATAGGTTTTTTTAAGACGACAAAATTATTATTTGAATACTTGCAGAATTATTACTTCTGGACTCGCACTTTATATGTTTTTTAAAAAAGACAAAATTAATATTTGTAGACTCGCAGTTTTCACTTTATGATAGGTTTTTTTAAGACGACAAAATTATTATTTGAATACTTGCAGAATTATTACTTCTGGACTCGCACTTTATACGTTTTTTTAAAAAAGACAAAATTAATATTTGTAGACTCGCAGTTTTCACTTTATGATAGATTTTTTTAAGATGACAAAATTATTATTTGAATACTTGCAGAATTATTAATTCAGGACTCGCACTTTATACGTTTTTTAAAAAAGACAAAATTAATATTTGTAGACTCGCAGTTTTCACTTTATGATAGGTTTTTTTAAGATGACAAAATTATTATTTGAATACTTGCAGAATTATTACTTCTGGACTCGCACTTTATACGTTTTTTAAAAAAGACAAAATTAATATTTGTAGACTTGTAGTTTTCACTTTATGATAGGTTTTTTTAAGACGACAAAATCATTATTTGAATACTTGCAGAATTATTACTTCTGGACTTGCACTTTATACGTTTTTTAAAAAAGACAAAATTAATATTTGTAGACTCGCAGTTTTCACTTTATGATAGGTTTTTTTAAGACGACAAAATTATTTGAATACTTGCAGAATTATTACTTCAGGACTCGCACTTTAAGATACGTTTTTTAAAAAAGAAAATTAATATTTGTAGACTCGCAGTTATTTGTAGATTCACAGTTTTCACTTTATGATAAGTTTTTTAAAATTTATATAGTACTTTTAAGATGACTTATTAATTTGGTAGTGATATTTATCTTACATTTTCCTATTTTGCGTCCAATTTTAGTTAATTATTCATGATGTATATTAACCTTTTTTTGCCGCATATCATTATTTTGTGTCCTATTTATTAATTTTTTTTTTCAGGATTTGTGGACTCGCAGTTTTTACTTATTAATTTTGTAGTGATATTTATCTTACATTTTCATATTTTGCATCCAATTTTAGTTAATTATTCATGATGTATATATTACTTTTAACCTTTTTTTGCCGCATATCACTATTTTGTGTCCTATTTATTAATTTTTTTTTTCAGGATTTGTGGACTCGCAGTTTTTACTTATTAATTTTGTAGTGATATTTATCTTATATTTTCATATTTTGCGTCCAATTTTAGTTAATTATTCATAATGTATATATTACTTTTAACCTTTTTTTGCCGCATATCACTATTTTGTGTCCTATTTATTTTTATTTTTTTTCAGGATTTGTGGACTCGCAGTTTTTACTTATTAATTTTGTAGTGATATTTATCTTACATTTTCATATTTTGCGTCCAATTTTAGTTAATTATTCATGATGTATATATTATTTTTAATCTTTTTTTGCCGCATATCACTCTATTTTGTGTCCTATTTATTAATTTTACCATTTTTTTTTTCAGGATGGATGCCGCCGGCATTATTCTGTACCACGTGCCTTTTTCTCCGTTTTGACCTCATGACCCTGTACCACGTGCCTTTCCCCCGCTCTTCATTTCTATGACGACATTACCCTGAGGGCATCCTATTCTAATCTAGCGATCTTTGATGTACCGTTACCACGTGATATGCTGAAAAATTTTAGCGATTACATTTGTCCGCAAATCACTAGGTGACGTTATCTTAAAAATCGGGTGGTTAGAGTAGTATGCCTTCAGGCTAATGATGTCATAGCAAGGTAAATACTGGACTACCGAATGTATATTTTGTGAACTTGAATATGAATTTCATTGGAGAGGCAGACTTTATGTTATCAATATTATTTCAAAGGGCACTTAAAGCAATGCAATTTTGATTGCTTTCATTGGAAAGATATAGCAGTGGATAACTACAATTAGACAAGATACTGAAGCCTTTCAAAATAACTATTTTCTGCAGAAGAATTACAACCTAAGATGATTAATAGATCAGTGCATTCTATATGTGGATATATCTTTATTTCATGGATTGATTTGTTAACTATTGCAAAACTCATCTCTACTGTATTATTATTCTTTGTCTTTCCATCCTTTTTTTCTCTTAGAAAATGGAAGTTATACATATTTGCAAGTGGCTACACTGCTACTAATGAATAATGCTTTTATTGGAACCAAATAAGAGTTTTGTACTCTTATGAAAGAAATAAAATATTATAGTATCAGAAAATAAGATGGGATTAATTTCCAGGACAAATATTGCTTTTCTCATTATAATAATTATATTTCAAGATTTTATTTTAGTTGTTTTCATTTCACCATCTAAATAACTATACTTTCAGCTATTTCTGAAACAAAGAATGGCTATTTGTAATACAATGTGATATCTGCATGGCAATCAATAATTAATAAATACTAGTTATATTCACACAACTAATTTTTCTCTATCACATATTCATATGTGATGATTGCATTTTAAAGTTTCATTGACTATCAAAATAAGTATACACTTTTAACTATGACAATCAAGGCTTTAATAGGTTTATAAATGTAAATGATAACAATCAATCCTTAAGCTATCAACAATGTCAACCTGTCGTCAAGGCAACCTCATTAAACAATAAAGGTGGTATCAACTTTATCTATGGTCTGATATATTTATATAGAACTAAAGATTGAAACTTTACCAAAAAGAGTGTGAGATTAATGATGCAAAGAAGTTTAAACAGTTTGCCTGATTAAAGAGGTCTGTTTAAACTTCTTTGCATTATTAATCTCAAACTCTTTAGTCAAGTTGCAATCTTTAGTGTCTATACAAATATATCAGACCATAGATAAAGGTAGTACCACCTTTATTGTTTGAGGAGGTTGCTTTGACTACAAGTTGAGATTATTGATAGCTTAAAGATTGATTGTTATCTACTTTTAACCATTTCTTAAGAAATGAATGGATATGTGTAATACAATTTGATATCTTCATAACAATCAACAATTAATGAATACTGTAGTTATATTCTAAAAACTAATTTTATGATATGTTTAAATATATTTCTTAGATATTAAAAGCTAGATAATTTTTAAATTGATGATGGTGATGATGATTAATAATAATAATCATATAATTAATGACTTTGGAAGTCATATGATGTTACAGTATTCCTTGAATGCTAGATTGAGCAACAATATTGCATTAAGAGTAAATATTTGTGCTATTACACTGAAGTGTAAAAAAGTAAAAATAACCAGGATATGTTCACAAGTTGTGAACATATAAATATATTTATATTCAGTTTTATAAATTTTATTGACTTGTTTTACTGAAGTCAAAGAATAATGATGATTTTTGAACGCTAAATGCCTTAAAAGTTTTTTGAGAGTTGGATGCTAAGTTCATGACTGGTGATGATCAATTTCTTTTTTTTTTTGTTCATTTCTTAACATCCTATTACCAGAAGAACTTTTTGAATCAATGGAGCCATTTTATAAAAGTTTGTGACATCATTTCTAAATATTAAAAAATAATATTTTAGAAAGAGTAAATCCCATAAAGAAAGATGAGATTTGTTGGATTTGATTTAAAAAAATTATCTCTCACAGAAATCTACGGATTCATATTTTAAGCACTTTTAACCTATAGTAGATTGGTAATAAGTAATAATTATTAAATGTTATGTGCATAAATGAGTTAACATGCACACTATATATATATATTACATTAACATTTGCCTAAAAGTTTGCATTGATAACATTTTAATACAAATTATATGTTGAACTATTACACCACCTAATATTAAGAGTTAATTAATATTTTTAGAAAAATTAAACCTTTTATTTAAATTTTCCAAATATATTTAACTGTTAATACTAGCCCATAGGTGGGTATATAACACAATCTTTTGAATATTATTCTCTTCTCTTTTTTAAGTATTGTTAGCCTGACCAATAACAGTACTTGCCTGGAATTAAATTTGCACCTTTAGATTCATGAATATTAAATTTAAGATGATTACTTTAACTACATAGAAACAATCAGTAGAAATTTCATGTACTTAACAAGGTTAATGAATGATTTCGAGATATTAAGAATTAACACACTAGGTTGGCTTATGGGATTATTTGGCATTATCATGTGATAGCTTCTTTAAATTTTCTTATTTGTACCTTTTCCTCCTTATATATATTTTTTTTTCTCAAACAAACATGTGTTCATTGATACACATATATAATCTCCAAGTTTGGATATATGTTTTTATTTTGTTTCTAAACATCACTTTGTGTTCTTTAATCACTTTTCAATATGGTGCCAGATTTCATCAATGTATATCCTTCCACATTCACATGGTATTTTGTAAGTGCAGTTTTGCAATTCAGTAATTCAAGTTTAGATTTTCTAGAGTTTAAGATTTATCACAGTCTGCTATGGTTTTGGAAAGCTGTTCTGATGTTATATTGATTAAAATTTTTCTTTAGTTTTGTCTGCAATCTCTGATATGTATTGATACACTACTATACTAATAATTGTTTTTTCTTTGATGTTTTTTTTTTGTTATTTATTTAAGGTTTTGTTGATGAATAACCATTTTTCATGAGAGTTTGTGCTGTGCTTTTCTTTTACAAATCACTAGTTTCTGAACAAACTTTTTTGCTCTGTTCCATAGTAATAGCATAACTCCATGTTTTGTGTCTGAAAGAATTTTCCATGTGGGGGGTCTTCTATAAATTGAAAGGATAAGTGTGTCTACACTATTTGCAATAATATTTCACATATAATCATTTAATAAATGTATCATCAATATAGTGAAGCCAGATTTTAATTGGATAGGGAGTAATATTTATGGCTGTAGTTTTAAGTTTTTCTGTGTAAATGTTGTTAATCAGGGCTGAGACAGTGAGAGCCTGATTGTTGCCTTTTGACAGAATAGTCTACTTGGTTATAGTGTCACTATAAATTCAATATTCATAAATCTAAAGGTTCACTTTCGATTCCAATGCTAGTACTATCATTGGTCAGGCCAACAACACCTGAAAATGAGAGAATTATAGCATTTGAATGGTTTATATGCTATTGTCAAAAGAAGAGTATTTGAAAAATGTAAATAAAAGTTCAAATTTTTCCAGACATTAAACAATATTAGATGATGAAAATAGACCAACATATAATCACTACTTTACGTTTCCATGTTTATGTGGAATGTAAATTCTTATGTTAAAATCTCAAATCATTTGTTGATAATTTGTAATAAATATTAGAAGAAAAAAAAGAGGGAGAGATAATAGAATGAATAAAAAATGAAATGAAAACTTGTTAAGATGGAAGGGAGTAAAAAATGAATGTTCATTTATTAGGATCACAAGTAGATAGAATGGCACAGTTTTAAATGTTCAGAGCGAATTTAACATACTTATTACATATTAATTTTATGGGAGAAGCTTTTGTTATACATCAGATTTGTACATGATATTTTTATACATATTGTATATCTTAATTGTCTTTTGAAATAGAAAAATAAAACAATTATCTCAAAGCTATTAATTCTGTAGCCAATTAATCATTTATCAGTTACATTACAGGCTATCTGATAAAAACCTAATTAGACTTTAAAGAGAGTTTTTGGAGTTCTTTCAAGTTTCTTACTTATGATTACTGATTTTCAGAACATCTGAATAGCCTGTATAGTTCAGTGCAGTGGAAGAGTGTCAAACTGTCTGGAGCATAAGATCCTTGGATTAATTCCAGTTTCAACAGGAACTTAAATAAGTATTAAGTCTAATTTCATGCAATCTAGATAAATATAGCACAAATCATGATGCGTAAAAAATTATTTCAGATTGATTGCTAGAAATTTATCATTTCTAGGCCTAATGCCTACTGATATAATCCTGATACATGTAGCTGCATAAAGACTTCATTTTAAAGAAGACAAGTGTAAAATAATGATAGAACAAGTTGGGAAGGTCAATAAAAGGCAATTCACCAAAAAATTTTCAAACTTTAAATCAATCATCCTCCTCTCTCCACCCAAAAAAAAAATCATTTAACTGCTATTCATAGTTTATGCCAATCACAATATGGATATTTGTAATTAAGAAACCAAGAAGATCAAAATCATTACAGAAAAGAATACACCTGGGTCTCTTTTTACGCGGACTTATTTAACACGATTTTCAAGTTACGCGATCCGTGTTTCACCGGAAGTCGAACTCCGATATTGCGCTATTACTTTAAATAATAAATTTAGCGCACTTACGTTGTATTGAAAGTAATAGCACATTATTGAAATTCGACTTTCAACTTAGTAATTTCAATATTTTCAGTGCTTTATAATAGTAAGATTTTATGCAATAATGAAATTAAAATCACGATTTCCACATTTTATGTATACACACATTAAATTTTACAAGATTATAATGTAAATTTGTTCAAACATTGTGCGTGTTAATTTTGCATTTTAAATCACATTCTGTTTTTGCTTTTTAAAAAAGAACGTAATCAATTATTAATCATTTAGTGTCCACAAGTTTATTTTTAAAAGGTCAGTAATAGCAGTGGGCACAATTAAATTTGACAATTAAAATCTGATTTTTAATTGTAATTAACAATTTAAAAATTACTTACGATGACTTGAAATAATGTGATGTGAAATTTGATTTTTAAACGGAATTGAAAATTAAAGACAAAAATAAGAATTTAATTTTTAGTTGTTAGTTTCATAAACAATTAATAAAATCATTGTCTCAAAGATTAATTACTAATTACGTTGTCATTCAGAAAACCATCGACACAACATGAGTGTGAAGTTGGCGTTAGTTGTTTGTAAATGAACGTTTTTTTCGGCAAATAGCTATAATAATTAAAACGTGTATAAAAAATGTAAATTACTGTATTGTAAAGTATGCATAAAAATATATTATTTTGAATAAAATTAAATATTATAGTTAACAAAAGTTTGTCTTGTATCAATTTTTTTCAAATTTGAAATTTTTTATTAGTCATATTTTATTTCCTTATATTTTTTTTGCGCGAATTTTAAAGTAATTTTACGTTGGTGCTTTGCTTTTACGCGAATTTTGAAAAATCACAGACCGCACCTCCCCTTTTTCAATGTAAGTTACGTCTATTTTTGCGCGATTTCATTTGTGCGTGTTTTCTGAGGAACCTATCTATCGCGTAAAATGAGACCCAGGTGTATAAAGATTGAATGAAGATAGCAACATTTCCAAAAAGTACCAAGGCTTATCCCTCAATGATATTAAAAAAAATAAGGCTCTGAACTAAATAAGCATACACCTGAGCAACAGTTGAATAAAAGCAATAGTCATTAGTATTCAAAAAATACAGGTTATTATGCTTCATCAGAAACAACAATGACTTTTGTAACTACCATTAAATCAAAAGTTTATTGAGTTTCATTGTAATTCTCTGAACCTACCAGCTATCTTCATTTCAGTATTAAGATATCTTTTAATTTACCTATACAAGCTTCTTTCTATTTTTAATTTGAGCTTTTAAAAACATCCCTCCTCTGTTTGTTTTTTTTAACTGTCAATTGCAAATCTAACTAAAATGCTTCCAGGAATTACTATTCAAAATAATCTCCCCTATCACCATTACTTGATTTAAATCTTATAGTTTTTTTCTTCTCATATGTCATGGCATCAGCCTGGACGCGAACCCACAACTGTCTGCAACCAACTACTTGCTTGCAAGGCAGATGTGATGACCTCTCGGCTAACAACGCTTGACAAATCTTAAAGTTTGTTTAAACATTCCTAATTAAAGCACTTTCTTCCTTTTCACATTTTATCATGATTTTTTTACCCTTTACTGCCCTGTTATTGAACATACCCAATGTTATCTGCTGTCTTATACATAACAGCGGCAATCAGTTCATAAATGGTCGTTATGGTCTATTATAATTTTGGATTGTTTTTCTTCTAGATAATTTTTTGTCTTGCATTAATCTTACTGAAATCCCTTCAGGATAAGTCTCTATCAATACCAATGTTACAATCTTGATCTGCTCAATTAATAAAAGCAAAGCCAATTTCATTCTATATAATACCATAAACAATTTGATGAAATGCTACAAAAATGAAAATAAACTTCAATAAATAAATCACAAAATATAAAAGGAAAAAAAAAATCTAAAAAATATGTAATAAAAAATATTGTGTAAATATAAGTATGCAAATAATTTCTACAGCAGTGGTAGCAATTTATAAGTAAAACTTTTTGAGTTTTCATGGTTTTAAATTTTGCAAACCAATACTTTTTAGATACAATTCTAGTAACAAAAATACTTCAATGAATATTTGAATAGTTATTTGCTCAGAAGATTATGTAATGTTTTAGCACCAAAAGGGACAGATTGAGCTTTTTTTCTGAAATTTTTAGTTTTTGAGTTCACCATTCTATCACTTTAGTAAAGTAAATAAGGTATTGAATAAACAATCTGTTCAGTCTTGCTAATGGCATTATTTAATACTTTTAATTCTGAAAACTTCATTTTAACTGATTAAAATCTTATTATGTATAGTTTCATGCACTAAACCAAATTAGTTTCCTTTGTCATATATATATCAGGGATGAAGGCCTCATGTATTGAATGGAATGAGTGCTTCCATTCAAGAATTCACTAAAAAATCCCAAAGTTTTAACTAAAATTCAATTTTAAAAATTCACTAATATATGTACATATTCAACCTCACAAGATTGATCCGACAAGTTACACATACAGTAGTGTAGTAAGAACATAAGTAGAATAGTATATATAAACTATTTTGCCAAACTTTAAAAAAAATTCTCTAAACTATTTTGCTAAACATAAAAAAAAAAAAAAGGAACTATTCAAATTCATTATTTTTTATATGGAATTTCTGTTTTCAATTTTTTTTACAAATAGTTTAATTGTTTTTATATAAGGCAAAAAATTAGTTTGACCATTTGTTGACTATAAGAAGTTCAAACAATGCCAAAGTGTAATTTAAAGTTAAAACTTAAGAATGTTAAAAGCATTTGGAAGATAAAAATATCCTGATAATGTACTAGGTTCTAGTTGACTAGCTGCCACAAACCGCTTGATTGGTCTGTTGCTAGTCAAAAACCAATAGATATAACATTACCAGGTTGATTTACAATTTTGTTATTATTTATTCAAAAACAAATAAATATAATGCTTTCACCTGTTTCTTTTTTTATATATAGGGATATACATTTATTTTTCTTTAAAACATTTTTTTTTAAAAAGTGCATTTACTTTTTTTGGGGGGAAACGTTAGTTTCTAAATTACATTATACATGTCAGCGTGTAGCGTAGCGCTGGAATGTATAGGGAAGGGGACCAATGGTTTTGCCAAAAGATGCATTACTCTGATCAAATATTTTTAAATTACATTATACATGCCAGTGCATAGTTTTGGAATGTGCGGGGAGGGGGAACAATGGTTCTGATGATCCAAAGGATCAGCCAAAACATGCACTACTCTGATCAAACAAAATATATATATATATTAGAAACATTCCACAATGACATTTTAAAAACTATTTTAAAAAAATTTATGAAACAACATTATTTAATAAAATGTAAGAATTCCATTTTAAAATTACTGTCTGATCAAACCAAGATTATGCTTTTAAAAATGACAAGCCATAGCCGTTTTAGTAGTCTTGTAGCTGTTCTTGCGCAAAATCCCTTTTTTGCATGAATTCTGTAAAATGGTGCTGGGACGTATACTTTTGCAATTTGTTTCACCTTAAAAAGATGTGTACAGAAACATGGTGACAGGCTTACAATTATTACTATCTAAAACTACGTCAGATCATGTGAAAAATCATTACTTCGAATGCACATGAAAATATGGTCACTTGAATTTTATACATCCTCACATTATACTATAGCGATCTGTGAAGTGTGTGCTATTTTCATAGTACCATGAAGCACAAAAGTGGGCCATGATATTTGTATGCAACACCATCTAGACCTGCTTAATGGTTAATATGAACAAAAATGTTCTATAGGCCACGTAAATGGCATATTTCTGTGCTTTTGCATGGAATCAGTGATATCAAGTGGTGTACAGTGGCTAATTGACGAGTTACCATGTATTATCTATATTTAAATTAGTTACAGTCTGATTAACAGATAAGAGAATTCCATATTTTTTTTCTAAACTATTTTGCCAAATATAAAAAAGAATGAACAGTTCAAACTCATTATTTTTTGTATGGAATTTGTTAACTTTCTTTTTTTTTTTTTTACCAACAGTTGAACTGTTTTTATATAAGGCAAATAATGAAATAATGAGTTTGACCATCACATTATTCGTTGATTATAAGAAGTTCAAACAATGACAAAATGTAATTAATAGTCAAAATTTAAGCATGTTAAAAGCATTTAGAAAATAAAAATATCTTGATAATATATTCTCTGTACTTAAATTAGACACAGTCTGATTTACAGATAGATAAAGAGAGTTCCAGATTTTTCTATATGTATATAATATGCATATACTGTATTACATAAAAATTGTTGTAGCAAGTAAAATAAAAACTTTATAAAAAAAGATTATGTAGTGTGCTGTCATTCCTAAAAAGGTCATGCTTCATCACTGATATTCATTATCATATATTTTTTTAAAATTCTAAATTTTTGTTTTATTATTTTTGGTGCCTGTTTTTTTTTTCTTTTTCTAGATCCAACAGTAAAGTCATCTGGATATGATCTCAACAGACTCAGAACAATTCATAGTCAATTGTACTCAGTGTAAAATATGAAACACATAGTTAATAATTTTAAAACCTATAATCAAAGTGAAAGAATTGAAAGACTTTAATAAAGTCACTAGAGAATCTATATCTTTGTGGGAATCTAGACAGGTTTCATGATATTTTGCTAATAGTTAAACCATCTAAAAAATAAATAAATCACAAACTATATTATTAAAAAATGCCACTTTTATTATTGTTTTTCTATAGCAATTTAACTGGCTTCTTATTCACAGGTTAATTTTATTTGTTTTCTTGAAATTGCACCAATAAAATTAAACCCTGAAGAAAACTGTTAGTCAATAGAAAAATTGAAGACAAAAAAACAATTCTTAATAATAAGACATTAAATCTATTCCAAATAAATTTCAAAGTTAATCCAATGCTTTAATAGTTTCTTGTGCTTTCCTTGGCTTCACATATATATAATATTAAAATTATCATTGATGGTTTAGCATACTGGTAGACTCAAGAACTAAAAAGTCCTGAATTAATTTCCGGAGGAGTAAAGTAAAACAATTGTATACAACTATGTGCTTAACTTGACACAGATGATCCAATATCACGTGGCTCTTAAATACACAATTATTTATCAGTGAGGATTCAATACAATGATCACATTAAACATTTATGATATTAAATATATAAGGATTCTAACTCAGATTTTCACACGACCCTCAACTCTTTATGCCATCTCATGTTGCTGACCCACCTGATCACACACATGTTGAAAAGATAAATAATCATCGGTATTTCATGCTAAACCAGCAATCATCGGATGGTCCAGATTACTATCTCCACACATATATACAATCAGTGCTAAGATAGCCAATCTCCATACTTTAATGGACAGGCTTCAAACTACGCCAACCCACAACTCTTCAGCCACCCATTTCACTGAAAATCTGATGATGGAACGTTCAAAGCCCACGTTATTTAATATAATAAATTAATTTTTAAGTTTTCTCTTTCATCTGATTTTTGATTATCATTTAGTTAGATAAGCTATTATATATATAATCTTTTTTTAATTATATTTGCAATTGACTAGTCATCAAAGCAGAGGAATTTCATTACTAATGTGTAGTGATTACAAATATATATAAATATGCACACAAACATATGTATAACTGGCAGATTTTAATATAGAAATCAAATAATGAGCTGATAAAGTAATTTATAAAAAAGTGCTGACGATTATTATATAATATAGAAAAAAACCTTAAATTTGACCTGAAATCAGATTCCTCAAATGAGTTACTTTTGCTATATGATTGATGAAGCAGTTAATGACTAAACTCCCAATCTCATTCATAAAGAAGGCAAAGATTTGTCATTAAAATTAAAAAAAAAAAGAAAGGTGAGAGAAAGAAAAAGATAATAGGAGAAAAACTTTAAAAAAAAAAATCTCTTTCCCATCAGCAAACGAATCTTTTGAATAATTGAATTGATCTTTTTTTTTTACTTTTTTGAGAAAATTAGGAAAGTGACTCTCCTGCATTTTTAAAATTAATGTGATCGTTAATAACTCCATATAGCAGTCAACAATTTTTCAGTAAGTACGCAAATTAATTAATTAAGAAAAGATTTAATAACAGACAAACCTTTTTGCCAATTAAAAAAATTGCTAAGAACAAATATTTCTTGGCAAAAAAATAATAATAATAATAATTCGCATTATTGAAAAAAAAAACACATTCCTAACAAGTTGTTTACAAGCTACAAATGACAATTAATATGAAAAAAAAGACAACATAAACATAAAAACAATCACAAAGAAAAACAACTCAGTTGATTTGTTTATTTCACTAAGCTAAATAAATTTCTTTGCGCATAAGTAAAAGAAGTCAACAAACATAAAACGTGTGTGCATATAAATGTATGATATATGCTGCTGTGGTGACTTTCAACATTTGCTTTAGAAGCAGTAATTCAATTCGGTTGCTTCAGGTCCAATGCTCCTCGCTAATGAAGACCAATGACTATATTTACGCCAGTAATCAAGGCATTTAAATATGACATTATTATTTACTTTCTACTGATTACTTAAATAATCAATAAATAAAAGTGAATTACAGCCCCTAATGCACATGTACAGAATATATTTAAATGATTCAATTATTTCACACCAATATGAAATAAATATATTTTCAAAATGTATTACCATGTACATTTTGCCTAGACAACAATTCACTATGACTGATGTCCATGGGTCCATATCCCTTTCTCAAGCACATTTTTTCTATAAATACAATTTATCCAAACCACTTTAAACACTTTTTAGCAAAACTCTTTATTTGTACATATACATACACCTACATTTCGACTGACCTGCAGTCTTCTTCAGAGCAAGTCTATTTTGATCTTTTTAAAAAATGTTTTTAAAAACGTTTTTACGCGATAGATAGGTTCCTCAGAAAACACGCGCAAACGAAATCGCGCAAAAATAGACGTAACTTACATTGAAAAAGGGGGGGTGTGGTCTGTGATTTTTCAAAAGTCGCATAAAAGCAAAGCATCAATGTAAAATTACGTTCAAATTTGCGCAAAAAAAAAAAATAAGGAAATAAAATATGACTAATAAAAAATTTCAAATTTGAAAAAAATTGATACAAGACAAACTTTTTTTAACTATAATATTTAATTTTATTCAAAATAATATATGTTTATGCATAATTTACAGTACAGTAATTTACATTTTTTTATACACGTTTTAATTATTATGATTTTCTGGTGACAACGTAATTAATCTTTGAGACGATGATTTTATTAATTGTTTACGAAGCTTGCGATATCCAGACATACAGTCATTTAGCTCTCGTTGGAATTTAAGAGCACGTTAATGATTAGTGTCATTAATAAGAAAATAATAATTGATTACATTCTTTTTTAAAAAGCAAAAACAGAATGTGATTTAAAATGCTTACGTTCTTTTTTAAAAAGCAAAAACAGAATGTGATTTAAAATGCTTACGTTCTTTTTTAAAAAGCAAAAACAGAATGTGATTGAAAATGCTTACGTTCTTTTTTAAAAAGCAAAAACAGAATGTGATTTAAAATGCAAAATTAACACGCACAATGTTTGAACAAATTTACATTACAATCTTGTAAAATTTAATATGTGTATACATAAAATGTGGAAATCATGATTTTAATTTCATTATTGCATAAAATATTACTATTATAAAGCACTGAAAATATTGAAATTACTAAGATGAAAGTCGAATTCCATAATGTGCTATTACTTTCAATATAATGTAAGTGCGCGAAATTTATTATTTAAAGTAATAGCGCATTATCGGAAATCGACTTCCGGTGAAACACGAATTGCGTAACTTCAAAATCGTGTTAAATAAGTCCGCGTAAAAAGAGACCCAGATGTATTTATCACATTTTTCCAAATGAGTAATATAAGATAAAATCTAACCTGATAGTTGGATGCTTGAACATAACATTACTTTTTGAATAACAAACCACATAATTGTTTGTTATAATGTCATTATGATTAGATCAGGAGAATGGATTCATATGGCTTGATAACTCCATTTTAATTGATAAAGTTTTGATTAGTTTTGAGAAGCAAATGTTGAATGAGTGAGTGAGTATTCTTGTAGTTTATGAGTTAAATATACAATCATATTATTTATGAAAATTCATATTAAGATTTGTGAAACTTATTATAATAATATCTTAATACATAGTCTTTACTCTTGCAATACTTTTTAAATCTAAACACAAATCTTATCTACATAATCACAGTTAAGGTTTTGGATAAATTTGTATACATAACCAAATAATCTTATGTTGTTAATATATCAACTTATCATGCCTAGATATGATGTAGGTCAGACAAAAATCAAATAGGCTTAGGATTTTTTTTTTCAAAATTGCTAGTCCATAGCCATCTAAAATTGATATCTAGCTATTCTTAAATAGACGATGAGAAGAATAATCACTAAAATTCTCATTTGCAGAAATTGGGAGCCTAATGAATAATGCCTTTTTCTT
Source organism: Epiperipatus broadwayi (assembly GCA_028023455.1). Lineage (NCBI taxonomy): Eukaryota > Metazoa > Onychophora > Udeonychophora > Euonychophora > Peripatidae > Epiperipatus > Epiperipatus broadwayi. Next base: position 13,238,680 of record JAQFVV010000009.1, read on the forward strand.
TATCATTCACCTTTGAAAGTCTTTCAGAGAGATTTTACTCCATAAATTGATATTTAAGGGCTTTTTTTTTTCTATATGCATGAATTTATAGAGAAGAAATTTATAATGGTAATGAAACTTTCATTTCAGTAAAACTGCATTAAATTTAAAGAGAAATTAGTTTCATTTCCACTCCTTTTTTTTTAATTGGCATAATCAGTATTGCCAACCTAGGTGTTGTTGTTTTTGTGCATGTGTATATATATTACATTTAATATTTTCATGTTTATATAATGTAATTAAAGTATTTTTTGAAGAAAACCATGTATTACACCCAGGTCTCATTTTATGCTGAGTTTTTTAATGGATTTTGAAGTTATGCGATTCATGTTTCTTCTTAATATCTTTGTTGCAGTTTTCTTTTATGCGATAAAAATTATTAGATCAGAAATCGAGCTCCGATAATGTGCTATTACTTTAAATATTATAAATTTTGCGCACTCATACGTCATATTTAAAGTAATAGCGTATTATCGGAGTTCGATTTCCATCTAATAACTTCAATATTTTCAGTGCTTTACAATAATACTGTAATAGGTTTTATGCTATAAAGAAATTCATAATTCACTTAAAATCAGGATTTCTCCATTTTATATACACACATTAAATTTTACAAGATTATAATGTAAATCTGTTCAAACATTATAGATGCCTATACTATGCATGTTGTTGTTTTTGCATTTTAAATCACAGTCTATTTTTGATTTTTAAAAAAAGAGTATGTAATCAATTAATCATTTAGTATCCACAAGTTTATTTTTAAAAAGTGAATAACAGCGGCGGGCACAATTAAATTTGATAATTAAAAATTAAAATCTAATTTTTAATTATAATTAACAATTTAAAAATTACGTAACATGATCTGAAATTAATGTGATGCAAAACAATAAAAATTGATTTTTAAATGGAATTGAAAATTAAAAAATTAAAAACAAAAATAAGAATTTAATTTTTAATTGTTAGTTTTAATTAAATTTTGACCAATAGTGGCAAGTAGGTGTCTTTTTATTATCATAAGTCTAAGTTCTTATTTTTATTTTAAAGTTTTAGTTTACCCTAATGGAGAGGAAAAAACACCTAAGAAAATGAATTTCTTTGGAAACAAAAATTTCAATTTTAGATCACTTAGCGAAATGGGAAGGATCAACAGCGATTGAAAAACATTTTAGTTTGGGCGAGTGTACTATAGGAGCAATTAAAAAAAATGAAGTTGGCACTAGCTGTATTTCCTCTTGTGACGAATGTGATGTCTTACTAGTTCACAAATGAACTTGCATATCTTCAAATAGCGATAATGATTAAAATACTATACATGTATGAAAAAATATAAAATATTGTAAATTACGCATAAAAATATATTGTTTTGAATAAAATTAAATACAGTAGTGAATAAAAAAAGTTTGTCTTGTATCAATTTTTTTAAAATTTGAAATTTTTTGTTAGTCATATTTTATTTCCCTTTTTTTTAATGCAAATTTTAAAGTAATTTTACGTTGTTGCTTTGCTTTTATGCGATTTTCGAAAATTACAGTACGTATCCTCCATTTTTCAAGATAAGTTAAATCTATTTTTGTGCTATTTCTTTTGTGTGCATTTTCTGAGGAACCTATCTACCGCGTAAAACAAGACCCAGGTGTATTTTGTTTAAATTTGTAATAATTAAATTACTGAGACAATAATGAATGATATTTTATCGAAATATTGGGAATTTAAACAAAATAATAGGTCATTTAATCCAAAAAATATTTTATATATGTGTGAGTAATAAAAATACTGATAATATACAATTTATACTATGGTAATTCTGTATAAATTAAATACTATTACTGCATTTTTTTTTTTTTACAATTTAAAACTATTATAAATAATAAATATTTATTAAGTTATATATATATAACTTCAATTACCTGAACTTAGCATAAAAATATTTGTATATGGATATGAATGTTTGAAATTTGTGTGAAAACAAAATTGCAGATTGTGCTGATATTAAAAAAATACCATTCCTGTCACTAAAATTGATGATCTTCAAAAATGTATGTACTGTATTTAACTATTTCTATACTACCCTATTTTTTTTGTATTATTCCTGTTTTGAAAAAATAAGAAGAAGAACTACATAACATAGTTCACTTCATTCAGCGACAATTGTGAAGTTTCTTATATTCATCACAACACACTTTAAAGTTACCACATATATTCTGAAAAAGTCAAACCATTTAGAAGAATTGACAATTTAAAATATATTTATACTACATGTGGAGTATGGCCAATAATAGTACAGCATTTCTACTAGACCTTTTTTTCTTGAAAATAATTAAAATATTTATATATAGTAATTTTTTATAGCAAAACAAATTTCCTTTATTTAAAATACTGATTAATGAATTTGTATAGTGAATTCAGAATACTATGCTTTAAGATTTGTTAAATTATTTAAGTCAATTGCTTGACATTATTTAAACTCAGTGAATTAATATTCCTATTTTCTACTAAATAAATGTGATCTATTCCTATTTAAAGTCTTACATTTAATAAATTAATATGATGCACAGAACAATTTTTTTATAAATTGCTTTTTATCTCTTAAATTCATAATTTACTTAATCTTAGCATGAGTTAATAAATAAAGAAAATCTTTTCTGATTAGACCTACATTTTAAAATGGTTGGAGAATTACTTATTTCTACTTACAAAACAGTAGCTATAATGCACTGCTGACTAAAACTTTTCCAACAACAGAAACAGTAATGAAAAAATAGTATTCACCAAATTTGCCAAATGGAGATGGTATTTTACTTCATCTAAAATGCATAGAAAAGGTCAAAATTTATGATTATTGCAAAATCATTTTATTACATGACTTCTTAATTATTTTAAAATTTACCAATAAATGTTACTTATAAACATTTTATATAATATAGTAAATATTCTTTTGGAGAATTAACTGAAAGATTTTATAAAACTAAAAGTACTGTTAACTTTTTTGAATATAGTTTATTCTTTAACAGCAGTTTTCTTTAAAATGCTTATTTTTTAAAATAGTTTAAAGTTTATTAAGTACATCTATATTTATTTATTGTTGATAAAAATGGAAAAACAAAAATATTTTTAATGGTTTAATTTGTAATGTGAGGCAAGAGTATATATAGTTAAACATAGGAGAAAATAAAAAATATAGAATAACTTAGTTAAGAAATGGCTACATGTTGGTTTGCTAAATGTTCTGGAATGTGGAGAACCAGAAAATCTCTTGATGGACCTAATTGTAGAATGATCATGTCACATATTGGAAAAGCAAATATAACAAGAATGATTTGGATAATATTTCAAAATCACTGTAAATAAATAAATAGTATTTGAATTTTTGTGATCTATCAATGTACCTGTCAATTTCTAAATCTATAGATCTAATATTAATTATAAACCAGACATTTTGGTACTTTATAGTTTATCAAATGTATATAGGTAGGTTAGGAATATTCAATTCAATTATGATACATGACATCATAAACCTGATTTATAAGTCATTGATAATGATCAAACCAAGTACTCAGTATTACTTAGACTTCATCAAAAAGTTCTTTCAGAATACTGATCACATTTCTCAATATATCAACTCACTCTAAAATTCTGATAAAAAAAGGGTAGACTATCCTCCAGATTTTAGTTCAAACCTTCTATATTTCTACTAGTTCTTCCTTACATTTCCAAGTACTAGCTTAAACAAAACACAGACACTATAAATAATCTTGCACACACTGTTCTAACTAAATATGTAAAAAAAAAAATATTTATACATACTACAATGAGAGTAGGCAAACATAATTAAGCAATAATATATTTATAAAGTAACATAAATAACACAGAATACTCTGTGATCACTGATAAACATGTTGTGGAGTTTGAACTAATATATCCATCAGATACATTTCCACATATATATTTTTAACATAAATTAATTTTCTTATTATCCATCAATAGATGTAAAACTATTATCTACAATATTATGGTTTTGGCAATATTTGATAAATAAATCTAATTCATTCTCACTACAGCTTCAATAATATAGAAAAATTCCAGACTTTTTCATTTTGTTTTATTCCTGCAAGAAATGAAAAACTCCTTTGTTACAACTTAAAATGATAGTTAAGGGAATATAATAAAACAAAAACTATATCATATTTAAACAAAATTTTTACAAATAATTAATCTTTGAGTCTGAGACTTTTGTAATTTGTAATATTTAAATTTTTTATTGATATTTTATTGTTTAAATGTGCATACATATTATCAAATACCATTATGTATAAACTGAATTTGAAGTTGCTTCACAGTTCTTTCACTTATCAGCTACTTAACTTTGAATATCTCCTATGGAGTTCTAATTCAATTTGCTTTAAAAATATGGTTGTATTTGATTTCATAAGGTGATTTTAACATTGGTTAACTTGTATGCTGGTTTAAGCGGGGTTGAGCATACTTTTTCAGGGCTAAGACCTATTTGTAATTTTTTCCAAATGTTACAGTCCATCACATGCATTACATGCATGGTGCTAAAATGACTCAATGTTTTCTTTATTTTCAGAAGTGACACATTTGATTGATATATATATATATATATAACACATACTTGCATTACCCATTGTGAAGAAAATGTTCTTATTTTGTATTAAAATTGTAACTCTTGAAACTGTTTCAGACATTATAGCCCTCTTTTAAAATGATGAAATGCTAATTTTTTTTTTTCATGTGTCAAAGCATCGGCCAGGAAATGAACCCGCAAACATGGGACAACTGCTTTTAAGGCAGCTGTGCTGACCACTCGGCCACTAACACTTGACTTTTTATGATAAAATTAATTAAGTCTGTACACTTGTCACAACAAAAAACACCATTACTGGTTTGATGACTGATGGAACATATGCATAGTTTCCAGTTGTGTCTGCACTTCACAATGAATGTATTTAATTAAATGAATCTGTAATTAACATATACATGATCATGCATTTCAAACAAAGAAATTTAAGTTATATGACTTATTCAGCAGCAAGTTCCTGGCTACAAACTACACATAAGCAGCTTAATTGTATGAGCCAATTCTTTCCTGTAGAAGCCATATGAGTGTGAAAAATGTGTTCTTTTATGTGTAGATATTTAATCTAGTATAATGTAGTATCTGTTACTATTATTTTTTTTAAAATTCAGGTGGTCATTCCAAATTTTCCCAGTGTTCCACCTGTGAACTCCAAGTGATATTTTGTATATCTCTGGTTTAAATAATTCCTTCCTAGATATGTAATTAAATACTCAGACAGTAAAGCAAATCATGTTTCCTACAAATCAACCAATTCTTTGGGATGGCAGGAAAGAGGCTATGTTTCAAACTCTAAACTAGATTTAGGAAGATTATCCTTCTCTCCCAGGAATTAAATGGCTACAAGTCAATGGGCTTTTCACATTGAGAAAACTATATGCATAAACTTGACTTCTTATCTTAGGAAGATAATCTTTCTCTCCCAGGAATTACATGGCTACAAGTTAATGGACTTTTCACAATGAGAAAACTATTATACCGATAAACTTGACTTCTTATCACTGATAGCTAACCTTCTCACTTTCTAATTGAAGGCTATGGACTGATGAGCTTTTGATGCCTACTCTTGATATAATATAAACACAATTAATTTATTTAATTTTCTGCACTGCCTTTATTGATTCTTAAAATTCTACTGTGTTCACAAAAAACACACATCCACAATTACGAAGCTAATCCATCCACTATCATATGATATTTTTTCAAACAAACTGATCTTTTATCTTATAAAACATCACATGGTCTATGATTATACATTTTTCTATCTATTAGCAAATTTCTTCCAATCTCACTATATTTATGTCATATAGGGTAAGTTTTAGTAATCAATAGATACCAGATGGTAATACTTAATAAATTCTTACCCAGTGCTATCCTATTCAAATATCTCCAGACTAGTTTCCAGCATCTTTTTTTTTTTCAATGAAGAGTTTTTTTAATTTTTCAACAGTGCTTTTGGACTTTTTGGATATAATGCACCATTACTGTACTAGCCATTTTTCTTTTTTTGTATACTATTAAGCTACCAACCCAAAGTAACAACTTGTATATTTTTGCAAGCCAAGCCAATTCGCTTGCAGTCATATAGATCAGAATCCAGTTTAATTTCCATTATAGTGACCTCAATTCTAGCAAAAGAATAAAGGTGCCTAAGATTATTAAAAAAAATTGAGGTCATCATAATATACAGAAACCAAATTGAATTCAGATCTGTGTAACTATGAAGCAAATTTTGGATATAAAAAATTTACAAGTTTTTCATAATATAACAAAAAAGAGAAAGTACTTTTTAAACAGTTTATGGGGACAGCATTGAATAAGAATTTATTAAGCATCTATTAATTACTAAAGCCTACATTAGATAGCATATATATATAAGATTGGAAGATAATTTTTACCTTGTTGTTCAAATAGTAATTACTTCTTGTTTTATGAATAAGTTATTTTTTAAATAATATTATATAACATTAAATCTTTAAGCAAATTAGAAATATACAAGTAATTTCATATTTTTCATTTTCATGGTAAATAAAATTTTTGTAATTAATTCGAACATATTTTATAATTCCACTTTCCCCTATCAATCAGATGTAAAGATATTATGTGCACTAATTATATTTTCTTATTAACCAAAGGCCCCTCTACAAATCAAATCTATATATGTTTGTGAAAACCAATTCCTTATTCACAATAATGATACAATTTAACTTTCATGAGCACATACCAGAAAGTTTATATATATATATTGATAATAAAACATTACATATTGACTAATATATAAAAAAATGTTCATTTCCAGTCTTGGAACAATTTTGAAAATCTCAGACAAATATCTCTTTTTTCAAAGTCTGCTTTGCCCTCAGACATATGTATTCTTCTAGGGACAAATGATTTTTATGTTAACAACTGCGATTTGTTTTAGTAATATTTCATTTAATTTTTTATAGCCAAGCTGTTATAAAATTAAACTTTTATTTAAAGTTCCTTTATTATTTTAAATTCCTGCCTATTTTTATCATCATTTAAAATAAATTCTTTGTCAGATGAGTGACCAGTTTCATAGTTATCATAAATTATAAAATTATATTTTAAATTGTTAAATATTTTTATTAAAAAAAATAAAAGTAATTAATTATTATAAGTTAACTGACAATATTTTAATTAATTATGCTTAAAATTTTATATATGTATTAAAAACACAAATTAAAACAGTATTCTTTGTTGACATTACATTTTGTTCAAAATAAAGTAAATTATTTCTTTTTAACATTTAATCTTTGCAATATTTTGTTTATAATACAATGCTAACATTTTGATTATTGTACAATGTTTTCCAAAAACTGCAGTAATAAAATTATATATTGTTATTATATAAAATAATAACAATAATACTAAATACCACCACCTGTAGAGCTGATCTCTGGCTATTACTGATGATAGAAAGAAAAAGATTAAGGAGACTTTATCAATTGCCAGGGATATCAACACCATCAATAAAAAGAAATCAAGCACTCCACCATCTATGAAATGGCATCTATAGCCTCTTCTTTCTCATTAACATGAAATTTTTTTTAGTACTTATTCATTTTAGTCCCTTTGATATTCATATTCAACATTACCTATGGATCACAATTCTGCACTTATTTTATTCTGCTATGATTAGGATACCTGGTTGTATTGAAATTACTTAGCGTCAATAAATCTGTTGTTGAATATTGTAATATTTAAATTTCTTTATTTTTCTATATAGGTTTTTGAAGAAAATTGTAGAACTACTCTAATGTTGGTATTACAATGGAACCACAAACTATGCTATATTCTGTTCCAAGCCCCCCCCCCCCATATGCACAAACAACATCATATCTCACATTTTGTTATAACATTACATTAGATACATACTGTTTATTGAATTGCAAGTTTGCACAATATTTTCAGCATGTTCATATATGTAACACAGATGCTTATATATATAAATTAAAATTATTTTTAAAAAATAATAATATAATTATTAATAATAAATTGAGGAAACACATTTACATACATTGAAGCAATAAAAATAAGAGAAAAAAATTCTGTAATATTATTTTAAAATAATCAGAAAAATGACTGATTTTCATCACTATTAAATATGCTATGAGTGATATTCTTTTTTTTTCCATTAAATTTTTTTCTCTTATACAAAATATAGTACTGGTCTTGCTATTGAGAAATTAGGATCTCTAACTATTTTGATGTTTTTAAATCAGTATGAACTTTTAGTATATTCTAAATTTTGTAAAACTTTTACCGTTAAAAAATATTTTAGAACATAAAATATTGTATATCATATTCTGTAAGAATAATAAAGAATAAAATGTATATGCTTTCAATATAAATTGAAGAAATTTTATTAATAAAAACAATTGTGTATGACATTCTGAGATGAAAAAAGGCTACTAGTATATTGAAAATTTTATTTACAAATTTTATTTTTTTAATGTGATCATATATGAATCTTAGAGAAGGAAAAATGACTGCTCAAATATCATAAAATTTGCAAATTTTAATATATTTTTTGTTTATTTACATTTTTGTTTGTTTCCATCTTTCTTTGGATAGTCTATAATTGAAATTACATAGTTAGAATGTATATTGCAAAAATTATATGTTAAAAGGAGATACTTTAATTATTGAATTTAAATTAATTGAGATGGTAGGAAGGTAGAGCTATTCATTATATATATATTTGTAATGAAACTAAAAATTATATTTTAATTATAAAATCATTATTCCTAATTGCTTATTAAAGTTTGATAGAGCTATATTATTAAATTACTAAAGTGTATGGTATAAAAGGAATGGGGCAAGCTACTACTGGGCTAATTGTTTACTTAAATTATCTTATTACTAAATTTTCTCAAATTATCTTCTAATAAGATGACAAAAACGCTCTAGTTCTGCACAATGTAAATAAAAGTTATTAAAAATAACATTTTTCTTCAGATATTTTTAAAGTTTCAAAATTTTTCCACTAGACAATATAATAATTTTTAAAATAAAACAAGAAAAATAAAAAACATTATAAAAATTTATATAATGAGTAATTTATTTATATAGTGCTGTGTTTTTAATCTGTAATATTCATTAAGGATCACTCACTACATATGCGCTTTAAAGCAATAAACACTTTTGAGGAATATTGTTTAAAGCGCATGTATAGTGGGTGATCCCTAATGAATATTAGATTAAAAACAGTGCTATATAAATATTACTCATTATATATATATATATTTAATATTACATCTAATATTGACAGTGCCATAAATTGTAAAATTTTCGCAGACATCAATAATAAAAACATAGCAAATGGAATTAAAAGTGATTAACTGATATCTTCACTCTCATTTCCAAATGCTTAAGATTTGCTTATACATATTCATTTAGTTAAAAAGATGAAATAGATTCACTCTATCTTTTCAAAAGACATCTTGTGTTTGGAAAGAAGAGTATTTATTCCTCAAAAGTGTTTATTAATTTAAATCCCTAATGAATATTATAAAAATTTAAGGAGTGAAAATGATTTTAAAATGTGCAATCACAAAAAAAGTTTTGATTTCATTAAATTCAAAAGTTTTATAAATTTTTCCCTGAAAAAAATGATTTTTAAAAATAAAACTACTATAAAAACCTTGTATACAAAATTCAGACTTCAAATGAGTAAAAGTATAAATATGCATTGATCGTAAATAAAAATCATTACACTAATACAGATATTGGGGCTGTTGAAGAAGGTACCGAGCTACAATTTATTTTGATTTTTTTATTATGTGACTTTTTAAAAATAAAGAATTTTGTAATCTTGACAAATATTTTGAGATTTTGCATTATTAAACTGATGATTAAATAATACACAAATCTATCTTTAAATCTCAACTGTAATATTTAATCATCAGTTTAATAATACAAAATCTCAAAATATTTGTAAAGAAAGAAAATTAGTTAATTACTTTTTTTCTTTAAAATTTGGTTAACATTATTTTTTTTTTCATATACACTGTCAGTTTAATTTATTTATTATACAAATAATCATTAAAACAGGCAAAACTCTACATATAGTAGTGCCACTCAGTGTAACCCAGAGTAACCAATGGATGCCTGAAGGCATGTGCATAAAATCCCTATCTAGTGCCTACTCATCCAATATCCCCAGACTAGTTTCAGTGAGGAGCCTTGGATCTGAGAGTACTGCACCTAGATCAGGGGTCGGCAACCTATGGCATCCATGCCATGCTTGGCACGTCAATGATTATTAATGGCACTCGGACTAAATTGAAATAGTAAAAAATATATATCTTAATTTCAGCGTCTTTTTTTGTTTTTGTTTTTACATTCAACATTGAATTTACAATTAAATCATTATTTATCAGAAAATAATACACTTGACTTCATTTAAAAGATACTTTTGTTTGCAAGCGGAAAAAAATTCTACATATTCACATTTTACTTATGATAAAATTAAAAAATGAGATCGTAATCCAAATAAAAAGCTTATTACGTTATTAATTCTAGAAAGCTATTTTCGGTAGTTGAATGGTAAATAATAGACGCTCATTAGTGACACTTCTTTCAAAAAAAAGGTTCTCATGGCATAGTAACTGAGAGATTCCCAAAATGTCCCACAAAAGATGAAAACATGATATTCGCTCTTTTCAAGACTTATGTGTACATTATGCTGTGAAAGTATTATATGTTGTACCTCAAGTGTACACAGACATTATCACATTAAACATGTGTTCATGTTTAAAAACTCAGATGAGAAAAGTAAAGAGCTGTTTCTGCCTTTAAGAAACAAACTAATTATTTTAGTCAAATAATTGGAACCCAAAATAAAGCCACCGAACGTAGTTATACAATTGCTCATTGTGTGGCTTTGAAAGGCAAACGTTTCACAGATGGACAGTTCATCAAAGGAACATTTTTGAAAAATGCTGCAATCTTATTCAGTGATCTGCCAAATAAACAAATGATACTGTCTCGAATTTAAGAACTACCAGCTTCTGCAAGATTAATTCAAAGATGAATAACTGACATGGCTGAAGATGTAACAACAAAAGAGAAACCAGTTTACAACAAGCTGTTTTATTCAATGTTGCTGTTGATGAAAGCACTGATGTAAATGATGTGGCTTGGCATGCCTAGCAATAGTTACATGATATTGTGACAACAATCATATTTATAAAGAATTGTGTTGCTTGATTCCTCTTACTGGTACAACAAAGGGACATGATATTTTCACTGTATTTTTCAATTATTTTGAAAATCAGAAAATCAACATAAATAAAATATTTAGTGTTACTACTGATGCCAGCAGTGCAATGGTCAGAAAGGAAAGAGGATTTGTTAAAATTCTTGAAAATCATATTAAACATCGATTTAGTTGCAAAAATCTCATCACAATGCTTGAATTCTGTAATGGATACTGTCATTAAAATAATTAATTTCATAGTTTCTCATTTTTTATTAACACATAGGCAATTTAAATCACTTTGCAAGAAATGAATAGTACATATATAGACCTCCATCTATACAGCAACGTTTGTTGGATTAGTCGAAGTAAGGTCTTGAACAGGTTTGTATCATGCCTGAAAAAAAATCAAGATATTTCTTGATGAAAAAGAACAATATTATCCGGAAATAAGTAATGAAATCTGGTTATGCAAATTGAAATTTCTGACTGATATAACTCAACATCTGAATTGGTTAAACTTGCATTTGCAAGGGAAGGGTCAAACAGTACTAGAACTTTTTGAATATTGGAAAGGATTAGCATCAAAATTAGATATATTTTGGTCTGATATTATGACTAACACCTACAAGTACTTTCCAAATGTAAAGATCCATGCAAATCAATTTAACATTAACAAAGATGAACTTCAAAAATACATTGGAGCTCTCAGAGAAGAATTTTCCAAATAATGTAAAAACTTCCAAATGCACACACCCATATTTTCTTTCCTCATCAAACCTGACTTAATTGATTTAAAGATGACTCCATTAGTTTTATCTCTTTTTGAGTAGATGGATATTGATAGTTTCGAAATGGAATTAATCAAATTAATGTCATCAGAATTGTGGAAAACTAAATTTGTAAAATTGAAAAAAACTCTTGAAGGGAACTGTCTAGAAAAGTTGGCTGTCATTCTCAATTGTTGGATATCATTACCTGAAAGACTTAATTATTTGAAAAAAAAAACTGTTTGTGCTCTGCTTTCAGCATTTGGTTCAACTTATTTATGTGAACAAATTTTTTCACATATGAAAAATATTTTGAGTTCACAAAGAAGTTGCCTAACACCTGAAGCATGTGTGAAGCTAAAAGTGACCAATTATATACCTGACATTGAGCAATTGAGCAAAGAAATACAAGGGCAATGTTCACATTAATTTATTTTAATAATAAAAAATGGCTAATCATATTAAAATTCATGATTTTTTTTTTCTTATTTAAATTATATATTTTGTATAGGTAAAAAGTTGTAATTTATAATTTATAATATAATTTTTAATAAGCATGTTAAAAATTACAAATTTAAAAAAAGGTACTTTTCACATAATTCTAAGTATTTTAAAATATTGAATGATCAATAATATAAGATCCAGTTATAATGGATTTCAAAAGTATATATTATATAGTAGTGTATATTATATATAACATTGAAGCCCATTATAACGACCAATTTTGATAATATAATAAGGTTGGTAAAATCATGTCGGCACACTGAATAACAATGTAACATAGGTTTGGCACCACACTACTAAAAGTTTGCTGACCCCTGACCTAGATCTTAGGATCTAATGTAATCCTCCAGTAGCCACCTTTTATTTCTACTTAACTACAAAATTTATGAGAATAAAATTGAAAACACATTCAATCTAAGATCATTACCTTATATAGTCATATGGGTCTGAACTCAGTTCAGTATCCATATATTTTGGTGTCTTTGTTCTTTAATAACCATAGCCACCCTATCCTATTAAGCAGGATTAGTATTAAATCACTAAACATCACATGATTACCATTTCTTATGCTTGCTCATAACTGTTATTAAAACAGGCAAAACTCTCCATATAGTGATATATGATAGTGGTGGCTATGGTTATTACAAGAACCAAAGACACCAAAATGTATGGGTACTGAACTGAGTTCAGAATTAAAAATATTGTGTTTTCAATTTTATTTTCATGTTTTGTAGTTAAGTAGAAATAAAAGGTGGCTGCTGGAGTATTGCATTAGATCCTAAGATAGGGATTTTATGCACAAGCCTTCTGGCAGCCATTAATTACTCTGAGTGGCACTACTGTATGCAGTTTTGCCTGTTTTAAAAATAACACGATGATTATATTTTATTAAATAGTTTATTATAAAATTTTAAAATATTTTAATAACAGATAGTAATTTATGAAATTATTGCAATCTGTCATTTTATTATAAATGACAAAACAGGCTGTTCTAATCTCCAAATACTTTTTTTAAATATTTGATTAGCTTTAAGTAGGGTGTGAAATTAGGAATGGTGGGGGGAGGGGGTTCACTTGCTCAAAAATTAGTAAATAAAATGTTTATTATTAATTGCTTTTATATTAACTTGTCTGTGCTTTTGTTGGGATGTTCAAATTTTTGAATTTTTAACAATGAAAAAAAATCAGGTTCCATTTAGAATCAGAGCCACAAACTCCTCAACAACTGAAACAATGGCATTATTACATTTATAGAATAAAATTTTGTTAATATTGAATTACTTATTAAAATATGAATTATTTCAGCAATTCATAAATATTTTGTAAAAAAAAAAATAATGTGCAAAAAAAAAAGGTTAGTGAATTATCCTTTTTTTTCTTTTCCAAAATTAAAATGAATACAAATTGTCAAAATCATTGACAGCAGGCATTCTCTTTTGGAAAGAATAAGAAATAATAAAAAAAGACTACTAAAAAAAATTATTTTATTTAAATTAAAATATGTTTTATTTATAAATAAAAAATAAAATTAAAAAAAACATTTTTTAAAAATAAATACATTATAGCTGACTAAAAAGTAGAAAAATAACAAAGCAAATAATCTATTTCATAAAAGCATTTGAGGCTATGCTTTATATGCTTTTATGAAATGGATTATTATTTTGTTATTTGTTTACTTTTTAGTAGGCCATTTACATAAAAACATTAATTTAAAAAAAATCTTTTTTTTTTTTTAATATTATTTTATTTTTAAAGAAATTAATGTAAATTCTAGTAGTGATAATATGGAATTCCAAATAATAGGTACTTTATAAAAAAATGTTTGAATTAAATGTATGACACAAGGAGATGAACTAAAGCATGTATTTTTTAAATCTTTTTGTTTTTTATTTTTTGTGTAAGTTAAATTTATTAATAATTAACAATAAATATTATCTAATGGATTTCTTACCGAGATATCTCTTCAAAGAAATAATCAGAAATGAATCTGCCATCATTACACTAAAAGTAGATAGTATAATTTTTTCTTATTGAGGGAAAAATATAGGCAATATAATTCAGAGAATTTATAATTAAAATTATTGTTTAATTGACATTTCTGATTTCATTAATAACATTTTATCCACTAGTCAAACTTATTCAATAATCTTATGTATAATGATTTGCTATAAACAGATTAATTCATTATTGCTCAATAAAAATCCAATAAGACAATAAATAATTCTCAATACTTTGAACAAAATATTGCATTATTCAAAATTTTACATATGGCTTTATATATGAATCTTCCATATTTTCATAACATTAATATTCCAAACTTCGTTGATTATTATCATCAAGAGATAGTGTCTTTATCATTTCTTTATATCGAATGAATGATAATTATTATAGGATGGGGAAAAATTAGATTGTGCACTCAGATAACATTTTGTATAGGTAAGCATATAAAAAAATTATACTAACAAAAATCTGCACTATTTCTTTCACAGTTGTTTTTTTTTTATTTATGAGTTTTTGTTATCTGCAATACAACCAGGCAAAACACCAATCATGAACTAAAGAATACAAACATAATTTTATATGTACAATTATGTAAAATAGTATAGCTCAATTTTTGAAATAATTTTATTACTATATGAAAGGACATTTGATCAAGAAATATGTCTATAATAATTATCATTCAAGATGGCAAACTATGGCTTTTTATTCCTCTTACATCACTATCACTGTCCAAGACAATTTGATAGTATAAGACTCAAAAGTAAAAATTCATAATAAAAAAAATCTCAGTTTAGTCAACTAAATAAAGCTGTTGTGATCAGCTTTGTCACTTTGATGTACAAATACCACATAACAGTCAAGTGTTGGTGGCTGAGTGGTCAGCACAGCTGCCTTACAAGCAGTTGTCCCGGATTTGCTTCCCGGCAGATGCTTTGACACATGGAAAAAAAAACGCATATAACAGCTGATCGTATGTTTAAGATTAGTTTTATAATGAAATAACCTACTAAGGCTTTTCTAAAATCCACACATATTGATAAATATTTGAGTAGTATGTAATACTCTTCAGACTAATAACTAACGGTTAATGGGGGAGAAGTTATAGTTTGCCTTTCTTTTACCCCCCTCCCCAAGTTAAATATACGTGGTGTGACTATTATATAAGTAAATAAATAATGTTTACCTGAAAAAAAAAGATCTCTCAGAAAACGTTTCTGCTCCAGTGAATATAAATCAGGACATGAGAATATTCACTTGTATAATATATGTTTACTACTCAGAACAACAATATCTTCATTACATTATGTATAATGGTTGGTAAATTTCAAATTATAAAAATTTAATGTAAATAATTGCTGTAGAAGTTGTTTATAAATTTAGTAATAATGTAAAATATCAATACACAGATTTGTATGAATCTCTATATAAATGCTAGAATTACAACTAAGCTAAAGCCTTTCAAGAAAAAAAAATCATGAGTCCATATCTAAAAAATTATGACATTTCTCTCAGCTATAGCGAAGACGACATTATATTATTATGATGCTGTTTATGGCCAGTATATTGACATTCAAGCCACCAGACTAGATTATTAATACGAGATTTTTACCTTTTAGTTAAAAATAGCTAGATAATCATTTATGGATTAACAAAGTGTGACTAGGTAAAAAAAAAAAAAAATTCTAGCTTGCTTTGTGATCTGAAAAAAAAATCCAAGATTCACCAGGATGCGCCGTTATGAGGTCTCGTTTCTTTCTGGTAGAGTCTTCAAGCCATATTAAACTTGCTTTCTAGAAGATTAAAAAAATTTAATGACATTTAAAATATCAAATTCATTTCAAATGTGATAGATAAGGCTGCAACTTTTATTTTTAGTATAAAGTTAGTTATTATCAAATGAATCGGAAGACCACTCTATCTTTACTTCTTCTTTTGATTTAAATGAGTTTTAAAAAAAAAGTTTCCTCTTTTTAAAAGTTAACCTTCCACACACAAACACAAAAGTGATTATAAAAGGTAAAAAAACTACAACACCTAAATGTAATCAATAAAATACTTAAATAATGAATATTGACACAATAATCAAATATTTATTTCAAACTCTTCACTAATTAACCGGTAACAGAAAAGAGAAAAACGGGGGGGGGGGGGATAGAAAAAATTTCAAAGAAAACAAAAAAGAGTCTACTAATGTTTTCTTTTGATTTATTGATTCAAGATTAATTTGAATTCCCTAACAAAAATATAAAAATATTAAACAAAAAAAAGGCTAATACATTCCATGTGTATATAAAAAGGGAGTAAATGGCACATGTGTAAGAAAAATAAGTAAGAATTCTATCCATTTTTCAGGCGGATATTTTTGTACAAAGTATGGCCCTAATGACCTAAGGGAAAATTCGACTCTGAGGTCATTACTGTCCTTGTGCTTTGAAGCTGAAAAAGATCAAGTAAAATTGAGGCTCATTTCAGAAACGAATTAAGAGGAATATTTCATAGCAAATAATTCTGTAACAACTCATTTATAGGCAAATTTATACTTTTTACTATTCTGCCATAGCACAGTGTGAAATATTATATTCATTTTTCAGAAATTAAATATGACAATGAGGATACAATCTATTGCTAAATATATATATTCATACAGTTTGTCATATATATATTATTATTAAAAGTACAACAAATTAACTTATAATAAGAAACTTATTTAAAACAAGTTTACTACCCAACTATGTATCAAAATATTAACATTTATGGATATTTGCTATAAAACATAAATATAGATTTGATTACAATTTTAAAATAAACTTGAATGGCCTACAAAAAGATACATATTGACTTTTTTGAAAACGAGAAATAGTCAAATTGTTTTCCAAGAGTGGCAATGCTCATTCATTGCCTATAAGCTAATGTCTTACATTTCTAATTTAGTCTGGCATCTATTTTAATAAACAGCTTGGAGAAAGCATTATCTATCATAATTTTTTTTAAAAAAAAAAAACAACTATTTTTAATATACAAATGTACAATCACTTGCCTACATGAAATAATATTATTATTATATTGCTTTATCTTACAATAAGACTAGAGAAAGCATAATTATATTATCATCAGTAGTATTCATTCACAAACAAGTGTATCACACCAATTACAAGCAAAAAAAAAAGAAGAAAAAAACAAATATATATAAGACACTAGAGAAGTTTTGAGATGACTACATAAACCAATGAGTGAAATATATCCAGTATGTTCTTAACAAAACACATGTTGATCTATTGTTCTGTTTATTTGATGTTTCACTATGCTATCTTTTAATTTCTTATGCAAAAAAATTCTTTATGAACGATTTCTATTCCTTGTCTAATAATAGCTCTCTATTGTATGATATTCTTAGGTATATCTTCCTAATGAAAGCAATCAAATTTGCAAAAATTATCTTTATTGTAATGGATTCTTAAAACACCATTACAAAAATTGAAGTTTTATAGGGGTGAAGAAAACAAAATAATTTTTTTTATAAGATTTTGTTTGTAAAACTTGATTAAAAGTTTTTTTTTTAATGGTTGTACAAACATATATGTATGTACGTGGGAATAGTATTTTAACCCCACAGCTATATTTGGTTTTTAATTTTTTTTAATTTTATGTAAAAGTAAATTGTAGAAATAAATTGCTTTTCATATTTGGGATTTATATTGATAAGAATAATTAAAAAGAAAGAAAACAAAAAGAAAAGAATTTTTCATTAGTTAATTCCTATATCTGTAAAGGGCAATTTACTTTCGTTAATTAGATAACTATTGTTAGCTAGATGGAGAATTTTATAAATTTTAATTAAAAAAAAAAGTTTTGTAATTGGTTCAGATATGATTCAGCTATAAAAGGCTTAATCAGGCCATTGTATTATCTTTTCACTAACTCTGAGATACTTGCACCAACTCCGAGAGATACAGACACCAACTCTGAAAGAGAATTGCACAAACTCTGATACTTGCACAAAATTCTGAGAAATACTTAGACAAACTATTCCTGCAAAACTAGGAGAGAACAATTCCTGCATATTCCAAAAGCAAAGCCGATCCAGCAATTCTATTTAGAATGAACGCTAAACCTACAGCAAGGATCTTTTCTCCTACCATGATGTGCTAAGCTTCACACCAGGACAGGTTCGGACTCCCTGTGTCTCCATTAACTGCCTACAATGCTATAAGGATCAATTACAAAGAAACCACTAACCGACTCACCCAAGCCTACCGTCAGAGAATCCTGATCAATGGAACATATTCAAGAGGTCTAGTGCACTAGCGTTTAACTAAATTATTAAAGTACCTTATGTTATACAATTTAAATAACTTTATTGTATCAAATGTTTTCTTTTTTGTAATATAAATGTGTTTCAAGTTTCATCTTATGTAATTCATTTTCTGTGCATTTGATATACACCTGGGTCTCTTTTTACGCGGACTTATTTAACACGATTTTGAAGTTATGCGATTCATGTTTCACCGGAAGTCGAATTTTCGCGCACTTATGTTATATTGAAAGTAATACATTATTGGAATTCAACTTTCATCTTAGTAATTTCAATATTTTCAGTGCTTTATAATAGTAAGATTTTATGCAATAATGAAATTAAAATCATGATTTCCACATTTTATGTATACACACATTAAATTTTACAAGATTATAATGTAAATTTGTTCAAACATTGTGCGTGTTAATTTTGCATTTTAAATCACATTCTGTTTTTGCTTTTTAAAAAAGAACGTTTAATCAATTATCAATCATTTAGTGTCCACAAGTTTATTTTTAAAAGGTGAGTAATAGCAGTGAAACGAAATTTGATTTTTAAACGGAATTGAAAATTAAAAAATTAAAGACAAAAATAAAAGCTTAGATACAGAAGAAAATGTAGAAAAAGATAATGAAACAGAAGTGGAACCTGTTCCTTTCACTTCCAAAATGATTCGAGAAGGTCTTCAACTTTCTAATCAGTTGGCAAATTATTTTCTTACTAATAACACTAATCACGAACATGCTCTTAAATTCCAACGAGAGCTAAATGGTTGTATATCTGGATATCACGAGCTTCATAAACAATTAATAAAATCATCGTCTCAAAGATTAATTACTAATTACGTTGTCACTAGAAAACCATTAAAACAACAACATGAGAGTGAAGTTGGCACTAGTTATAGTTCCTCTTGTGAAGAATCTTTACTAGTTTGCAAACGAACTTGTTTATCGGCAAATAGCGTTAATAATTAAAACGTGTATAAAAAAATGTAAATTACTGTACTGTAAGTTATGCATAAAAATATATTATTTTGAATAAAATCAAATATTATAGTTAAAAAAAGTTTGACTTGTATCAATTTTTTTCAAATTTGAAATTTTTTATTAGTCATATTTTATTTCCTTATTTTATTTTTTGCGCGAATTTTAAAGTAATTTTATGTTGGTGCTTTGCTTTTATGCAAATTTTGAAAAATCACAGACCGCATCCCCCCTTTTTCAATGTAAGTTACATCTATTTTTGCGTGATTTTGTTTGCACATGTTTTCTGAGGAACTTATCTATCGCGTAAAACGAGACCCAGGTATATATTTTTTTCCTTTTTTAAATGAGTGCTAGTTTCAAACCTATACTGTATGTCCCATTTAAGTCTTAGTAAGTAAGATAGAATAGTTTTATTTATAATCTCACATTCCTTTTTATTATAGAAAGCAGTCTGGATATTACAGACTATTTTAATTAACTTCTGGCTTCTGACCCATTTTATTATTAGTTCTACTTATGTCGAGAAACTATAATTATTTATAATAGATTATTATGAAAGGTAATAGTCATTAGTTTTATTCCTTAAAGTTTCCAATTCATTTATTAGGGGCACGTACAATTGTTTTAATCCTTTCTATAGGTAAATCATGAGCTCCTAGCCTGTATCACTGTGAGGGAGGTCAATAGATTGAAAGTAATAACTTTCAACACTCTTTTTTTTTATTAATGTTTTGGAAGTTGCCTTCACATTTCTTCTGTTTCGACATAAGCTTGCATAAATTTCAAATACGGAGATTCAGCCTTTTCCTAACTATGGGTTATAAGCAGGAAGCTAACCTCTTTTGTCTTGCTTGAAATCACTATATACTTACTAATACTTCTGCTACTGTCAGTATTTTGCACTCTTTCACGCACAGGAAATTGCTCTTGAAGCCATATAAAATATTTTAGTTTAATTTTGACAAAGGTACAAGTAGTACATTTTAAGTGTATTTTAAAGCTTATTATTTAGGTTTATGTTTATTTAACCATGCTACCAATAAAATAATTATTCCTTTTTACTTAGTTGATTTTGTTTTCTGTTGCTACCTTTCCAACTTTCTGAACAAAACATCAGATCTCATTTGCTTGTTTGAGCTAGTCCAGTGCATTGGGTTTCGCATATCCTGTCCACCCTTAAAATAAATGTCTAGTTCTGATTTCTGGACTAGTGGCGCCCTTGTGGTCAGTATATGCGAGGTCTAAAATCTTTCATCCGGCACATTATAAAGCAAATGGGGCCTATTCTCCCACAAAAACTATGCTCAAGTTTTCAATTTTGCTGGAGAAATGATGTTGCAACAGTAGACTCTAAAATGTTATATCCAGCAAACTGGAAACTATATTGAAAGGTCATGATCTTGCCATCATAGTTTTAGAATTTTATGAAGCATACTTAAAGGAAATTATTGTTAAACGGAGGTTGCCTTGTCAAGAGTTGGTGGTCTAGCGGTTAGCATAGCTGCCTTCCAAGCAGCTGGCCTAGGTTCACTTCACAGTCAACACTTTGACATATAAAAAAAGGAGGTTGCCTTGACAACAGACTGAGATTGTTGATTGTTACAGATATTGAAATTGCCTTAAGTGTTGACTGATTTTAATGATTAAATTAAATTTTATGTTAATAATAGTCCAAAATAAATTATGAAGATAATATTAAAATATCTGATAAATTGTTTTTCTCTTCACTAGTGAAAATTGTAATTATAAATATGCGACTTTTTTCGCATTCGTTAGTGAAGCTATAATTATACTTAAAATAATGTGTAAGCGTTTTGCTTAGTGCTTTAGAGATTTAATGTTGGAATCTCATACTCATAGCTTTGTGAATGAATACACCTGGGTCTCTTTTTATGCGGACTTATTTAACACGATTTTGAAGTTACGCGATTCGTGTTTCACCGGAAGTCGATTTCCGATAATGCGCTATTACTTTAAATAATAAATTTCGCGCACTTACGTTATATTGAAAGTAATAGCACATTATGGAATTCAACTTTCATCTTAGTGATTTCAATATTTTCAGTGCTTTATAATAGTAATATTTTATGCAATAATGAAATTAAAATCATGATTTCCACATTTTATGTATACACACATTAAATTTTACAAGATTATAATGTAAATTTGTTCAAACATTGTGCGTGTTAATTTTGCATTTTAAATCACATTCTGCTTTTGCTTTTTAAAAAAGAATGTAATCAATTATTATTTTCTTATTAATGATACTAATCATTAACGTGATATCGCGAGCTTTGTAAACAATTAATAAAATCATCATCTCAAAGATTAATTACTAATTACGTTGACACCAGAAAATCATAATAATTAAAACGTGTATAAAAAAAATGTAAATTACTGTACTGTAAATTATGCATAAAAATATATTATTTTGAATAAAATTAAATATTATAGTTAAAAAAAGTTTGTCTTGTATCAATTTTTTTCAAATTTGAAATTTTTTACTAGTCATATTTTATTTCCTTTTTTTTTTTTTGCGCGAATTTTAAAGTAATTTTACGTTGGTGCTTTGCTTTTACGCGAATTTTGAAAAATCACAGACCGCACCCCCCTTTTTGAATGTAAGTTACATCATATTTTTGCGCGATTTCGTTTGCGCGTGTTTTCTGAGGAACCTATCTGTCGCGTAAAGCGAGACCCAGGTGTACTGTCGTTATTTATTGTATACATATGCAAATGGACTAATTAAATATTCAAACTCATTTGCATATGTGTACAATAAATAACGACAGTATTCATTCACAAAGCTATGAGTATGAGATTCCAACATTAAATCTCGAAAGCGCTAAGCAGACCGCTTACACATTATTTTAAGTATAATTATAGCTTCACTAACGAATGTGAAAAAAGTCACATATTTATAATTAAAATATCTGATATAAATTAATAGAAGTGAAGAAAAATTTGACTTTTTTACTATATCATATTTCATTAAAATATTCTCTTTCTCACACACCCATACATACATATACACACACATGCATTAACACAATACCATTATTTCAAAGTTCTTGATTCTTTTTTGGATAGAAAATTTTACAAATCTGAATTCAATCACTCAAATAATTGCAACAGTTAAAAAGGGAAATGCTTAAAGGTATTTCTTAATTGTCATAACTAAATTTTTTTTTGTTTTAATTCAGCTTTAAAAAATTTAATAATTTAATATTTGTGAAAGAAAACAACTGTTTTAAATGTTTAAAAATCTAACAACTGGAATTCCTGAAAAAAAAAATCTCATACATAATATTATCTAACAATTTCTTCATTATTAAGATTTCCATTTGTAATGATATTTTTAACTTCAATTTTTTAAAAATTTGAATTAATAACTCTAAAACATCATATGATGAACTAACTATCTATATGAAAAACAGGGATTTTCACGATTAAGACCTGGTCTGTAACATAGCTGCTATTTCAATCCATTTTATATATATATTAATTAAAACAACTTTGCACAATACAAAAATGTTTTCCTGCATCCATGTGGATGGACTGTTTATATAAAAGCATTTTCATTAACAAATAAATACTGATTTTAAAATGTCATCTGAAGCAGGTAAATAATGTTGGCATCCATATTCAAATCCATGCAACAATTAATGTTTTTTATTAATTATACTAATATTTTGAATTAGTGTGTTATACAAAAATGACTCTCCAACTCAAATTATCTTAATGTTCTATATTTGCAAATAAGGAAATTGCAACAACTTATAAAAGTCAAAGCCTGGTACTTCTTAAGTTTCTTCAATATTAAACATCATAATTATTTCAAAATGCATACCTAGAATTAATCATTCAAAGCACATTCATAAGACTTGAAGGCAAAACTATTATAAAATAGAATTAAATTCAAACAATATTAATAGAATAAAAATAGTCATAATTTAATGATGTAAGTAAAATGTACTTTATTAGGGAATATCACTTAAAAACAATAAAGAAAAAAATAATTTAAATTCATTACTTTCATTTAATTGATTAAAAATAATAGGTATACAAAATATTTTATAATCAAAGTTTTTATTTGCTTTGCATTAAAAAAAAGGTATTTGTTTTTTCATCTACTATTGAGGGTTTTTATATTTAATTTAAAATAAAAGCATGGGAAGAGGGATGCAGAAATTAATTAAGTCAATCAATCCCTTGTTATAAAAAATAGGCTAATTTAATTAATTTCTGGTCACTCCACTTTTTATTTTAAGTTAAATATACAAGCCACAATTATGGTTGAAGAAACAATTATTTTTTTTTAGTGCAAAATAAATAAGTGTTGATTATAGAATATTTTTTTATATCTATTATTATTTAGTTTTTAGCATTAAGATAGTAATCAAAGATTTGTTTTTATTTCAGTTGTAATCTTTTCATTTCTTGGCAGCCATATTGGATTTTTGGAAACTTTTATTTAATACACATTTTTAATAATAACTTCATGCAGAAAACAAATGGTATATGTTATCAGAAAGGTAATACACCAAGGAATGTAATAAAGCAGACAAAATAGAAACATTATATATTCAAAACATAACATTTTTATACTTTTAAAATTATTTTTATATTTATTCATAAATACCAAAATTGAACAAATAAAAATTTTAAAATTATATTTTTATTTATAGATTCATTAAATTCCTTACAAAATTTCCAATAAAATGGTATACTGCATGACTTACCTAAGATAATCCACAATTCCAAAATATCAAAAAATAAAGATATTGATATTTTTCATTTTTCTAGGAATCCCATAGCTATTTCTTCCTTGTTAGGTATCTGTATAATCAATGAAGAGAAAATGATAGAGAACAAGTCTAAAATAGTCTGTAGGTTGTAAATGGCTCATAGTATAATACATGTAAAGGTAAACAGAAATAAAAATGTTTAGATTTGGTGCAATATAAAATATTAATAATAATAATGCTATTTTTATTGCAACAGCCAGATCTAAAGATCTATCTGCTTCACCTACTATAGTCATAGTAGTATATTTATTTGTACATTATTTCACTCCAAATTGTGTGTATTTCTTTAATTCCGAACTCAGAACTTGTGCTCTTAAAGAATTATAATAGAGTATGTGCCTGTATATGTGCCTATTTCATTGCAATATAGACACCAGTAAGGATAATATATACACACATATAGTCCTCCATTTATTAAAACTATGTAAACCTAACAGTCTGTGCAGTTTGAATTTGCATATAGAATTATTTAAACTTAGTCAAAAAAAATCATTTATTTAAAATTTCAGTCTTAAATATTCTTTTAAAATTATTTCAAGTTATTCTTCGTGAAAAATACAGATGGTCAAATTGTTTACAGGTTAATATTTGTTCAAAGTAATATTTTGTTAAAGATTGACTAGCTTGGCATTACTTAAAAATATTTCCAGTTTTTATTCTTTGTTAAAAGTGCCGACAATAAAGTTGTTTACGAGTTAAAACTTGCTAAAATTATGTTTTAATCAAGAATTGATGAGATTAGCATTTTCTTAAAATTGTTTTAAGTTTACAATTTTGTTTAAAACCGCAGACTATAAAAATGTTTACGCGTTTTCGCAGTTGACCAAAATAACATTTTACTTTAATTAACCTTATAGCTAGAAAAGTCAATTTAAAAATCAGTCGGTCGTAAATCCTGACTTGACCATTTGGAGGGACCCCGGAAGTTTCTTTAGAGGTGGTAAAAAGACAATTGAGAGCACGAGGTTCAAAATAGTAACAAGTGACACAGTAAGCGCAGGAAAGAAATAGGGGTGTGTAGTGAGTATAGATATAAAAACTTGCATGCAGTTTTTATTATTAAACTAACAAAAAGAGAAATATATATGTAGACAGAAATATATATCATAGAAAGAATATTATTAAAAGTTTTTTTATTGTGCGCCCAAGAACCAGTAACAGACACCTTATAAATATAAACCAGCCACATAAATAATAATGAGCCATATCCAGAAGCCGCCTCAGCAATAACAAAGCTGTACCCAGTAAGCCACCCCAGCCATAAGCAAATTGTATCCAATAAGCCGCATTAAAATGGTGAAACCGTATCCACTGAATGGTGTCAGAAAGCAAGAAAAGCCAGATTCACATCCATTCATGGAAAATAGGAATCATGCTCCGAGAAGCCGCTCTTACATGAACTTTTACTAGAATCCCTCTTGAGAATTATGGTAAACCATGTTAAAATATCATTCATTCTTTACAATAACTATCAAGTTAGCACCCATTATGTTTCCTGTATAACTCTATGTAAATGTAAAACTGCTATGTATCTTTATTTTAAATTAGTTACTTTATCAAATCTTGCTTGATCATCATTATCATTAATATAATCTTACACATAGTGTATTGACTTCTTATTTATTATTTAGATGTTATTTAAGCCATTCTTTATCATAGTTACGTTTGATTTATGCTAAAGTAATTAGAACAGAGATTGGCGAACAATTAATTCTCAGAGAGATATATACATGCTCTCATTGTGCTCATTTGTTCTAAAGAAACAAACTCCCTTCTGTACTTAATATTCTTCACCAGTGATAATATTGTTATCCAGAATATGGCCTAATAAATAATTATAGTTTATTTGGCCTTTAAGCGAGAGCAATTTTCTATAGTATATGTGCAATGAATATTTGGACCCATAATAACTCTTAAAATATACTGTAAATCTATAATTATATGTCTTAAGCAATACAGATAAATTTTAAGCCAGATTCCAAGTATTTCCCTATAGTATAATTATTATGTGCTATTTCAGAATTGATTAATGGCAGTAACACTGCTAGGCGCCCCACATTTTGTGTATTTAATGAATTAAAATGATTATATTAGATTCGCGGAGCAAATGTGATGCTCATTAGCAAATAATGCTTAGCTTCTTGCTATATTCTCTACATATGCATGTGTCTGCATTGGGGTTGATTTAACTTCAAACCATGCCAGTTAGTTCAGACAGCCAAACTCTTTTATATTTGAAAGAGACCAAAAGAGTCTCATCCTTGAAGTAGCTGTTCGATTCTCCGGACTAAAGAAATCTCCTTTATTATTATAGTAAGCAGCATGGTACAAAAAACGATTACTTGGTAATAAATCTTTAAGAGCACACCTTCGAGATGCACTCCTTTTAATAATATATTTGATACGCCATAGAATCTGAAGTGACCCTGCTCCATCAGTTCCGCCTGCCTTATTAAATAACTCCGGCCTTGATCCGAGCCAGAATGTGGGTAAACTTGATTAATTTGTATCATAAATTAGATGTAAACTTTATTAATAAGTAATATACCTCCCATCTAGTTTAATCACACTCTTTTTGCTAAGTTCTTGGCAGGTATCTAGGCATAAATCTTTACATAACTGTGCATCATATTATTCATATCTATGTAATAAATGGGTAAATGGCAGTGTAAAGGTTTATTAGCCATTGTAACATTTTGTTTTATCGTATATAAAACCTAAAATATTAATCATATGTAAAATAACATTCACCTGCATGTGAATCATTTATATACCTGAATTTTAATGTTTGCTACTCTGTATCAAGAATTTATATTTATTTCCCTTCATATGAAGCTCAATTATTAACCTTTTAATCCTATATAACTTCACCTGCGTGTGATAGATGATGTACATTTTGTTTTATTAATTAGAAATTTTATATTAAATTTTCTAAAATATATCACTTCTCAGTCTCAATCCTTGCTCGTAATCTTTATGAATCACTAGTTAAGTCATTTAGCTTTAGTTAAGGGGGATAAGTCTCTTGTTCTACCGATATGCTAGTAATGGAACATGGTCAAAGAAGTATCGAGTGTAGCCTCAGGCAGGTCATTTGCTAGTGTGGGATTTGGAAGCACAGTGAGAGTCAAGGTACGATCAGATGTAGGGTGTTGCCATCCTGACTTGGTCATCCTGTTTCTCTTTCATCTGGACTCTCAGTCTGTTGAGCAAATGTACAAACCTGACTGATACAATATAGTCTATCTTAGTTTTTATTTAATGAAAAAGATTTTACTGTTGAGTCAGCAGTGGCTCTCAACCTTCCTAATGTCATGACCCTTACAATTTCTTATGTTGTGGCAACCCCCAACCTGTAATTTTGCTACTGCTATGAATCAAAAATGTGTTTTCTAATGGTTAGGCAAGCTTTGTGAAAGGGTTGTTCGACCCTCAAAGGGGTCATGATCCACGGGTTGAAAACTGCTGATCTAAAGTATAAAATCAAGTGATGACTGTAAAATCACTGTTTACAAATAATTAAATGTTATTGCAACTATGCAGCAAATGAATAACCATAAAATTAAAAATGTTGACGTAATTTATCTATTAGAACTATTCATGACTTTTCATCTGATCACAAAATCAAAGCATCAATGCAGGAAGATGTTGCAGGAACTGACACTATCAGTTAACACTCATGAATAAAGCTAAATGAGATGAAGTTTGAACAAGTATATTATCTATTTCAATATCAATTGATAAACAATAGTCTCTTTGAACAGTTGGTTTGTGTCTAACCAATCTATAGTCAATAAAACTTTCATGCCTTTTTTCTAGGCAGGCAACATAGTACTTTCTTTTTAAATATTATAAAACAACTAAGAGCAACTTGAGTAACCAGATATCAGAAATTGTATTTTTATCTATAAAAAAAACTATATGGCATACATGAGCTTTATACATGATGATTAGGGCTGTCTGCCAGATCCATAATTTGAATCCAGTTCATAATAGCTATCTGCCAAGATCCATCATTTGACATCTCTTTACTGGTTTTGGATGATCACATTATTTCATGTTACTGTAATCGGAAAAAGTTCTTAATAATTTTATCAACTATACCTCTCTATGTATCTGATAGACAGCTCTAAAGTTTACATCACAATGATTATGTTTATATATATATAACTGTAATCATATATATATATTGGGCTAAGTTTTATTGCAATTTTTACTTTTAATATTTGGTTGTTGTTTTTTTAATCATTAAAATGTAGACAAGAAAATATATAAAAAGAATATCACAAATGATTTTTTCCATCTATTTTTCTATAAAATAATAACAGAAAAAAAAATGCTTACAAATGATTGAAAATCTTGTAATAATGTTCAGCCTTAAAATCTATCTAATTTATAAGGAAAAAAGATTGTGCTGTAAAGACAATCTCTACATTTATGAACAAAGATGACTTGCTACTTTTTTTTGACATTATAATTACTATTACTTTTAAGAAATTGTTAGCAAAGCTTAGGTCAGTCTCATGAGGTGAAATCATAATCAATGCTTGAATCGATTGAATAATCCATTATTTTCCATTATAAATTTCTCATTCAACATTAAACTGTAAGAATAATAAAAATGGAGGGAAAAGTACTATTTGGAAAAATCGTAAAATGTTTATTTTTTATTATAGATAAATAAAAATTACATTGACTGGAAGGAATATGGCTGCTGAATCAAAGAATGCAAAATGTGCATGAGTAGTACGTATGGTTTTAGTTTAAGCTGACAATTACTAATTTGAAGATACAAGCGCACAAAAATGATGCTAAAAAACTTTTAAGGTTGAAAATAAAATCATAAGTATAATGTCAAATTGTTTACAATATAATTTTGTTCATCTACCCACTATATGCCATATTACATTGCTAGTGATTTATAAGAAATGTACCAAATTTAAGCAAATTATATTGAATATATTAACCTCAATTTTAAAATTTTATTCTAAATTCAATAAAATAAGCATTTGATTAAAGCAAATCACTAAACAAAATATAAATATATGATCTCTTGTGCACATTACTAAAAACTTATTGAAGTGATACCAACTTATTTTAGATTTGGAATAAACTATTTGAAACATCATCCAGCCACTGCTTTGTATTTAAAAAACTAGTAACTTACCTAAAATATTTTAGTGTCATATTGCACTGCCTGTGATTGATATCAAATGTATCAAATTTAAAAACAAATTATATTGAATATAAATATAATAAACCTTGATTTTAAAATTTTATTGTAATTTAAATAAAAGTATTTACAAACAAAACAACAAAGAGAGATTGTAACTTAAATAAACACATTTAAAAATTTTTTGCATTGCATTAATTGCAGAAAATGAGATAGAGAACATTACATCCTTATATCTTAGCACATACATACTGATATAAAAGTGATTTTTACCATTAATGTTTAGCACAAAATTGCAAACTTTAATGTATATTTTGTACACAATTGAGAATCTAAAACAAATAAATTGACCTGACTTGTTAATAATTCAACTTTTTCATAAATATATTATAAATATATATAAATTGTAGTTTGTGCAATATATCTGTAACAATTGTTATGATCATGCATATAGCAATAACTGAATATAAAAAGATTACTGTTAATTTTTTGCTTGACATTTGTTTTGAAAATAAAGGTTCAGAATAAAATTCACTTTCTGCTTTTATATAGTATGCACAATTGATCATCAAAATGCAATCAAGATATTTACATAGCACACGGATAAACATACTTTCACCTGATTTTTTTAACAATTTAACTTTTTTATAAATGCTTATATTATGAAAAATTTATTTCTAATATGTGATGAAGGCTGATCTAAAAGTGCTTGAATATTGAAAAATGTCAAATTTCAGAATAACAGGATTTAAGGTTCCTTAACACATATCTAATTTACACAAAATGCTAGACTTAAGTACTTTTTCATGTTAACACAATTTGGTATTAACCAAAGTGCAGAAAATATTATAAAAAGAAATAAGCATTTATAGCAAGATATCTTAAAATTAAACTATTTTATTGCTTACTAACTTAAGAATAAAAAAATTTACTTGCTTTAAAAAACTTTCAAATATTTGATACCTATACTTGATCTACTTCTTATTACTTTGCTTATGATCCATTTATGTAAGTATAAAGAGCCAGTGGATGACAGAGTCTAGCTCAGAGTCCCAAACTAGTTTACAGCTATTGACTGTTCTCAGTATGAACCACTGTCTATATTAAAGTCATGGTAAATCAAGTGAGATGATACTATCAGAGACAGATCAAATGTATTTAGAAAAAAATAATAATTCTTTGTGTTTCCATATTTTTGTGTACAAAATGTTTGGAACTTAAAATAATTTATTTTAAAATAATTTTAAAATTTCCATTCAATCAACAGTCGGGACTTTTTAATAAAATAAACTTTATCTTTAGATGAATAATGATTTTGCAGAAGTGGGTTGTATTAATGTTTTGCACAACTGAAACTAATAATTTAGTGCTAAGTAGAATGTGTCTGTAATAATTCTTTTTCTATGTTCAAAGCAAGAAATATTTAACATAATATTATTTTAAAAGTAGTCATATAATTAACAGCTTAGAAGATCAGGTAAGAAACTTTATCCTTTCCTCTAAAGTCATTAAAAAGTAAACATTTTAATAATTATAATATATATTTATTACAGAAAGAGCTGCGAAAGCAATCACACAAAATGCAACAAGGAAATAACACGTAAAAAATATATTATATATAACAAAGTACACTCGGGTCTCGTTTTATGCGGATTTATTTAATGCGATTTTGAAGTTATGCGATTCATGATTCTTCTTAATATCTTTGTATGTGGTTTTCTTTTATGCAATAAAAATTATAAGACCAGAAATCGAGCTTTGATAATGTGCTATTACTTTAAATATTATAAATTTCGCGCACTCACGTCATATTTAAAGTAATAGCGCATTATCAGAGTTCAACTTCCATCTAATAATTTCAATATTTTCAGCGGTTTATAATAGTACTGTAATAGATTTTAGGTAATAAAGAAGTCCATAATTCACTTAAAATCAGAATTTCCCTATTTTATATACACACATTAAATTTTACAAGACTATAATGTAAATCTGTTCAAACGTTATAGATGAAAAATACTGTGTTTGTTGTTATTTTTGCATTTTAAATAACATTCTATTTTTGCTTTTTATAAAAAGAGTACATAATTAATCAATCATTTAGTGTCCACAAGGAATAAATTTTACAAGATTATAATGCAAATCTGTTCAAACGTTATAGATGCCTATACGATGTATGTTGTTGTTTTTGCTTTTTATAAAACGAGTATGTAATCAATTAATCATTTAGTGTCCGCAAGTTTATTTTTAAAAGGAGAGTAACAGCAGAGGGCACAATTAAATTTGACAATTAAAATCTGATTTTTAATTGTAATTAACAATTTAAAAATTACGTAACGAGGTGATATGAAACGATGAAATTTGATTTTTAAACGGAATTGAAAATTAAAGACAAAAATAAGAATTTAATTTTTAATTGTTAGTTTTAATTAAATTTTGCCCAACAGTGTCTTTTTATTATCGTAAGTCTAAGTTCTTATTTTTATTTTAAATTTTTAGTTTACTCTAACAGAGAGAAAAAAAAACACCCAAGAAAATGAATTTCTTTGGAAACAAAAATTTCAATTTTAGATCGCTTAGCGAAATGGGAAGCATCAATAGCGATTGGAAAACATTTTAGTTGTATTTCCTCTTGACTTCGTTTAAGGAGAAGCTATAGTACCTCACATCATATCACATCATGACGAATCTGATGTCTCAAATAGCGATATTAAGTAAAATACCATACATGTATGAAAAAAATGTAAATTACGCATAAAAATATATTGTTTTGAATAAAATTAAATACTGTAGTTAATAAAAAAAGTTTGTCTTGTATCAATTTTTTTCAAATTTGAAATTTTTTATTAGTCATATTTTATTTATTTTTTTTTTTATGCGAATTTTAAAGTGATTTTATGTTGTTGCTTTGCTTTTATGCGATCTTTGGAAAATTACAGTACATATCCCCCATTTTCAAGGTAAGTCTATTTTTGTGCGATTTCTTTTGTGCGCCGTTTCTGAGGAACCTATCTACCGCATAAAATGAGACCCAGGTGTAATCTCAAATCATATTTACGAAAACGTATAAATACAATTAAAAAAAGAGATAAATATTATATTTTTTTCATTTAAGAAAAGAATGTATAGCTGAATAAAGTTAGACTTATTGCATACTTCCCTTCTCAAATTATTTATAAAATGTTTATATTTTAAATATTTAATTATTTACTTATTAACAGTTATATATATATAAAATCTTAAATAATAATAAAAAATGCTTATCTTTTTTAACATTCTTTAATATATTAGATGCACTAATAACATTCACTGAAATTGCTATCTTCTTGCATATACACATCTTTGTTATTGTGCAAAAGCAATTTTTTTTTTTAGAATATAAAAAATTTCATTTATTGACTAAATTTATAAGCTGAATCAATAAGATATAGAGGCAAGCACTTCATAAAGAGTCATTAAAAATAAAGGTTTATTATATAATCAATTGGAATGTCCATTTGATTAGCTGATCTTATAGCATCGTGCGCCTGCTGTTCAGAAAAGATTTGAGATCTGATAAAAACAAATTTCAGATTCTTAGCAAGATGATATTCTGATTGACCAGTCATTGTTATACATTCTCAACATCATAAAAAATAAATATAAATAAAGTTACATCAATAAAAAAAAACTTAAGATTGTTCTCTAAATATCTGTATAACAGAATGTTATACTCGTTTTTTGTTTTTTTTTAATTAATTTGTAATACTTTTTTATTATTGCGCAAATAAAGAGGAAAAGAATATATATATAAAAGAAATGTAAAAAAATAAATAAATGCAAATGTAATACAATTGTATAGATAAATAGAAGAGGTGATTTATTAGACAAACTAACCAATAATAACTAAAACTGTTCATAGATGAAAAGCAGAGAATATATATATAAAACATTAATAAATAAATATGTGCATTTAGTGCGAGAGTAAAAAAATTAATTTGCTTTAAAAGGTTTGAAGAATATTTATTATCAAAATTAGCATAAACTGATGAAAGAACTTGTCTAGAAGAAACTTGAAATCTTTGCTTACAGATTTCTCCCTTGGAATTTAATGAATGCTTTTAATTTCTTTCTTTCTCCACAGGGAGTTTTAAAATTAATTAGAAACAATAACAGAAATATTGTTTAATGAATATTGAATTTCTTATTAGTAAATTACTTCAAAATCATTCAAGCACATCTGTAAAATTAATTCAACTTAGAAGTGACAATGCAATTAAAAAAAGAGAAAGGGAACTAACTAGTAGGCCTTCTTTAAAAAAAAAAACTTCGTGAAAGTATAGTACCGAAATAAATTCAGACCTCACAAGAACTGTATCTAGTCCAATGAAGCAAACACTAGTGATAAAAATGACTACAAATAATCATTTCAAAATTTAATCATTCCGATGGGATAAGAGAGGAAAAAAAAATTTAAAACATATATATCAATGGAGATTTTCTATACAAATTTGAAAGAAAAAATCATTAGTCAGTCAAAATGATTTTTTATGAGAAATGATTGATGATTCAGGATAAACACAAAAGTAATTATTTTCAAAAATTATTTTAAATTGTTATTATTTAGAACGTCCTCAATTCGATGTTAATTCGTGAAATGACGTGACCGGCTTTATATATATAAAACAACACAAAAATAGCCTATCATTAATTTGGTTTTTCGGTCATTATTGTAATATAAATTCCTCATTGCTAGTTATTCTTCTCACTACCAACCCTTATAAGTCCATATACTTTTCCTAATCATTATATATGACTCAATAAAACAATTTCAAGCAGAAGTCCAAGCTTAAATTGATCAAAAATTCATTTTCTTTAAAGTCCAATTTATTTATTGTTAAATCTCCAGCAAACATCATAGTTCAAAAACATCAATACTTTTCCTATTCTTTAATGATCAACTTCAATACCCACTGAATCACATATAATATCAGAGCTAAAATAATTCTGATCTTTTTTAAAAAAAGATATTTTTATATTAATATTCTGCAACATTTGAATGCTGGAATCTTTTGTTGTTGACAAATGGTCCAAGTAGACAAAAACTATCATCAATTTTTGTCTTTCATGTGCACCTTGATAACATACATGATAGATAAGCTAACCAGTTAGGATAATAATATACAATTCTGTCTATTTAACTATAGCTAGTTCCAAAAGCAACTCTCCATATGGTCTGCTTTTCAAAGTTTTAATGACATTGAAATAACAAAATATTATGAAGAATGATTTCATTCATTTATTCATGAATGAGTTTCTACCATCCCCC
This sequence comes from Epiperipatus broadwayi, assembly GCA_028023455.1. Classification (NCBI taxonomy): domain Eukaryota; kingdom Metazoa; phylum Onychophora; class Udeonychophora; order Euonychophora; family Peripatidae; genus Epiperipatus; species Epiperipatus broadwayi. The sequence goes on from JAQFVV010000009.1 coordinate 13,273,881, forward strand.
AATCTTTTTTTTCTTGCTTTCCTCAACTGATTTATGAAGCAGTAAAAACATCATGTTATTCTACAACTGCACATTCATAATTGTACAAACTTAAATGAAGTTATAACCAATGAGGATCATGATATAATATTTATTATAATAATTAAGATTTAAAAAGAACCATATTTTTAGTGCTATAAGTTTTTGTTCATTGATATATATTTTCCAATTACTAGTAACTTCTTGATACGAGCTATTAATTATTAGATTTCAATTTTTATATGTCTTTCATAGTGCAAAAATGTTTATTTTTATTAATTGTTTAGTTAGTTTGTTTTATGAATACAAAATGCTTGTATCTATAGTAGCAGATGAAGACTTTTGACCTTTATCCTAAGAAAATCTACTAAAGTGTTCATTTGGTAAAGTATTATATTTGAATGCCTAAAGTTGTCCAAGTATTATGTTTTTGTGATACTTGATTACAAATTCTTTGTTGGAGAACGTCCTCTTTTGCTTCTACGTTAAATAAAAAAATTAATGTAAACTTTAAATAAATTTTAGTGCATTTTCTTAACTATTTTTATATCACTATCATTTTCTCCTTTTTTTTCTTTTGCAACAATTATATTATATAATTATCACAGCAGTTAATCATATATCTTAAAGTGGTGGCTCATTGAAACAAGTATTACATATCAGCAAATAAAGTTTCTGGATCAAGTACAATGGAGAAAGGAATTCAGACCTGTTCTATTGAAAAAAATTACTGTGCTCCATTAGTCTTATTACAATGGTACTACTCTTATTACACTGGTACCAAATATTGTCCAACTTCACAATCAATTAATAAAGTGAATAAATAAATAATCTTATAAATAGTATTTCTCGAGATCTTCATGAATTAGTGAATAATATATCCACATGACTTATTCATAACTTGAAATTCAAATCCAGCCCAGGAAAATTATAAATTGTTTTAAAAATCATTTGCATACTTATGATTTTTCTTTCAGTGATTCAGCCTTATTATCAATTCAACTAGCCATCTAGTTTTGAATTCTAACTGGGGTATCAAGTTAGTAATTATAGGATAAATTTTCTAGATTAATCTGGGTTGATTATATGGATGTTGATGCTTTGATTATAAGAATAATAAATGTAATATGATACAGACTCTTGTGGAGCTGTCATATTTTTATGGGTCCTGTAACTATGGTTTACCTTTCTTCAGAATGACCAATGGTGCCCTCTATCCATCATGCTGGTAATCACTCCCTTCTTATTTCACTATCACTTTCCCAAATATGAAATTATATAGTTTTCTAAAATGAATTTTAACATCTAGGACACATTTTTATATTTTTTAACCCAAAGTAGAATAATGACATTTTATTTTATTTAAACTATTTTACTGTTGGATTATTGTAAAATATATATTTACTACAGGTTCAAGAATTTACACATCAGTCACTGTCAGGTAAGAACTAATTTAAAAAATATTAAGATATCTAAAAATCACTTCAGAACTGATTTCTATTTTTGGTCATTTTGTTAAATTTTTAAGTATTGTAAATAAGAATACTACTAAATGTAAATTCTACATAAATGAATGTTATATTAGTTGGAATATTATTGATTCACCAATTTAAGATTCAGTGTTTCTGACTCATTCTTAAATGTTATGCTTTAAGTTAAAAAAAAATGGTTTTATTGCTCAAGAGTTCATAAGAAGTTTGAGTACCAAAAGTGCCAGCTCCAGAATAGATCCTAGGACTACATATTCCAGAGACACTTTACCACTGATCTAAATTCTGCACAAACATATACAAAGATATAAATATATAGTCAAATGTGGATGTGAATATACTGTTCTTTATAAAAACTAATAATTAAATTTAGATTTCTAAAAAAAAATGTAATTTCATTGATTAATTCATTAATAATCATTTTTAATTAAATTAATTTTTACATAATATAAAATGTAAAATTAGATATGAAAAAAAAATCAATAAAAAGTTTTTAAAAGAGAAGCAAAGTTTAATCAAAGTGAAAGCCAACTAACCCTTTTACTGTTATTACCAATATTCATTTTTATAATCTAATTAATAAAATAAAAAAGATTTTTTTTAAAGCTTTGAGAATTGTACTTAATAATAATAACTCAAGATCAAAACTGTCAATATCCTATATTTGCAAGAAAGGTCAGTAAAACAAATTACCAAGTACTTAAAACAAAAAAGACATGAACTTAGAAAATGATCTCCAGTGATATTATCACATTTTACTACTGCTTCACAAGTCTTCATCTGTTGTCCAGCCAGTTAGGAATAACTTGAAATATTTCACTGTAAACAGAAAGCAGTTTATTATGAATGACCTTTCTAGGAACTTCCCTTATCCACAATAACATGCTGCTTTTGAGAAGTACATTCTTCAGAGAAAAATTCAGAGTGCCTTTTGGAAACTACCACAGGTACTTGAATTTGAAGTTATCAAGATATAATAATAACCTGAACCCATTTTTGAAGCCATCAGGATATATTATTTATAGTCATGTATGAATTTGTTTATATAAAGTCATATTGAAGCCACAAGATACAACAAAATCAAATTAATGCCCAATCTAAAAATCTTCTGTCACTAATGAAGCCACTACAGCTAAAAATAAATCAGTGAATAATAAAAATACATATAAGATTTTTTTAAAAGGGTCATTTCTTTAGCTAAGAATGAAATATTAGATTTTTAGCTACCTTATTATTTGATGTAACTACTGGATCTTCACATACTTCTTCTGGCTTTAAATTATAAAATTTATCTTACCACAGTCAAAAAGACAGAAAAAAGTTGACAAAGTTAGACATTGCAATTTATATATTTATTATGATATCTCAGATAGAAAGCTTAATCCAAAATCCCTGTCATGAGTAAAATTTATATTAGTATATAAAACGCGTTTTTAAAATATTTCATTCTATATTTATCTCATCTGTAGGTCATGCAAGAAAAAATGCATTTCTCATTTTATAGATTAATAATAATTTCTAAATTTAAGTTTTTACTACTAATAAAAAAATAATGTGATTTGCATAACATTTGATATTGAATAAATAATCACGTGGTTTGTTGCTATGAAGTTAATTGATGTTAGAGCATCATAATGGCAGATTAAGCACAATCCCATACAATTTATTAAACTTAGTCTTCTTAGGCTAAGAATTGATTCGGGAATCTAACTTTCAAACTGTCATTTTATTGCTTTATTGGAGTGCACAGATCTTGAAACATATCTGGAATTCTTTTGACTATTTGGCTGAGTTTTCATTGCCTATATATATATGAGTGTGTATTATTAATGTGATGGTAGATAAATAAATATACATTTGGCTTATTTATTACAAATATCTGTATATTAAAATAAAATAACTGTAAATCATTTATTATTTTTGACCAAATGAAATAATATACAATTATTACAAATAATAGTTGTTGGCAGCAGTCAAAATGCTAAATCAATTTATCATTATAGTGAATCAAAATTCATGTTTAGAAAAATGTCAAAATTGTCTACAAAATAAATTACTTATGAAACTAAACAAGAAGCAGTGGGATTAATGATTTATTATTACTTTTTTATAATGTTTATTCTTTTCAAATGATTTGTGCAGTTTAAAACTTACAATCCCTCCTCCTTCTTTCACTAGAATCTGTTTTGCAACAAAACAGACGTCTTATTTACATCACAAGTAAAGAAAAGAAGCTTAACAGATTCGTCCCTACGTTTAATTAGCTATTATTCAAAATAATAATAATAATAAAACTACGCAATTATACGTCTGTGAGTATAACTTTGAATACTTAATTAATGCAACGCAGAATTACGAGTTTCCAATAGAAATTATTAATTTTTATAGGAAAAAATAATAGGAATTTTTTAAAAAACCTGTGTTTGGACTTCTCTGAGTTTAGAAACCAAGCTAAGATAGAGCTCAATGCTTAACTAGACTTTCAAAAACAAAAAAAAGGGAAAAATAAAAATATACAGCAGATTGCAAATATGCTAATAATCATACATATAGCTATAGTAACTAAAATATAGATAAAAGCTCATTATCGTGAAGTTAGCTGCTCTATAACAAAATAACATTTTATATGCATAAGATTTAATCCTGACAAAATGTTCCAGTTTCCATCTCAGTTACAATGAAATCTAGCTAACATGAAAATCTTGCATAAATGAGATTTGATGTGTTATTTATTTTACAGTGAAATGTTTGTCTGCCTTTCAATACTATTATATCTGCTTTTTTGTTATTGTTGTTCTATATAACCATCTCCATATAAATATTATTTTTTCTTGATTACATTGTTCTTCAGTCATTTATTTTATCACACAAACTGTTTACAAAGGTCTTGATATTCTATTTTTCCAATATGGACACTTTTTTTTTTTTAAAAAAAAAGAAATTTCATACAATAATATTTATATCTTTTTTCGCCAAAAGTAATGCTTCATTAGAGAGGTTTATGAGTGGTTCTGTTTGGTTTGATGCAGTGGTAAAATATTCAACCAGGAGGTCCCAGAATGAATTCTAGCACCCATAATTCTGGCACTTGAAGTTCTTATGAACCCCCAAGCAATAAAGTAGTAATCAGCCTTTGTTTTTTGTGAACGCTCAACTTTGAGTTTTAATTCATTGCAAGTGATTTTATATATTTGAGTGCTTCAGTTTCATCTATTACCTAAGTTTATTATATTTTATTCTTGTGTAATACAGTATTAATTTTGTTAAATAAAAGAAAAAGAGAAATAGGGTGACTTTCAAATTAGGCTGAACTTTATTGACACAATGCTAATACAAATAACTTTCAAACCATAAGTACATTCAGTTGAATATACATATAGCAGAAAGACAGTGATCATAGAATTTATAAAAGAGTGATTTTCAATTGAGGCATAAACTTTGCACAATCAATTTAAAAATTTTTTTGGTACAGACCAGCTTAAGATAGTCTTAAAACTATAAAATATTGAATCTGATCTGTTCATTCGTGTTTCATTACTTGTTTAATTAAAATCAGATTGTTATTAATATAAATATTTAAAAAAAATCTGCAAATATTCAAACACCATATTTTATATTAATTTAGGTGTTTTTAAACATTATAATGTATGTATATAATTAAAATTGTGTCTAAATACAGATGCACATTTTGTAAATGTGTGGAATGTTTTGAATTATAAAATGTGAGTTGTACTTTACATGCATTTCAATAACTAATAATCAGAATTTTTTTTACAAAATGGTCTCCCATAGGGATACAGTTATATCACTTACTATACTTTTAATACATTAATTAATGACTTCCAAAATAAAATGTCAAAAAATCATTTATGCTGATGATATTACTTTGACTTCACAAAAAAGATTATTTTCAGGAAAAGAATAATCTCTTAATAGAGATATAAAAAGGCTAATGATTTGACATGTGTTCTATACTTTTTTCTTGCATAGCTGGGAGTGCCACCAAATTACCGAAAAAACTAGGTAAACAATGACATTGCCCCTCCCCCCTTAATTAAATAATTTGAACAATAAATATATAAATAGTTTGTGCAGTGGTTTAAAAACCGATAAATTGTTTATTTTTTCAGTTTTTTTTTCCATGAATAATATGAAGAGTAAGTACATGAATTGCATTTTTTTTTATCTTGTGATCAGTGGACAGTGATGGTGGAAACATCTCATGGCCTATAAATGGGTAGAAGAAAATTCCAGATGCTTGATCTTATGAGCTGTAGGGGGGGGATCCAAACAATTGCTCTCACAACCTGTAAGCAGGAACCTCCCTTCTCCCCCTCCAAATAAAAAAAAGCAAAAAAAAATCATTTTGTAACCTCTACTTGCAAATTTCCAATATGCTCCTGAAAAATCTCTACATGTGAGTAGTCACTAGTGATAACACTGCATTGTCATTTCTGCAGCAGTTCAATTGGCTTGAGGTGTACTCCAAAACAACTTGGGGCAAATTTGGGTCACCTATGCTGCTGGAAAAAAAAAAGAATGTTGGGAAAATTGACACTGACTCTACGTAGTCGAACTGCCAAACCCACTCTAGCCAAAAGACTGAACCTGTAAAAAAAATTGGAATTTGTTTTCTTCTTTGTGATAAAAATATTTTTTACCATCTGTCAATTGCAATATTATTTGATACCATCTCATTCATCAAATTGTATTACAGTTTTCTTGAATTTTTTTCTTTAAAAAAGCACACATAACACATTATTTTTGTTTGTAAATACAAAAACATCAAAAAAAAAAAATAATTAGACCAACCAAACAAACACATTTTCCCATTTCTTGTTCCATTTATTACTTAGGTTTTTCAATTACAATTTGATGATTCTTTCAAGTATGTAAAAAAGCACAGAACACATACTAAATCATTATCTATAAAGAACTTTAAAAATTTTTTTTAAAAGCAGGGAACACAAAATGGTAACGCTTATTTATGTATTACCTTTCCTTATATTTGTCTGCCCAAGTCTGACATAATTCCATCACCAACATATAAATACAATGCTAATCAAACGGGTATCTAATAAATAGTTGGTTTAAAGAGTGAATGAGATTGGCAGTTGTGGTCAGTTATATTTGTCTAAGGTTGGCCAGATTAAATCCACTATATCTGATATATCTGACTTGTAGTTTATTGTCCAACTGGGGGGGGGGTAATTAAATCCTGATGTATAGGTGGTTTGTTATATTTGGTTGCCCAAGCGAGATCAGATTAATTCCTCTGGTGAATAGGTGGTCTGTTACATATATATATTGTAACCTAATATTTTCCATCATAATTAATTAATATACCCCAAAAAGCTAAAAAAATTCTTATGTTCTAGTTAAACAAGGTAAATCCACCAATATTATTGGTTTAGATAGCAGATAATATGATCATAGTACTACATAAAATAATAAAAATTTGCAGAAGGTATTTAAAAATATCTTCTGAGGAGATTTTATTGATCAATGCATATCTAAAATATGTACATCTATGTTATTTTTTTGAAAAGCACAATTGACACACACACATAAAATTGATATAAAAAAATATACAAAATAGAATATATTAAATCGAATACAATAAAATATGAGATTTAAACAGTTCTGCAATGTGTCTGCATGAAATTTCTGTAATTTATAAGTGTAAAACTATTAAATTAATTTATTTTATTTAGCATTACAATTCAGTTAAAGATATGGTATTATTTTTATTTTCATTTTAATCAATGTCTCAAATTTATATGCTTAGAATCAATGCAGACATTTATAATTGGCTGCTCTCAGATTTTACCTGCAAAAACTAAAAAAAATTATAAAGAAGATTGTGTAATTTTGATTAATTAAGATGCATGATGACCATAAGCTATAAATGTGACCTCTTGTCAAAATTCAATCAGTGTGCCTGTCAAATTAAATTTTTAAAATAACCATTATCATCATCTTCTCCACACTGGCAGAGTAGACAAATTTACTCTGGGCATTTTACCTCATTAAAAAAATGTATTTCCTCTTGAATGAACTAAATGGATAAGCTACAACAATAACTAGGATTATCACCAAATATTATTTAATGTCTTTAATGCAATTTAATGTCTTCAACCATTAATGGAACTTTAGAAAACTGCTTATGGGATACTCCTTGCAACATCAATCAAATCATTGGTCTTTTCTTTAAAAAAAAATTGAAATAGCTTATAACAATATTGATTACGTCCTTATGGATTAATAAAAGTTAAAACTTCATACAATATGAATCTAAATCAATGTATAAGTTCACAGCTTTGGAGTAACTGTTTAAATCTTAATGAAGATCAATGGAAACTCGATCTATGGATTATTTATTTGCTAGACTTTATAAATTATTAAAATAGCCTGAACTATAGCAAAATAAATTAAATATGTTTAAACTAAAAGATTATTAATCTCTATCTTTAAACTATATGATAAACACTATCCACAGAATAGTAGTCTAACAAATATTTTCTAAAAGATTAAATAACTCACTTTGCATAAAACTACAAGTTAATGTCAACCCTATAATAATAAATTTATGATTATGAATGCCATAGTCTGAAAATATAATAAATGTCATAAATTGATGAACAAACATTCTTAAATAGATTGATTTGATAACTATTCAATTCGGAGTAGAATTATTAAGTGCGCATTATTAAACCTCTTAAAATCATTATATTTAAGTGTTACTATGGATTTAAATCTACAAAATGGATTACCTTGTGCTTTAGATTTAATATTTATTTAGTGTTTATATTAAGTTATTGCAGTATATTAAAAATGTTGGAATACTCTGCAAAAGTATAAATACTTCCATAGGATATTTTAAACCATTCACAAAAGTTGGATTACATGTTTGAGACATTACTCAATAAACTTTACTTAAAATAAATAATAAAGTTCTCAAAATAATGCTGACATAAGAAGGTACAGATAACAAACTTATATTATTAATAATGACATTGCTTATGAGTGTAATATCTGTGATTTACATTTTGTATTGAGGGCAGGTTGCATTTAGCTAAAATAATTTATAAACTTCTGTAAACTTGAATTCCGCCTCAGATTAATAGGTAGCTAAACATCCTGAGTAGATGACTAAATCACCAAGGAGTACTTATCTGTAAAGTGCCTATGATAATATGTATAATTTGATAAATGCTATACTATGCAATAAGAATTCTTATAATGTCAATAAAATAAATTGTATTTGTTAGTCGAGGTATACTCTTAACTAATTATTTAAAATTTAAATATAAGATAAAAAACATAGCAAATCATTCTAGTAAAAAATATGAATGTCATAATTAATAAAGCTATGTATTTTATATAATACTGTTAGGATTCTAAGTAAATAATTTTATTTGCTCCAAAAGAGTTAAAGAACTATTCTGCTATTGTAGTATGAAGTGTGATCTATTAATTATTGTTATAAAGATAATTAAGGACATTATAAAACATTCTTATCCTCATGTAATAAGGTTAGGTTTTGATTTAATATTAATCAACTCCCACCAATATAGTGTCGGGTCTTTACAATACTTTAGAATCACACAAATAATCATAACCCAAGATTAGCTTATTTACGGAGAACAAACAATAATATTTGTTAATATTGTTATAAAATTTTGCTATTATTAAAGTATGTTTATTATTTTTTATGATTTTTTTATTTTGTTTATATACTTGTTATTTATAATAAAGCAATTTATTGAAATCATCACTTTTACATATTGTTGAAATAAAAGGTCATACTTTTAAGTTATTAAATTACATATTCATTTATTACAATAGATGACGTTCTACCAAAAACACCGTCAAGCGTAGTTTTTTGTTTACATAAACGTCAGAGCAAGCATTCACTATCTCTAACTTTAATTTCCACCTTCAGATCATGATTTCAAGCTATTTGCTATCGTCAGTGAAGGACAGGAATAAGAAAATAGATCTAAACACAAACTCTGAGCGTTTATGAAACAGTTTCTATTCAGCTTGCAAGCGTGAATCTTTTAGACACGTAATGTCTTCGAACTCAGCATAGCAAGCCAGATAGCTACATGGGTCTGATCTCAGTTCAGCATCACCACATAGTAGAAGCCTCTGCAATATATATCATTGCAAGAAATTGCTATCTGAAATACAAATTAGTAGAGTAGGGTGATGTGTAATAAAATCCCTTTTATATTCATCATATCTAGAATAACTTAATATACTTTAAATCTCTGTCTTTTAATTGAATGATTAAGATCGATTTAGGTATGAACACTAAGATAATTAATTAATTGAACATTATATTTAACTTAGGAATGAGAAAGTTAATTTGCTAACCTTATTTAAAATGACATTTTAATTTGTATCAGAGTAGTTCTTCACACAAAACGGATATTGCAACAGAGTTAAGAATACCATAATATTATTACCATACATCTATAAGGGTACACTGAGAAATTTATTGCACTTATATTTAACATATTATTAAATTTGGAAATAGTTATTATTTATTTTATGTGGAAAATAAACATGCGTTCATTGTAATTTACTTTTCGTAAGGGGACAACCAATATGAAATGTACTCCAAATAAAACACCCTCATCTCAACCGTTCATCTTTTGTTCTTACCTGATTGCGACCTTAACTTTGATTACAATATGTATGATATGACACATATTCAAATATATGGAAATATCAAGTGTATTTTTATTTTAAAAAATCATAGTCAGATATTAATAAAATGGCAACCAATGAAAACAGTATATTGTAAATGCTTCTTTGTATTTTTCTAATTCTACAAAGACAATTTGTTCAATTTTAGAAAACCATCTCATAAATTAAATATAATCTGCAACAAAAGACTGAAACAACTTTATTACATTCTACCTAAAAATAATGTTGGATTATGGACAAATTTACTTTCATGTCTATTGAAAATTATATTTAAAATAATTACTAAGACAAGCAAAAAACAACTCAGTTTTGGTAAATTGAATATAATTCTCATCCACAATCTGCCACCTGAATGTTTGGAATACCACATAATTACATTATTATTTACTAAAAGCATTTACAAGTTAATTATATAAATCCAGAAAAATCTACAATTATGTTTTAAACATTTTTATTCAATAAAAAGCATAAAGTTTACAATTGAGTTATTAAAAAATGAAAAAATATCTCAAAAATTTAATACCAAAAAATTATTTTCAAAATTTACAAAAAAGATTATTTTATAACTTTTTTCATCATCTTATTGTTAATTTTCATTCTTTGCTTATTCTTATTTTCCAGTTTACTTCTTTCTTTCAGTATGTATACATAAGCATATTGATTCTACATGAGATATGCAAATTATTTGTATAATTTTGTTCATAATTGAACCATTTGACAATTTAGATTTACTAATGGGATAAATTCAGCAGAATAAATGTGAAGATTATTTTGTTTAGCAGAAAACTTACAGATATTTGATGGGAACTATTATACATAAAATATCAAAATAATTGTTTAATTCTTCTTTATATCATGTTCACAATAATTCTTTCAAACATAATTAAGAACCTATACATTACATTTTATTTCAATAAATCATTGAATATATTTTCTCATGTTCATTCTTGGAGATTAAAGGGAAAGGGATCTGTAAAGATGGACATGGTGATATGCTATAAGTACCATCTACCAAAACATTTCTCTTTAGAATTAAGCTGTTGATAATTCTATAAATTATGATTTAATTTTTATTTTAAATCAAATTGTGAAAGTATTTACCTTTAAATTTTAATATAAATTGATTTTTTCTAAAAATGTTTACAATTCAATTAACTCAAGTTTCCACATAATTACAAAATGCCAAGATCACAAACCTTCAAACAAATACTGAATATATAGCAAGAAATTACAACATATATTAAAACTATTTCTCATATATAGAATAAAACAAAAATAGAAAAACAAAATCCTTACTATCTGGCATTAGCAAACCTAATGAATAATTTCTGCCTTGCTACTCTTTTAAGACTTTTGCCTTGCAAATGAACTATTAAACGGTCTATATATATATATAATAATAATAATTAAAATCTCATTAAACTAAAAATTCATTATTCTATTTCTGCTTTTTTTTTATTGTAATAAAGATATACATAAAGGTTATTTTAAACTATGTATCCTTTACTAGCAATGACATGCGATCTAATCAATTCTAATGTGTGAGAGAAACTGCAGGTTTAATTGAAATGGAAATTGTTCATTTAGGATTGTATAGAAAGTAATCAATAATAATGAAAATAAAAGTTTTCAGTTTTAAAAGTAATAATAATGATAAGAATCGTGTGTAATCAATAATTAAATATGATGGTTCACTTTCATAATCCAACAAGATTTTTAAAAAAAAACATATATATATGTAAATATATATATATATAAATGTAAAATTTAAGAATGAACTATTCTGAAATAATAATATATATGTCACATTAGAAATAAAAAGCCAAGACAGAAATATTAAAAAAAATACACAAATAATTTAGATATACAGAACTATCTCATAGATAAGGCAGCTAGGTCGCAAGTGTCAAATTAAAGTAATTAAAATGAGACATCACATTAAACCTATACAAATTTTTTCACTTTACATTAATTGCATTGTTCAGAAGATTATTTTAAATAAGACTTCTCAATAATTTTTAAATGGGCATTTTTGAAGACTTATCTTAGATACCAAAACTGATCAGCCAGGTTCTGTGTATATATATAATCCTTCATAGTATCACTTTCTTAATAATATTGATTCAATTTTTTTTAATAAAACTTTTTTTTTTTTTTAAAAAAATATTTTCTTTAAAAATTTTGAATTTACTATTCTGAATCAGTACTATATTGTATGAAAATTTATTAAATTAATTTTTATCTCAAATATTTTGATCATTTTTATCTTGGAAGTTAAGATATAATTTTATTGTAAAATATACTATTATATTTCTGAAAAGAAATATATTAATATATGTAAAATTTTCAGACATATAATAGTATATTTTGTACTAAAATAATTGAAACTATAAAAAAATACACATGTTGAAAAATGAAAAGTTAATGATAAATTTTCATATATGATATTAATGACAGAAAAAATAGATTTCTTGGAAAATTTACTTAAAAATTAATTAATTATATTCCTATAAAGAATATTAACTTCTACTGTCATCTTTTAACTCCATGTTGGACTAATTAAACTATTCAATGTATATATTTATTTCTATGAATAAATATGATTATGTAGTAATTTTCTTATTATAAACCTTGAATAATAATTTAAACATTCTATAATAGTAAATTTGTTTCGCTTAAAATTCTTATTTTCTTCTTGATAGTAAAGAAATTTTATTATAAAGTTACAGGATATGATTTTGAATAATAAACTACTGAATGAAATGTGAAGATCTAAATCATCAGACAAATAAACCTTGGATACATTTTTATTTGCAATGTTACTTGCAATTTACTCTTTTAAACCTCATATTAAAGCACACTGCTAATGATTTATTTTTTTTTAAAAAAAAAAACAAAGTTAATAAATAGAAAGATATATAATAAAAAAAATTGACTGACTCAATATCATAACAAATAAAGAACTAAATGATTTATTATTTGGGAATTAATAAGAAGTTGGAGTGACAAAGGAGGAACTGTGATTCATAGATCTTGACTTCCAGCATCTGCCATTCTACTTCTCCATTTAAACTGTGCAATAATAAAGTATGGTGAATGAGGATTATTTTGATAAGAAAATCAATACAAGATCAGTCATTATTTCAGTTTTGCTGGTGATACAATAGTGCTTGCTGATACTGATAGCAAAGTCAATAAAATAATTTATATGTAAATGGGATTAATAAAATATGTGGAAAGTTTGAGATGAAAAAAAAAAAACAACTAAATCTCAAATGACGATTACAAGAGATGATAAAAATCAAAAAATGACCATTGGGTATGAACTATGAAGCAAGTTAGTGCTTTAAGTATTAAAAATGCCATTTTCATAATGGTGAAAAGAATTACAAAAACATGTTAAAAAAAATTGCAATGGAAGAGAGAGAAGTCTTTTAAATAAAGTTTGTGCCATTAAACTTTTTCATTGTTTTATTTGGAGGCTAGTTTAAAATGAACTAAATATTTGGGGTGCTTAGAAAAAGTAAAGATTAGATGTTTTGAAATGTATACTTATTAAGGATTTTAAGAAAAGAAATTGGACTTGCATTAAATTTAAAAGCAAATGAATTTGAGCTATATGGTGGAAGATTCTTTAGAGGAAATGTGAGTGTAGGGGGTTGTGGGAGGGTAGAAAAAGAAAAGGTTGATTTACAAATGTGCAAAGTCAAGCAAAAAATACATTTTAAAGTCAAATATGGCTTTTGCCATAATTGACACATGATGCTTAAAGCTCAATATAAATTTAAGTCTTATTTAGAAAAATATCTTATATTGTAGTAATAATAACAATCAACTTGTAATTAAGGCAACCTCCTTTAATAATAATGATGATGCCTTGACTACAGATTAAGATTGTTGATAGCCTAAGAGTTGATTGTTGTCATCTACATTTATAAACCCACTAAAGCCTTAAGCAATTGGCTTTATTTTCTTACATTGTAGTAAATATATGATAATTGAATTAAAAATAGTTTTCATTAAATGTTAATTTACTTAATCTCACTATTAATAACAATACTTACAGCAAAAACACTATTTAACTTAAAATATTTATTAAAAAAGGTAACAAACCTTCGATCTTGCACTTTTTATAAATTTATGCATGCTTGTCATAAGTGGCCCATTTATGCTTAGAGCTTACCGTTATATACGCAAATCTTTGTTCACCATGCTGAGATCAGAGCCTTAATTTATTGTGCCTGAATTATAACTTAATAAATGAATTGTATATATTTATTCATTCTGTAGTAATATAGAGATACAATCTAATTTTTAACCATCTGTGATTAGAAATAAATAGTGAATTTTGAATTTTATTGCAATAAATAGACTATTTATTATAGTAAAATTCAAAATTCACTATTTATTTCTAAGTACAGCTGATTAAAAATGAGATTCTATCCCTCCCCTGCTACAGAATGAATAAATTTGTTCAATTCATTTGTTAAATTATAATTCCGGCACACAGTAAGTTAAAGACCTGATTTTAGCACAGTGAACAAAAGTTGGCTTATATAATGATAAGCTCTAAGCATAAGTAGGCCACTTATGCTTTTTAAACTGATGCTCATGGGCAAGTGTGCATAAATCGTAAAAAGCACAAATCCGGAGGTTTGTTACCTTTTTTATATTACATATATAGTCAGCACTTAAATAAAAAAAATATTTATTACATTAAAATATGTTTATATTAAAATTATATAATAATAATAAACAAAATAATAATAATAATAATAATAATAATAAACAAATTTTTATCTGCCAAAAAAAATTTTTTGTTGTTCTCTAATTTGACTCAACAAAATATTTATAGCTAACTTGAAATGGGTTATCATGAGATAAAGACATCTGTGAAACACTAATATTTGATAAATTTCAATTATTTTACAGAGCTAATATAAAAAGAATTTGAAATGATCAAACTGATTTAAATTGGTTATTCTTTGTTTTTGAGGTAGTAAATTTCTAAATTGCCATATTTCTATTGGTATAAAATGATGATGATGACAATAATAAATAAATAATGAACCTAGACTAGATGGTACTCAGTTGTACATTCTTCAATGTATATGTAAGTAATCAAATGGTTTATTGTTCAGTTTAAACAATGTTTTGAGTACCAGAAGTGCCAAATCTAGACCATGTACCATAAAACTTGAGCTCCAAAATCTGCCACTACCACTGCACCAAACATTATAGGTCTTGAACAATTAATCATAATATCAAAAGAAAACTTAATTATAGATTTATAAGTAATACTGCATGTATATATTTTAAGTTTTTAACTCAAATTAATATAGATATTGTTGATGTTTACCATATTCTGTGCAATTTATTTTAGCATCTCAACTTTAGAGCTATGATTATAAACTTTAATAATATCCTACATTAATAGATATATAAATAATAATCTAAGTTCCTATCTACTATTTTATAGTAAACCTCAATGCTATGAATAAAATCACCACAACAAACATTAGAAATTGTCAATATATATATGCTAAATTGTTCAAAATAAATCTACTGATGGTATAATTTTTTAATTAATGAATAGTTAAGTTAACTTATCACTTAATGAACACAGGTTTAAAAAAATGAAAGAATTAATGTTATAACATTAATCTGCTCTCTATCTAAAAATAAATTCATTCAATATTGGTTATTAAGAAAGAAGGATTGGAATTTAATGTGCACATCTAATAAATGTTAATGAGCTTTGAAAATTAATTGCATAACTAGAAAATGAAAGAAAGGAAATTTTCAAAAGATAACTTAGTTAAATAAATTATTCTGGGTTGACAGTATTTAATTAAATATTTCATGAACTTTGCTTTGTAAACATTTTCTTTTCTTTTATTGCTAATATGAATAAACAGTTATAATAGGAGTATTGAGTACATATATGAAAGTCCCATATTTATGTTGAAAGTTCTATCTTTATGTTAACAAATTAAAAAATTATGTTAATAAAGAATATATATTAATTATACTTATATGTCTGACTATTTCCATCATATAACATTAATTATTGAATGTCTTGAGAAAAAATTTTAAATTTTCCACTTACATTCATTTGTTAATAATAGCACACAAGTTGTATATACACAAGCTTTTGAATGGTATTATTCTCCTCTTCAAATATTTCTGGCCAGACCATTGACAATACTAGTATGGGTATTGAACCTAGATCTTAAGATACATGAATATTGAATTTTAGGGTAACACTCTAACCAACTGATTCCATTCTGCTAAAGGTAAGCTCAGTTGATTAGCGTGGCAATAATATTGAATATTCTAGAGTGTAGAAGTTCAGATTTGATTCTCATGTTTATATTGTCACTAGTCAGATCAGCAACATAAGAGAAAAAAATACTACTACTCAAAACATGTGTATACTAACCTGTGTGCTATTACTAACAATTGGGTGTAAGTCTAAAATTTAAATAAACTTTAAAAAATTTTCTAAAGACATTCAATAAAAAAAGTTAGATGATGAAACAGTCCAACATATAAGTACAACTAAAATGCCATCATCACAAACCTGCATGAGGAAACATATATATATATTGAATTGTGAAATTTTAATTTCTAATAAATCTTCTTTGAGTGTTATTGTTAACATAATAAAAAGGTTGTTACATTTAAAAGTTTTGTTATATTATATATATATGGATATGCATATTTACATGTATCTCATTAAGCATATTTCATATATATATAATATCAAATATATGATATATTTACAATATCAAATGTAATAACAATAATACTTAAAACTAGTTACAGAAGGAGATTGCTATTATAAAAAACAGATCTTTCAATTCTCTTTGAGATCTTAAAGGAACTGAGCAGAGCAAATTCCCAATGTTCATTTTCACCATTTTTGACATTTCAATCATTATTACATAATTGCTCATATAATAAATCAACTTGTAAAAAATGCTCACCAACACATATTGCCAGCATGATGAATTTACAATTTTGACTTATGAACTGAAGACCAAGACACACCATGGACAATTGCACCATGCTTATTAATTAAAACATCAGTCAGATTATCTTGAAGGCAGAATTTAATAGTTATGTGAATGATAATTAATATTTTTTATACTTAAAATCATGACAGGCAAAACTAAATTATAGCCTCATTCCCAGTAGATTGTAAAGTTGTCAGCTAAGACAGCAATTAATGACTGAAGGTATGTGGAGATGGATATTAAGAATCACTTGAATGCAAAACAAAGCTGTCATTCAGTGATTTTTTATTTCGCTATCTATAATTGTAAATCACATTCAAGCAAAAAAACATTGAATGAATTGGAAGAACCCTAAATGAGACACTTCAGATGTGAAGATAGGTAGTAGGAATAAAGGATAAAAAAACAATTTGAAAAGTGGAAAATATATTTCACTACAAAGGTACTAATATTGGAAGCACAATGTTATGGAGATTGATGGTTCTTCTGATAGAAGCAAGGTTAGTTTTTCAACTTAATGGATAATACAAAATGCAAATAATTCAGTTTTATGCTCTACTAAGTTCTCATTGTGATGAAGCAGTGGATGATTTTTATAACTTTCTTATCATTCTACCTAATAAATCCTTACAATGTTGTTCTTCCATTTTTTTATTTACAATGAATCTCACTCCATTTATACTTTCATTATTTGTGTCTTTATAATAAAGTATACAAAATGCTTTTACTCACACCAAATAACATTTTAAATTTATTATGAGAGACATCAAATGCAAGAATTGAAAAACAATTGAGAAATGAAAGTGCTGTAGTAAATCCGATTGGAGACAGAAATGGAGAGCACACAGAG
Organism: Epiperipatus broadwayi; assembly: GCA_028023455.1. Taxonomy (NCBI): domain Eukaryota; kingdom Metazoa; phylum Onychophora; class Udeonychophora; order Euonychophora; family Peripatidae; genus Epiperipatus; species Epiperipatus broadwayi. Next base: position 13,291,976 of record JAQFVV010000009.1, read on the forward strand.
ATATGAAATTTGCAGAGAAAAAAAAGCTATATTAGTATAAACTCCTTCTTTAAAAAAAATGCTAAATGGAAATATCAACTTGGAATCATCCAAATGAAACTGCGTCAGAACTGGACTATATTTTGAGTAACATAAATATGCATTTTGAAGGTTGTGATATTCTTAATAATTCAATACAAGATGTGATTATTAATTTATAAGATGTAATATACATGTTAATGCAAAGCTAAAAAGATGAAAACTTTATAAATCAGTATTATTAACTGATATTCCTCATTCTCAAAGAGACCTCTAATGAATGTAAATTTGAATTTGCAATTTGTTTTAAAATATTGACAGATTTTGAAGATGATTAGGACTTGAATGAGATCAGTAAGAAGATAATGGTAATCTATTAAGAACTGTAAGAAAGATATCCCTAGTACAAAAAAAATCAACTAAAACCAGACAATATGTGAAAAAAAAAAAAAGAAAATATGTTAAAATGATCCATTACAAAAATTGATATCTATAATTCTGTAAAATGGAATGAAAAAGTGTTGTTGATGATATAAAAAAATATAACAGTGAATTGGTAATAAATAAAAAAAGCTACAACTGAGGATAAAAGACTCAAAAATATAACACAAGGGATTTTAATATTAGAAGAAAAATTATTTCATCAATAAAAGAAATTGTCATAATTGCTAAAAGGAGAGATGCGATCATAGTTGACAAAACTATATATAAAATGTCTAAACAATAAAAATGTACCAAATGACTGAAAGAACGCAGTGGTGACAATGATATTTACGAAAAATGGGAAAAAATGATATTGTAAATTATAGATCTATCAGTTTTTAATTAGTCTAACACTAATATTATTATAAATAGTCTACAGCAAACTTTGAATTCAAAACAACCTCCCCCCCCCAGGCGGAATTTAAAAGAGGCTTAGCAGAGTAGATTACATTTAAGTATCAAAGGAATTAATCAACAGCCAATAAAAAAATATGCTGCCATTACATTTTGAATTTGTAGATTATGAAAAAAACATTTCACCGTATATTTTCATAGTAATTAAAGCTTTGCATCAATATATAAACCCAGGATATTGCCATATTCTAAAAAATATTTATAAAAGTATGACATGGTAGCATTAATTAAGATTAATATTGACAATGATAGAAAACACATTGATTCTATATCTTAAAACTTTTTACAGCAACTGTGATTTAATAAGAATAACTAAGAAATAAAAATAAATGGAGATTATTTAAGTCATTTAAATTCTGCAGATAATATACTTGCTTTTGCAAATACAAAAATTGTAAGACAAAAACAACAAAATAGGACTAAAGATAAATGCTAAAAAAACAAATGTAATGTTTCTTATTTTATTACAGAATAAAGTAAAAATTAATAATCAGGAATTAGAAGTTAACAAGTACATATCTCTTAGTCAGATTATTAATATAAATGAAAGCATAATGAATAAAATTAATCATAGAATTAAACTAGTTAAAGCGTTTTTGCTAGAAATAATATTAAAAAATAATATGCCCAAGTGTTTGGCACGAACCAGTTCTTATACATGGATTTGAGACTTGGATACTTAACAGAAAAATAATAAGAATTCAGACTACACAACATGGAAACATGTATATTAGGAATAAAAAAATGAAACACTTTTGAAATACCTGATACAGAAAACAAACAGGTATTATTTGAAATGATGAAAAATTTATGAGCTAGAAATGAAGCTGAAATTGGACGTGTTTCTAGAAAAAAATGGATAGCTGAAGAACTTGTAAATGACTAAAGAGAGATCTTTCGTGATATGGGTGGCATAAAAAAATTTGGTGGAGTATCAGGAGTAATTCAGTTTTCAAAAACTGGATTAAACAAAAAGTTCTTTATCCTGCAGTAGATTAATAAGTCAAAATGATAAAATGATAATATTAAATTATATCCTGTTGTTTTTGTGTTACATATAATGCTGTCAAGTTGATAATGATTTCTGGTGATGATAGTAAATTCATTATGCTTATTTAAACAATTTTTAATTTAGTAAGATTATTTTCTTCTGTGCTGTTTGAAAAAATGTTTGTTTTTCATGGGTGTGAAAGATGTCCTGCTGTTATATATCTGTGAGCATCTGCTGCCAATGAGACTCTACAATGATTCACAATGGCTTATTTGAACAAATAAGTGAAATAAGATAAAATACATTAAAAAGATCATACTGTCCTTATAAAAGATTGTTACTGCAGATAAATTGAATTCTGAGTAGAATTCAGTAAAAGATCTGAAGTACAATCAAAACATGAAAAAAGATTAAACATAGTTATATAAGCTTAAAGGCAATTAACATTTTGTAAGTTGACATGTATGCCCAATGTAGTGGACAGTTTATTAGTCTACTATATTGATCAACAAAAAACTACATAAAGCTTTCTTAGCTCAAGTGCAAATATGTCTGATATCTAATGCATAAGGCCTGTCTTTCTCTTTCAATTATGTCTAGATAGACCAAAAAGTAGTAATAATTATTCATTTTCAAACATCCGTATGATAAAATTGGAATCTAAAGAAATACCATTTATTTAATTATAAACAATTGATGTTGATATGATGATATCTACTAATAGTATGAACTTGAAAGAAAAAACAAACAATTATAGTAAAGCATAACAAATGTATTAAAAGATTAGATAATTTTTCATCAGATGATATAGAGATCTGATAATCTGAAATAGTTATATTTTTAATTGATTGGCTGCCTTTCATCTTGTTTCAAAATTAATAAATTTCCCATTATTATTTATTTGAATCACAATCTCAAATAGATTTTCAAAGTTATCCCTAATAATTATTTTAGATCAAACCTTAAATAATTGAAGAAAATAAATAAAGTTATGATTCAAAGTTACTGTTAAATAACATGGTTTAGGATTGTTTTCCAGTTTATTGTTGCAAAAGACTATATTTGAACTACGAAATGTTTCTTTGTTGTTTAGCGGATTGAGCATTTGTACCGTGATAGCAACTACTGGCAGCTAAGTCATTGATTTTTTTTCTTTTTTAAAATTGCATGAAAACTACAAAGATGATGTATACAAAAATCCCAGCATTTATTGCTGTTTGAATCCCTTTTAAAATGGCATATCATATGTTAAAATCGGACAAAATTTATATTTTTTATTAATATTTTTCTTAATAGATTCATTTATATATATTTTTTCTTTTCTGCTCAGTTTACTAGATTGCATGAAGAAGATAAAGGCACAATTTTCATTTCAGCAAGACTCTGAAATAAAGTAGATTAATAATGTCTTTTGATTTAAGGCCTTCATCCCGATAAAAATGTAATATCGTAAGTATTCAATTTTAATTTTTTTTGTGTTTTTTGGTATTTTAAATTTTTCCATTATTTGCATATTATTATTTTAATTTTTTATTTTATTTGATAAATTATAATTTATTATTGTGTTTATTGTAATAATGTTTGCATTTGTATTAGTGTGTGTAGTATATAAATCATACTTGTATTCCAATAAAATAGTGGTTTATGTATAATGTAATTTTGGGGCTCGTTAAGTATTCAATTTTAATTTTTTTTAATTTTATTTGCGTTAGTATTTTAAATTTTTCTATTATTTGCATAGTTTTATTATTTTATAAATTATAATTTATTAAAGGTTTTGCATTTGTATTAATGTGTATAGTATATAAATTGTATTAGAATATAATGTAGTGATTTATGTACAATGTAATTTTGGGACTCTGATCCAAGTTTGAGGCAACCTTAACATGTTTCTCAAAAGGTTTAATAATTTATTAGTGTTTATATAACAAGTAATAACATATGTATCTAATTAAGATATTACAGAGCAGTGGAATGTAAATTTTAAGACATTATCAGATATACAGAAAGATTGTAGTTGATAAAGCAGTCACACAATTTACTAGGCATAGTACCATGTGAAAATATAAACTCTTAAAACCAATAAGGAGAAGTTCCAAGTGATATGCATGATAATAGCTACAATGGTTACTTATTCTATATGGAATTGTATGCAGGCAAATAATCAAATCCTGATGCTTATCTTTGCCTTGGTAGTCATGCTATGGAGACAGTACTTTTGCCACATTTTGCATCATATTATTTTCAAGTCTATAACTAGAAAATCAGCTATATACAAATAAATTATATCTCTGTAGGACAATAAGTATAACAAGATAGCATCACTGGTGTGCACAAAAAATATAAACATCATTGTGTACATAAAAAATATTAAATGAAGAGATGAAACTCATTTTATCATTGATACAGATAGTAGCCTTTAATTTCTAGTTTTAGATAGACAAGAAGCCAATTGCTATGATGACAAATGCATATCTACCTTCTGGAAATAATTTATTTTGTATCTTTTATTAGAATGAATCTTTTTCTTATAGATGCCTTGAGATTTGTTAACTTTTGGGGTACAAGATAAAAATGAAGAATTCTTAAGTGACTATTTTTGTAGATTCTGAAGATATGGATTATCTCAGGTAACAAGTATTATATATGGTTTGAATGAGAATTTTGTGAGGAATACAAAGAAATTATCAATGAAGATATAATTTAAACTTAATTAATGATAAATTAAAAATTATGAACAAACAATAAAGTAATAATTATTTTGGATGTTGACATTTCTTTTTTTTTCTTTTCTTTTTTTAATGATAATCACTATTTGTCTTAGCCTTATTATTTTCCTTAATTTTTCTAGTTTCTATCAATGTAAAGCTTTTTGCTCTAACCTTATTAAAACTGAAGTTATTGTGAAAATTGTGACTCAAATCAGTTTTTTAAAAATTCAATATGGCACTGAGGACCATAAAATAGTTAGATGAAAAGTTTTGTATACTGTTTTGAAGAATTAAGAATAAGACCCCAATCATTGAAAAATATTTCCAAACTTTTTATATTATTATTGAAATCCTTTTCTATTTCAGGAAGGGAACTAACTCTTTTATGAAATCAAAGCAATGTCATCAAAATAGATTAATTTCCTGCATTTTTTATCTGAAAGATCATTGTTGTAAATAAAATAGATGAGAGAGCAAAACCCTGTAATAGTCTGTTCTGTATATTTGTTTATTTACAATAATTATCATTCAGTATTACTTGAATTTTTCTGAGAGAGAATTAAGTAAATTAATAATTTTCCTCCATTTTCCAAATAAAATATGTGGAAATTAAATCAAGAAAGAAGACTACAGTTTTTAACTTACTTCTCAAACATTTTTCAATGTGAGTTGTTGAAGAAAAAATTTGTTCAAAGCAGCTTCTTCCTGGACTAAGCCCAGCCTGCTCTATCGGTAACTACAGCCAGATTGTAACTAATCTGAGATCTATTGGGGGAGGCAGGGGTGAGTATGAATTATAAATTTTTCAAAATTAAACATTTTTTGTATTCTCTATAAGTATATTTTATTAATAACAATATTATAACATTTCAAAATACAGATATACTTATATTTACATCAGCAAATAAAGAGTAGGCTTGAACTCACCTGGCACAAAATTTTTACCTCTGACCTGGAGCAACAGCATTTTTTTTTAACATTTATATTTACACAGCCTCCTATAAACCTAATTAGTATTGTAGGCCTGAATTAAGTTTATAGTCCAATATCAGCAGGGTTTTGCATTAAAGCTAAAATTAATTATGTTTATTAAATTTGTATTTACATTTAAATAATTCGTGTTAAATAAATTCCATTCTAAGATTAGATTTCTGTTAATAAAAATTACTTGTAAAATCTATTAGTCAAACATATATATACGTCAAGCGTATCTATATGAGTTAATGCAAAATTCTGCTGAAATAAAATGCTTATATTATTAAAAGAAATAATATATTTTTTTTGTTAAAATCTTGTTAAAATATGGTGTATGATTTATTTTGAGATAAGCCCGCCAACATTTTCTAAAAGAATGTATGCTTGTAATTAGTTAGCCCATTCAAGGCAAATTAAAGATAGCTTTCTCTTTCTTTTTTAATTACTAAAATTCAAACTTTAAAGAAAGAAATTTAGAAGAAAAAAGTAAAAGTGATTTTTAAAAAATGTTACCTTGAAACAAAGAGTGGGGGTGGGCTTATCAAGATCTAAGATCATACAAACAATAGAGGGCAGCTTACAAAAAAACATATAAATAGGAGAGTGAACAAAAGACTGGGCATTCAGATTTTCCTTTTGGAAATAGCATTCAGATTTTTCTTTGGAGAACTCTTTCAGCTTTTCCTTGTTGAGATTTTATTCCAAAAAGTTATACAACTGTCGTCTTCAAAATCATGGAGAAGTTTGAACATGCTCAAGCTAAAAGTCATATGAATTTGATGGATTCTACTATGCTTGGCTAGGCAAATAAATAGCTTTGCCTATCGCCGAGGTTCCTAAATACCATCCAAAATGCCGTAGTATCCACCCAATAGTAATCTGAACTCTGTGCTGTGTCTGTAGGACTTTTCGTGAAACCATGCTACATATTTCCATTTTCACTGTCCGGACAAATACCTATCGATGGTCAGATCAAGCCACGACGACGCCAAACAGGAGCAAGGAACCAGCACGGTAATCATATCTCTCTCCATTGAACTACTTACTTTCTACTCTTTTTGATAATACCTTTTAAATTGCATTATTGTATTATATTTTTGAATTGTTTGATTTAATATTTATAACGTAATTATTTCTTTCGACTAGCCTTAGATATATATATGTGTGTGTGATCATCTCTCTATATTTAACCCTTTTTCCTTCGCTATTCTTCATTACTAACATGTATAAATATTTTGTATTCCATTGCAGTTAAGTTTAAAAGTTAATTTTTTTCATTTAAAATCTCTTTCCAATTTTATTTATGTTTCTAAATTCCATATGAGTAAGATTCCTTTGTTTGCCAACATGATCTCCTCGATAATGCCTCTTTTGTCCGCCACTAGCTTATTACGTATATCAGATTTAGCTATATATGTTTTAAATAATTTTTAAACTGTCTGTTTTTAGTGCAAAGCAATTATAAAATGCTCTGCGAAAGATTTTTATTATTGTACTTTATCGAGGAGATTCGAGTTGACAATTTTATTAAAATTGGGAAGAAAAGACTTAGACCGCAAAAATATATCGTTTAATCTGTTTTCATTGTCTAATTAGTTTTCATTAATTTAGGGGAAGAGCGGAGGCCATTAAATCATTATAAATATCTTAAAGTCATTAATTAAATATCTTATTTAACTAACAAGCTTGAGTTTGCTAATTTTGTTTTAAATGCTTCATTTTGCTTTTCAATGATCCAGGCACGCAAAACACATATTTCTTAGTACTTTTGCACATTTAACTATTTAGCTCCTTAGGTGTTCCCATCCATGTTTCTCTCCGCTGGTGCTAAGCTTTGGGCTGGTGAGAAAATAATTTATGCATGTCTCAGATAATGGGGTTGGTTCGTCGTTAGCCTCGAGAATAGGCGAATAGGGCAGAGGTCATAGTATTCTTGATTTAATATCTCACGTATGGGTGGCTTCAAAGTACTTTTGCCTATATTTGAACTGGGTTAAACCAACATACATCATCTGACTGTCACAATTATAACATTTCAAAATACAGATATACTTATATTTACATCAGGAACATTTTTATATAGTAGTAATTAAACAGTAAATAAAACTAATACTTTATAATTTTATCCAAATAACAGTTTTTGAATTAGCAAAGTTTGGATTATTGATAATCTATCTGCATTGGCAAACTCTCAGTTAATATGATGTTGGGTAATAATTGTTTGAGTTTTTGTTTATAAACATCATCCCTCCCCCAATCTGATAGACTCCTCTTTATGCCAAATTTTTGAAGTTTCATTGTGAATAAAGTTGCTAAATAGTTCGTCAACAGTGCTAACTGCTCCTGACATTTTTATGAACAACTTCCATAAACATGGCATAGTCTGCTGGTAAATAGTGCACCCTATATATAGAAAAAAAAGTTCACATATTAAACTTTTGGATATTCAATTAAATATTAGTATGAGAAATATTATTGGTACACTCAAGTCTAATATACTTCTTTTAAAAAAATCAAACTTTTTTTTATCATTTAAGGCTCCTCTCAAATCAAAATCCCATTTTTTGATTGTTCAAACAAGACTCTACAATAGAAGGACTACATCCTAAAAAATGGAATTTTCTATGCTTCAAACAACTTTCTTTTCCAGACCTAACAATAAAAACAGATTTAACAAAAATCATGAACCACATAATTAATGAATGTCAAAGCCATGGTTGCAATGGCTGAATTGAATGATTTAATAAAACCACTGATGAATCTATTTCCTGGTTGGAATCTCTGCAGATTCTTTTATGACATTTTGTTAATAGTTTAACTGTATAAAAACATTCCTTATGTTAAATAAATAAATAACATTTATTTAGATTAATACTGAAGTTAGACATATCTGGTATGTGCGTGTATTCATTATATAACGTTTGTTTGTGACCAAAGTGCTCAACACCGAAAACGTATTAAGATTATATTCTCAGTGAATAAAACAATATTAGCGCATTGCCTTTGATTTATTTATACATAATGAAAATGCTTCAGTACGTACACACACACAAACTATCTATCTCAATAATAGCTCTAAAGTCTATTTTATAGTCTTAATCAATAAAGAATAGTATGAAATAATTTAAATATGTGCACAAGTTTTCCAGTGATCATAAAATTTAATTTTAGACTGAAAAAACGCCTACACAATTGCCTTGAAGATATTAATGTCACAGGAAAGAAGTTTTAAAATAATGAACAATTAGACATCAAGATTTGACGATTCATATAAATCTTTTTATATACTATTTTCCCATATAAGGAATTTTTTTTATTCATATCGGGAGGAAGAATAGACTGAAATGATTAACGGCAAATAATTTATTATAAATAGAATATAAAAAACAACAAGAGCAACACGAAAAGTTTTTCTTACAGTAAAAAATTTCTTAGCATTGATTTGATATTAGTTTACCAATTTAAATTATAATTTATGACTGTTTGAATGATGATTAATTAAGTACAGCCAAAAACGAACTTTCTAGAAATAACGTTTTCTTTTTAAGAAAAAATGCTGCTAATGATTAAAAAGAAAATAAACCACACCAATATTAATTCTTATATTTTACACTTATTTTAAGTTTAAAAATGATTCCTTACAAACTTTTATTTAAATTTTATTAATCGTATCATAATTTGAAAATAAAAACTATAAATATACAAATTTTACTCAACTATTCACTTTCATGTATACAGGAGTCATCAATGTGATTAAGTGGTGAAAAAAGAACTCTACATCTGCTAAAATAAAATGAATATTGTACATTTACAATATTATTAAAACCTTATTACAATTATGATGTATAAATTGCCTTCCATTTAAATAAGGATAAATATTTCCTTGAATGAATGTTATTTTCTACAACAACAAATTGAAATATGATTTTATAATTTATCTTACTCATCTAACCAAAAGTTTGATCTTAGATAATTACTATAATGCCTCCCTAGAAAACTAGCTGGCACATCTTAAAGTTATGTTACAAAAATTCTAATATCAACTTGTTTAGCACTAACATATTCTATTGACAAATATTGTAACTATGTTTGGAAAAATATATAATGAAATATTATCATAAGAAACATTTCTAGCACACTCAAGTTCATTATTTGCAGTGGCTTTATGTTTCTTCACAATATCCCCCCTCCCCCCGGTTTTCAAAAGATAACCATATACAGGAAATATATTAAGTAAAATCAGATTTATTATTATATTAAAATGTAATTTCACATGTTTCAAATCAAATCTTCTTTCTGGATACTGAACCCAAAAAAAAAAAACCCCTTAATAACAAAAGAATCATGGCTCATGAAATAAATTCTTTGCAAGATTCAAACAAATATTGTTTTATCCAGATATATAATAAAAAGCTAGCAGAATCTGATTTGCTTAAGCTTTACTGAAATCTCTCATCACACCACCATTCATAGTCCAGTTCTTACGTATTTGAAAAATAGAAATTTACAATTTGTATATTATAGTGATTAGACAAAAATCACAAACCATATAGTTAATGTCTGGCCAATCTAAGAATAGAACAGCAGAATTAAAGGACTTAATAAATTACCAGAAATATTGTTAAATAGTTAGCTGTGTTTAATAATACTAAAAAATCCATCAAATAAATAATAGCGCAAATATCGGAGACCAGGTTTAAGGTGATATGAATTAATATGTAAAAATAAAATATATTGAGAATATGCCAAACAATGATTTACTATAATTGCTTACCTAAACATTTCTAAATTTTTTTCAGATAAAAGATTTACATACTTACACTATTAAACACCTAACATTGGTTTAACAAACTTTTAAAAATGTAAATTATAGCATTTTTGTTTATGCTAAATCAAAATATCAACTATCATAATCTCTCAAAATGCAGATAACAAATTTCAAAGTGGGGATCATCTCCAAATACATGAGCTATACAGATAATAACTCGTGTCGGATATCCATTTGTTTATCTGTCTTCTTTCATGTATTGATATAGATGTCGTTGTATGTACTTTAAATCATGGTATTCTGGAGACATATTGAAAAAGGCAACAAACACAATTTGCCGAAAAAGGCTTTTCTATGATAATTTTATAATTTGTAATCTTTATTGCTTGTATATATGTATTTTTAAACATATTATTGACTATTAAATACATGAGCCTATTAATCTAGTTTTTCTTCTTTATGTCTTTTTTTTTCTTGTATTTAGATCTCTTCTATCTAAAATATCTAACAAAATCATCACTACTTTCCAGAATATAATAAATAATTCCCTTCCTTTTCTAATTTTTCCATTACAGACACTTCTTTAGTTTTTTCTATTCATATGTTATATTTTTAATCTTTTTAAATGACTTTTTTCTTATTCTTTATATTCATATTTCAAATCCTTTTAAAAAACTTTACATAAGTTTTTTTTTTTTATGCTTTGATAATATTCAAACTTCCTTTTCTTTACTTTTTATGCTTATTTTATCAATATTTCTAAGCATTTTAAATATTCTTGATAATTACCATCAGTATACAACAGAAGAACAAATTATATAACAATTGAAATTATATGCCCAAGTGATGATATAAGTGGAGAAATGTTTAAACAAAATAATAATAAAATATAAAGATGATTGTTCTTTTCCAATGAAATAAATAATTAAAATAATTAGTAAGATCAAGGATTTAGAAATAATAATAAAAAAAGAAGAAACAATTACCTGTTCAATATTATATTATTTCTCACATAAAAACAATTAAAAATGTCACAATTAATAGATTAAAATATAAAAAAATAGTGTATTTAAAAATATGTTTTTAATATTAGAATTAATCAAATTTGTTTTTTGTTTGTTTTAAAAAAGAAAACAATGCCAAAGAACCATCAATATAGAAAGAGAAAATACAGAGATAGAAAATATTTTCTCTGAGACACTTCTTCAGAGCAATATCAGAAAATCACTATTTTGTAGAGATCTGAAACCATTGCCAATGTATTAATGTCATTCTTTATTAATCATCAAAAATATGAAAGAGTAAAACCTAGAATTTATGGTTCAAACTTCCCTTTGCATTAATACAAAATTGCCAGCAGTGATTAAAATTAAATATAACTATATGGAGAAAAACTCCTTTGACTACCTACCATCCCTCCAAATTTAAATCTTTTTATACTACCAAAAAGAAATTTGAAAATATACTGAAGAAAATCTATATTGAAAAAAAAAAAAATTACATGGTTTATAATAATAATAAATGACATTAAAAAAGCATATATCATATCGCCTTTGTAAGCAAATTCTTTTATATTATATCATATAACTATTATTTGAATTCAAAATTTTTTTGGTGAAATAAAATATTTATTATTTGATATATAATCAACAGAAATGTGACTACAATAAACATATATATCATATAGTTAAATTTGTAGGAATTTCATAATTCAATTTTTAATTTCTTTATATGTAAATATATACATATATGATGTAGTAATGTAAGTATAGATGAAAAGTTGCATAAAAGTATTACAAATCACACAAAGATAAGGAGAAAATATAAAAATCATTTAAAATAAAGAACACTACATAAATGCAAATAAAATAGAAAAGGATTACCAATTAAAATAAATTATCTACATATAATGGACAAATATCCAATATAAAAATTATTTATCCACAATGTGTTATACACATTTAATTAATATAATAATCAATCTACATAAGATTGAAACAACATATCAATAACAGATGAAAACCGGTTTGATAATTAAATAAATACAATCACAATTAACTGTTTGTTTCAATCTTATTTAGAATGATTATTATATAAATTAACAGATTACTTATTAATATTGAGTTTTCTATAATTGGTTAATATTATTTAATACATTATACAGGCTTGATACCTGCATTTATATATGTAATATATGTGGGATTCGAACTCAGACTTTCACACAACTCACAACTCTCAGTGCTACCTTATATTGCTGACCCACCTGATCACATGTCAGACTTTCACATGACCCACAACTCTCAGTGCATCTTATATTGCTGACTCATCTGATCACATATGTGATCAGGGTGGGTCAGCAATATAAGATGGCACTGAGAGTTGTGGGTCATGTGAAAGTCTGAGTTCAAATCCATAGATATTAATATTATTTTATTTATTAAATTTATTATCAATTATTATATATAATAACAAGTCTTGTCCATTAGTAGTCATAAGTTTAAATATATCAGTTTCTTATTCTTCCTACTTAAGAAATAGAATATATGCATATAAAATAAATAACAAACAGTTAATGCAAGTAATTATACAAGTAATTCAAAGAAATAAAATTGAATATATTTTTATAACCTGAGTGATACAATATTATTTTGTGATGTTCAATGTATTAATATTAAATTCATTATAGGGCAATTTGCATAGAATTATAAACAAATTATTCAAGTGAACCATTTGTATTATCAAGTACTTAGGGGATCTGACAAATACATAACCTTCACGTGCATCTTGTATCATTTATTTCAAAAGTAACAAGATTAATAAAGACGAAACTCCTATAAAAATAATATTAGCAAAATTTCATTGGAATTTTAGCACAATAAAATTGTAGTATTTACTTTTATAAATTGACATATTCCCTCAAATAATGTATAAGTATTAATAGGGTAATAGAATAAAATAAAGTTATGAATTACAATAACACAAGATTTTTTAATTTCTTTGTTTTCACTTTTTTTTAAAAAAAAAAGAACAACAACAGCAAAAACATTTATATATTTTGTTTTTTTTATTCAGCAATTTTACTATTAATAATTTATCTTCAAATTTAAAACAGTGCTTAGAAAATGGATTATTTTCTTTAACATATTGAATGATGTATTTTTCACTAGATATACAAATAAATTAAGATTTGCTAATATTTTTTAGAATTTTCACTTTTTTAAACTAAAAATCACTTCTTTTTCTTAAGGCAGTTTTCATAAAACTCATTCTCAGCAATCAAATGTTTATTATGTCAAGATGTTATTGAGAAAGATCCATTAAATTTTTATTTTTGCTAATCGTTTTCAAATTAAACTGAGAGTGCAAATTTCTCAAGCGCTTATGACTACCAACAGCAAATCAGATCTTAAGCACTGGGACAGTGAATTTAACAAGAAAAGAGTGGTTCCTACTCTCTTCTTTACTTGTCTTTCTTGTTAAATTCTCTGTCCCAGTGCTTAAGATCTGATTGGCTGTTGGTAGTCATATGCGCTTGAGAAATTTGCACTCTCTCAGTTTAATTTCAATACCGTCTGCGCTTTATAAAATAATAATCGTTTTCAATGAAATTTTAATATTTTAACATAATTTTTGCTTTCATTTGATCACTACTTCTCAGATTTTAATCATGTTCTCTAGAATTGTATCAAATAGTATTGATTTGCCTTTGACAACTTCTAATTTCTCATTTAAGTTATAAATTTAGCCATTTCTTTTTAATTTAAAAGATATTAATGAATTACTGCAACTATAAAAAATACACTAAATAACTGTATACAGATATACAATGTGATGATGAAAATGTACATTGTACTTTTTAATATCAGATAAAATAAAAATACACACTGTAAAAGAATATGAAATTGTGAGTTTCTCTGTCTGTATACTTTCTATTTCATGAAGCTGAAAAGCATCACATTATTTTATAATTAAACAATTATGATTGACATACTTAATAAAGATGCGTTCAATAAAAACCTTATATATATATATACATGCATATACAATAACTACATTACATCCAAAGTCATATTACAGATAGGATATACATACACAGTATATTATTTAATATACATATGTTTGATTATTAACATAATTATGTGAATGTAAATTTTAATAAATATTATTTTTATTACAATTATCATGGCAATCAATATTTAGCTATGCAGTAGAGTTTGCTAAAACAAAAACTTCTGGAGTGAATAATTAGTAGATCAAATAGACATAAACCATAAAAACAGAATTTGAAATTTGGATCAATGTTGATATCAAAACAAAAAAATAAAAATTGACAAAATGTTGTTTATATTTTTATTTAAAAGTATTCTTGGTACTTATACTACAATAATTTTAGGTATCAAAACAAAATGTCATTTTCTTTCAATATTCTTTTTGTTATATATCATGCATATGGCCTCAACTAGCCTTTCAATGTTAGTTGATAAATGAATATTGAATTATTCTTACCTAAGTTTAAAATAAGAATGAAAAACAATTAAAATCTTCACCTTCAAGTATTTGGTAAGTTTGATGAGTAACAACTTCTACTTTACTATTTGGAAAACTATTGAAAAAGTCTTTCACCTGCAAAGGACTATTTAAAGGTTGTTTTATCTATTTTTTCTTACTGCTACATACTATCAAATTTTGATTATAAAAATGAATTTGCTATTGACTGGAAAAAGTTTTTTTTTTATTCTTCTATCAAGCCTTAAAGGAACCAATCAGACAAAATTTCTTAGCTCTCTTATTGCGATTTATAAATCTTCATAGTGATACTATTTCTAAATACTTGCCTTATAATCATCCCATGAACACTTAATTTTTATAGCTAATAATTTTTTTTTCACTCACCTAAAAACAATATATTTTAGTTGTAAATTTGGTCTATAGATGGACCCTCTTGTATTTTAAAAATGGCCTTTTGATGGTAGCAAAGTTCAATACATGCAAAAAAACAACACTTATATGTTTACCATTGCCACATATACAAAAAACTAACAAGAAGTAAGTAATTTTTATATTTTTTATATATTTAAAATCATATATTAATTATAATACAAACATTTAAATTTAAACTATTTTATATGTAATTTGATATGAGAAGCATGCAATCATACCATATATATATATTATTTAAGGAAATAAGATGCACTTTTTTAAAAACAATAAAACATAATATTTTGTTACTTTTTATATTATCTGTAATATTTTAAAAACTTTATTATCCTTAAAATCATTTTATATTATTTCCAAATCTCACTTTGATAAAGATGTTCTGCATAAAACCTTGGCTTGGTAATATTTTGAAATTTATCACGTTATTTATTTGTTATTCATACATTTATGTGGAATAAATATTTTATGAAATAAAAATTGAAAGTAACAGGACATATTAGAAGGATTTATTCCATTTTATATGTTCTTAATATTGTAGCTGGTATTATTGTAATTATTCATAAGGTTAATGAATATGTATAGGCTGTTCACCAATGGGAAACAGCTTTATGGCTTTTATTTCTGAGTTTAAACTTAAAAAATCATCATGATCCTCCTCCTCCAATGGCTTTATATTTCTTAACACCAAACCTCAGTTGGGTTTTCTTGTAGATATGATAATTATGTAAATTCTAATCATTTTTTATATTTACAGCCATGACAAATAAAACTAAACCGTGGTTCATAAGACTGTAAAATCAGCATTAAATAATGGCTAGAGCTTAATTAATAATGTCCAGGTAAAGGTCTAGGTTGCTATTCAATGACATCCTATATTTAGCTACTTATAATGGTAGTTCATTTTCAAGTAAAGAAAAATTGCATAAACTGGAAAATGAACTGTCTAATATTAAATGGGGCATTGCAAGATTTTGTGATGCTTGAAGGTAAGGAAACAAATGATTGAAAAAATGAAGTGTATATTTTACGATGATAGCACATTTATTGGTAGAAGAATGGCATGGAATTCATTATAAATTGTAGAAATTGATGGTATATCAGACAGTGCAGCAAGATTAATTGTATAATTTGATGGAAGATAGTAAATATTCAAGTTTATGCCTCAAGAAGTTCACATTATAATGAAAAAATAGAAAATTTTTATTTAGATGCTTAAAATAATTTTCATTAAATTATATTACATTTTAAAAGTGTCAAAAAATTTTAAAGCAACAATTTGAAAAATGATTATAAAAATAATGAGCTATGGGTAAATTTGTAATAGAAACAAAATAAAAAGGATATCTTTTAAAAAATTTTTATGCAGTATATTCTTTTTTTGAAAAAAATTCAAGTGGAAATGAACATGAAAATTCAAATAAAGTTGCAACAAACCTAGAAAATATGAATCTCAAACAGTAGAACAACAAGTGATCATCAATTAGTAAGATGTAAGAAATGTGTTAATGCAAAGTTAGAAAGATGACATTAATAGTTAATATTTCTAATCTTCAAAAATATTTCAATGAATTTTAGAAAGAACTTTCACATTTTAAAATATGAACAGACTTTGATGATGTGTCAGACCTGACTGTCAATACAAAAAAAAAAAAAGCAATAATTTATCAATAAACTTTCAACTGAGGTAAAACAATCAGAAGAAAAAATAAATTAAATACCTAAATTGCTGTTAATAGGGATAAAAGAAAACATAATTGTAAACTGAGAGGAAAGCTATAGAAGACAACAAATCTTTCAAGTATAATACCAAATTTTTATATCATAAGAAAAATTATTTCAGCAATAGAAAAAAAAGATGACACTATTAATGAAAAAGAGGTGATTTTATGAAATATGGAGAAGAGAACTACAAAGAACTATATAGTAATAAAAAATTAAAGTAAACACTACAATTGCAATGATAAATTTAGAAATTCCATGTATTTTAAATGACCATTGAATTTATGAAGAATGTGAAAACTCTAGAAAATAATGAAATTCTTATAAATATTTTTAAAAAAGATGAAAAAATATAAATTGTCAGCAAAGCTATAAATAACCAAATGTCTAAATGATAAAGATATATCAGATAATTGGAAAAATATAATAGTTATATTGATATTTATTAAAGATGAAAAAGAAGATAGAACACATTTTATATATCTATCAGTCTCAGAATTTTTACTAAGATTATACAACTTATATACAGAAAATATTAAACTCCATCAAACAAAATATAAACTGGTTTAAAAGTGATTATAGCAAAGTAGATTATCTCTCATATATTATAACACAACAAATATACAATAATTTTTTTCTTTAAAATATATGTTCTCCAATAACATCAACAAATTAAGAAATCAGTTTCCTTTTTCTTTTCAAAAACTTTATTTTTTTTATATAAATACTGAACATATATAATACAATCTCCAATGTTTCAACTGTATCACAGAAATCTTTGAAGAAATAAAAGCAGAAATTAAACTGAGTTTGCTATTTAAAAAAAGACAATAGAAGAACAGGCGAAGTCTTAAATTGAATCATAAAATTGTAAAAGATTTTGGAACAAGATCCTACATGAGATGGATGATTGGTGGATGGTTGTTGAAGTCATATAGAGAGAAAATCTATAAATTAGAAAAAAATATTAAACTCACAAAGAATTTTTTTTATTCTGCAGTGAATCGAAAATAGTGATGACGATGATTAGTTTAATATTTAAATTTTTAAAAAAATACCCATAGCAACCTTGACTTATTATTCAAGTACAATTAATTAGTTGTAATAAATAAAAAAACTATAAACTTTTAAACAATCTAATGTTTTCAGAACAATTTCAAAGCAGCAATTATTTCTGTAGGATATACATTACAAATCACGCTAGTCCCCTGAACCTGTATTTAAAGCTTTTTAAATATGTTCAAATGATTCATTACATGGAAAGTAAGACCATAACCACGGAAACTTGAGCCTAAAGGTATGCACGTCAAAACTGCCTTTAGAATTGCAATTATTGGTCAGCTCAAAGTTCCTTCCAACTATGAAATTTAGAAGTTACAAATTAAGGACAAATATGACTTTCACAATGAAAAATGATCTTTTGACTAAAAATAGAGATTAGATTTCGACTAGAATTTTTTCTTTTTTTTTTTAAAAAAAAAAAAGCTTTTTGCAGTTGTTTTCGTAATTGACTTTTTATTTTTCAAATAATTACTCCAAGACTAGCATATGCTAATTAATTATTTTTTATAACAATACAGGTCTTGCTTTAATTACTCCACGTTCATTAATAATGTATTTTTAAAATAAACTTCTACTAACAGACTTTAAACTACAATTAAATGTAATGAAATATTAAAATGAAATTCTTTTACGGAAATGAAAGCTACATTAACTTCTTAATTTATGTAAAGCATTACTTTATTTACAATTTGAAATGTTGGAATCTTTATTAAAACTTAATTATTAATATTCGTATAAAAATAATATTGAAAGAAAAAATCAGCATATGGATTTAATAAAAATATATTTATATTATGTTCTACAATATTGAAAAATTATAGAATTTCCATTGCCATAATTATTATCCATTAAGTACCATCAAACTTGTCAAGCGTTATTAGCTGAGAGGTCATCACAGCCGCCTTGGTTGCAGACGGTTGTGGGTTCGCCTCCCGGCCGATGCTATGACATATGAAAAGTACCATCAAATTAATACCAATCCCTGGCAAACATCTGAAGAGCATTCATACGATCTATTATATGCATGGTTTTTCATGCTATTCAATGACAGATTCACTACTGTGATGGAGTTCATCCACCAGTCAGCTGGCCACCCTTTTCTTCTTTCACTAAAAAGGATAATCTCAATCAAGACTAATGTTTCAAAAAGATTTACTTTTAAACTTATCAAGTAATTATTTTTTCATTTTCTATGCAATCCATGATAGTTTCACACTCACTAGAACAGAGTGCAAGAACATAGATACTTTTTCTATTATCCTTCGTGAGTGCCTATGTTCAAACTAACCATGACTTGAAAAATTCGGATATTTTTAGTAATTTGTCCCTTTATCTAAAATTTATTTCCA
The DNA here is from genome assembly GCA_028023455.1 of Epiperipatus broadwayi. Lineage (NCBI taxonomy): Eukaryota > Metazoa > Onychophora > Udeonychophora > Euonychophora > Peripatidae > Epiperipatus > Epiperipatus broadwayi. Next base: position 13,311,404 of record JAQFVV010000009.1, read on the forward strand.
GATTTTTCACTATACATCACTATGTGTTACTTCATGATAAATTGTTTGACTATTGAATATCACTGTCATTAGTGATCACTCTAAAGAGACAAAAACTGTCAATTACTATCTCTATTAATAATTCCGAAGGCAGCTAGCTATTGTATCTGTTTTCAATAATCATACAATAAGTATAAAAAAAAAAATCAAAATTACTTAAATTATTGTTTTATAGAAATTATTTTCAAATTTGTATATATTTGATTGTAATGAAGTAATCCTATAATAGAAACTGCAATAATCCATAATATTCACTATAAGTACATTAATATAATTTTTTTTCTTGAACATTATTAAATTATCCATTTGCATAAATGATAGTTTAATTCATCTATATCACTACTCTAATGTATTCTATGAATGTATGAGTAATCAATAATAAAGTAATATCCAAACTATGATCGTCATTGGTGATTGGCACTGAATTGCAAAAGTCCATATATCAGCCTTCGCATTTATGTATTTAAATTGATAAGAAGATATGTGAAATCTAATATTCCCTTTATAATGGATCAGACTGATAATAATAATATCTACTACACTGCTTATTCATTCATATTGATCAACATTAATGAAAATCTTAAATGAAATCTAAAAAAGTCATGTGATATTTTGTTTTAATATATTCCACAGTTATTTATTATTTATAAACATTTACAGATCAAATCTCATTCACACAACATTTCTAACACAGGGTACTGCTTTGTCAAAAAAAAAAAAAAAGACCCCCAAACCTGTTAAACAGATGTGGAAATAACATTAAGATATTTTACAAAAAATCCTTTAACATAAGTAATATTTGTAGCATCTTATATTTTCATACGTATTTTTTTAAATATGACATTATCCACAAAACCATTAAAATTATCTGACATTTCTTACTAAATAAAAAAATCCATGACTGTTTTTCCCCCATTGGAGAAAGTGGAAGGTTTTTGAAAAATGCTCTAAATGAAATGTGTCTAGATTCTTGTTTTACCAATTAATTATCAAAAAGATGTGAATTAATTAATTATACCTATTTTTATTTTCATTATTTTTCTACACAGTTATTCAAAGTGTACTCACCTACTAATATTTTACTACTTCGAAAATATGGAATTGTAAGAATGTCGGACTTTTTCAAATCAGGAAAATTATGAAATTTTGTAAAAAAAAAAAAACAATTGCTGTTTTAAAAGTACCATCCATTTATTTATTTATTTAAAATATTCTTCAGTTTTACAATAGGCAATTATTATTTTTAATTTAAATAAAATTTTGGTGCTTTATTTAAAAAGAGATTTGTTTAAATACATATATACTAAAATGTTTTTCTATTAGTATGTGTATTTAAGTTGTCTGGCTGTTTGTACTTGCATAAAAAGTTTGATTTAGTATAAAACACTTTGTTCTATTCATATTTATTTGACTTGTATATTAAATTTTTAATGTTATTTGTCATATCAAATATTTTTGGAACAATTCAAAATATACCTAAAACATGAATTATTTAAATTTTAATTGCTTCAATATATTTAAAATATAATTCATATTGGTCAAAATATATTATTAGTTCTTAGAAGCTAATTTATAAAAATTTAATTAGTTTAAAAATAAATTAGGAAATACATTTTGGTAAAACCAAGAAGGCATTCAATAAATTTGTTTGCCTCCACAGAAAAGTGATTAATTGAGTGTTTTTTAAAGGTCATTTTGTAATATTAATCAATAACCATCACTTTCAATCATTATAGATCTACTATAGGATGAAGATACTTTCCAAGTTCAAGTTTCTACATTCTTTACATTTTTTCTCTACATCAAATCAATATGCATCATTATTTCATTGATCTCACATGTAGTCTCTTTCTAAGTCTTTTATAATACTTTGGGAACCACTTTAAGATTCATCTGTCCATTTATAATCACATCTTCCAACAATACGTTCAGCCCATTTTGTTTCAGTCTTATAATTCTTTCAGTGATGTCAATAATTCTTATTTGTTCTCTCACCCAAGTATTTTCTTTTTGACTTTTTTTTGTTACTCTTAACATATATATCTCCATACTTCATTGAGTGGTCTTAAATCTCTGAATTAGTCTTCTATTAAATTTCCACTTCTTAAATTCATAAGGAAAAACTAGTAAAACACATATTTTAAATATCTTCCTTATTAAATATATAAAGCATATTTACTTTTAATAAATAAATACAGAATTGTTTTTAAAGAAAAGTATTTTAGTATAATTTATATCTAATAGTTGGACACATTTGATATTTATTCATGTTCAAAATAATCAATTTTTCTGTGTATTTCTTAGAGCTGCCTATTTTTCTGGTTAAAGTTCCCAAATGCTCTCTATTCAGGTTTAATTTTTTGATTAATTTTAACCATTATGTTTCCTTCTATATTAATAATCTGACAAAATTATTTTTTTCTAATTAGTGATTAACAATCTTTATTTTCTTCTGTAAAAATGCATTAAACATTACTTTAGTTTTTTTAATATTTAATTTTAATCCTACTTTCTCATTATCATATAACTCCTGCAACATTTTTTGATGATCTGAAGCATTTAAACATAATGACATGGCATCAAGAGTAAAATGTAAATGACTTAAATAATCTCCATGTATTTCTATTCTTTCAACTTCCCATTTTAATCGACAAAGTACTTCTTGTAAAATTGCTATAAAAAGTTTTGAAGATATGGAATCACCTTCTCATATATCTATAATAATGCATTTGCATTTTGATAATCTTCAGAATATGACAATATCCTGGGGTTGTATTTTGATGATTCAATACTTTAATCACTATGAAAATGCTCACTAAATCAAATGCCTTTTTATAATCTAAAAATCCAAAGCATAACATTCATTGTTTTTTTTTTTCTATAATTTCTTATAGTACTTGAATGTGATCTATCATGTTAAAATTATTTTTAAGTCCAATTTGATTTTTGCTGTTTTGATTTCAAAATTCACTGAGTTGTAAATATCTTGATAAAGATTTTGTATAAAACTGATAGAAAAAGATAGGTCTGCAATTTCTAATATACTTGTTTAACATCCTTCTTAAATATCAATATTATTACTGTTTCTTCTAATCATCTAGCACATATTTATCATTCAAACATTTATTATATAATTTTGCCAACTATTATTATAATTCTTCATTAGCTTCTTTTAAGATATCAATAATAATTCTACCATTTCCTGAAGCTTCCTCTTTCTTCATTTATTTAATTACATATAATAAATACATCTTCAATCAAAATGTTTGGCATCTCAGAAAATATAATACTTGTAGTAATCATTATATTTTCTTGTTTCTTATTGCTATATAATTCCTTGTATTATATCACCCATTTCATGATGTCATTCTTTTTTCAATAATAGTTTCAACTTGCTTATTGCTGAAACAATTTTTTCTAATATCAAAATGTTTATACTTTTGAAACTTATTTTCTTGTATAGCTTTCTTGTCAATTCAAAGTTATATTTTCTATCATTATTAACTTTTCTTGTACAACTTCAAAGAACTTTTGGATATTCAATTTTCTTTAATTGATCATTTTTAAATACTTCATATTCCTTCTTTTCTTCAAATATTCTCATCTCGGTTGAAAATTTGATGGTAAATTGCTATCTTTTTATACCAACTATATTTGTTTCAGTTCTTTTAAAATGATTAGTAAGTTCTAATTTAAATTTACTGGAATGGTTCTGAAAGGTTAGGAATATCAACTGTTAATATTATCTTCCTTTCTTAGATTTCATTTCCCTAATTTTGCATTAACATGTATCTTCATCTCACTAAACATTTCCTGTATTGGATCTATTAAGAATATCACATGGTTATTATTCATCAGCATCATTGTCAAATATTATCAGTCCATTGGAGAGTCTCTCCAAGTTTAATTCACTATCTCTGATATTATTATAGAATAAGAATTGGAAAAAAATGACTGCAATAATTAATAAATTAAGAAATACATTTACTAAATTTAACATCACATTTAAAAGATCAATCCCCTCCCCCTCTTAACTTATCATAATAAACATAGTTTGAATTTAAAATTGAAGCAACAATTGTAAAGGAATATGAATGTTGGGAAAAGGAAAATAAAAATTAAATACAGTAAATAGATTTGAGTCCAAACTGGACTTTGTAATGTTATTAGAAAAAATAAAAATGAAGATTATACAGTAAATGGAAATGACTGAACAAAGAGTTAAAAAAAATAGACAAACAGTATAATTGGGCAAATTATTATAAAATTTAAGATGAGGTATAAATGCAAAAGTTTTTTTTTTTTAAAAAAAAAAAGATGGTGGGGGAGGAGAAATATAATATATTTTTATAAAAGAACAGATTGGAAATATCATTATCATGAAATTAGCAATTCAATCTTATTAAATAATAATATACATATACATTTGTCATAATGATCTAGAGTTTGAATCCAAGTTAAATAAATCTTGAAAAAAACTTTATACTTCAAACAGGCTTAAGATTTTGCTTTCAGATAATTGATTCACAGACCATTCAAGTAGACATTCAATATCAGTCAACAATACCTAACTATTTTCAATTAGAGATAAAACAAGAGGATGGAATCTGTCAAAATCCTCTGATAATCAGAAAGCTTGGTGAATAAGGCTTTGCTATTATTTTAAATTATTTATTAGTTTACTGTTTGTATATAAGAGTTGTTTAAGATGTCTTTATTCTGCAATAGATTGTTCAATGATTATTTTATCTTCATCTATTTTTATGCAAACTATGAATATATATAATTAAAATGGAAATGATTAATATGAATAGACAACCATACCATTACGCTGAGTATTTCACAATTTATGGGCAGTAAATATGTTTAGATAATCTTTAAAGTTATAGTTATATTATGTTATTAAGTGGTGCGTGCATATAGGCCACTTCGTTTATATATATTCGTGCTTCTTTCTCACATGGAGGTATTCGCTAAGTCAAGCCCCATCGTCGTTCTCAGTGTCTTAGAAACCAGGCTGTAAAACCATCCTGTGGACACACTTGGTTGTATGTGCATGCTTTATACGGGAATCGCTCTGGAAAATCAAGCACGATAAAGACATAGTTGACCGCTCTTCGTCTCAACACCGATCCTGCCTATGTTTGCAGAGAAAATCAGTAAATTTCATTAATCAAATTCATGAAGCACACTCCAGGATCTATAATTGGACCACTTCAATCTGCCGCCATGCACGCACCACTGTTCAGTGTATTATTAGTCACCCAGAAATAGCCATAAGTTGTAATGCGATGATTTCTTTACACAGACATATTTCCATTAGTTCACTATGCGTATCAATGCGATAAATTTAGTATCATTTATATAATTATTCATTATCCGTCCTGCACATTAATTGTTTACAACTCAAATTAATAATAATATTGAATAAAACAATGTAATATTTGCTTGTAAAATTATTTCCTTTTTAAATCAAGTAAATGCTCTTTTCGTTTCTCTGGGGGTGTAATAGTATTTTAGTAATGCATTCCCATAGCTCTAATTCCTTAAGGCACACACATATTATTGGCATAGACGCAAATATCAAGTTATTGTAAAATATGAATTAAATATATATACAATACTTATGAGGCTAATGTCGGATAAATAACCCAACATAATTTTTGTTATTAATCTAATAAATCTTAAACTGTATACATCAACTTGAATCATTGCTTTCTTTTATTTAATTTAATATCCATTTATTATTTATGCTCCAAATGACTAGATGATCTCTGCTAAAAATATAATTAATATGCTAGGTCACGAGTCTTCATTGCTCATAAAATATAGTTCGTTTTTAAGTTAGTCTAACATTAAATTTAGCCTAGAGTCTTTTTGTGTCTCCGATGAGCGATGCCGGCAGTGAGAAGTAAATTAAATTGATGTCATCGGGATTGTTGTTCATAATGTTATAGATCTGGGAAATAGGCAAATAGGGCAGAGTTCATGAGTGTTCCTGACCTGTGTATCTTGCGCACGATTGGATTCGAGGTACTTTTGCCTAGATGCTAGATCTTGTTACGTGAACATACAAATCCGACCGACACAGTATTGAATGTCTTTAAAAAAATTTAACTATTTAAATATTCCAAATATATTCAACTGTTAGTAATAGCACTTCAAACAAGTTAGTATATGCACAGCATTTCAAGAGGTATTAGTCTCTCCTCTTCTTCAGGTGTTGCTGGCCTGACCAGTGACAGTACTAGCATGAGATTTGAACCTGGGTCCTTAGATTGAGTTTTGAATTTTAAGATAATGTTCTAACCAACTGAGCATCCTGCCAAAGGCAACAGTCTATAGTAATTTCATATACTAATCTATGAAGTTCCGCCTAATTTCTCCACTTTTTCCTAAGATCAAAGTTGATTAGTGGTTTCCATATATTATGTATAATCACACTAGATTGGCTTATGGAATTTTTTGCCATTGTCATGTGAGCAGCTTCTTTAAATTTTCTTTTTTGTACCTTTTCTTCTCTATCCAATATTTGGTAGCAGAACATGTATGTGCCAATGAACATATGTTCAATTGGAAAAATACAAAAATATTGGATAGAGAAGAAAAAGTACAAAGAAAAAAATTTAAAGAAACTGCTCACATGACAATGGCAAAAAAATCCCATAAACCAACCTAGTATGACTATACATAATGTATGGAAATCATTAATCAACTTCACTCTTAGGAAACAATGGAGAAATCAGGAGGAACCTCATAGATAAGTATATGAAATTATTAGATTGTGGCCTTTGGCAGGATGGCTCAGTTGCCTTAGAGAGGATCCAGGTTTGAATCCCATGCTAGTACTGTCACTGATCAAGCCAGCAACATCTGAAGAAGAGGAGACTAATACCTCTCAAAATATTGTACATATACTAACCTGTTGGATGTGCTATTACTAACAGTTGAATGTATTTGGAATACTTAAATAAAGTTAAATTTTTCTAGACATTCAATACATATATTAGATGATGGAAATAGTCTAATATAAAAATACAACTAGAACACCATCATCACAAACCTTCAGGAAAACATTCAGATCTTATTTTGTATAATTGTTTTTTAACAAAAGTGAATTCTAATTAGGTTATATGTTTTAGTTAGCATGTTTACAATTAGATTAAAAATTAATACATGTTCATTATTGTTTGAATTTTATAACTGATAATATTTATCGAAAAATATACTCCATACTGCTTCTTTATATAGAGATTAATTTAAAATCTGTTCAAATCATGAATATAAATCATTTTGATAAATAAAGTTGATTTTTCCACCTTGCACTTACACATCAAATCTATGATTTCATCTTTAGTTAATATTTTTTTTAATCATAAAAAATATTTTCATAATCATAAAAAATATTTTCGGTAAGAAAAAAAAATGTTTTCAAAACAAATAAATTGCAGCGATATTAAAATTCATGAAGCCATTAAAAAAAAAAAAACCTTCCATTCATAGGGAGTGCCTTAAAACTTTCAAGCAATGAAGTTTTATTGCTTTTTGGAATATGTAAATTAAATAAAATATGCAAATTATACTAAAATATGCAAATAAATGATTTTTTTTTTCTTATCAAAGTATAGAAAAAAGAATTTTATATAATTCATATGCACATGTGTGCACATATATATATAAAGTGAGGTAAAAAATTTTGCTTTCTATCTAAAGGAAGAACCATTACTGTAACTGTTGCTGATAACTATTTTTTATTAGCTTCTTAACACAATTTATTTATGCAAATTATATTTAGAGCTGTAGCATAAAATTAAGACTACAATGCAAAAAATAATATTTTTTTTTATTACTGAACTATGATAAATTTTGCCATGGTGCCTTTAGAATCACAAATTTATTTCCCAGGGGTCAATAGATTATAGAGAATTTTAAAATCCACTTACAATTCTGCATCAAGAAAATAATATTCTATTATTCAATAAAATAATATTCTATTATCATTATCAACCATTATCAATCCACTGCAGGATGAAGGTCTCTCCAAGTTTAATCCATCTTCTCCGATCTTCAGCTTCTCTTCTCCACATCACCCCTGCACACTTTCTTATTTCATCCATCCATCTCACATGTGGTCTCTTTCTGGGTCTTTTACAATCTCTTGGAATCCAGTTTAAAATTTCAATTGTCCATCTATTATCATTTCTTCTAGCAATATGTCCAGCCCAACTCCACTTCAATCTTTTAATTTTTTCAATGAGGTCAGTAACACCTGTTTGTTCTCTTACTCATACATTGCATTTTCAATCTCTTCTTGTTACTCCCAACATACATCTCTCCATACTTCTTTGAGTGGTCTGAAGTCTCTGTATTGCTCTTGTATTAAGTGTCCAAGTCTCAGATCCATAAGTAAGAACTGGTAAAACACATTTGTTAAAAACCTTCCTTTTCAAACACATAGGCATATTTCCTTTTAGTATCAAGTTATTTCTACCAAAAGCACTCCAACCAAGTTTAATTCTATGATTAATTTCTTCCATTATGTTTCCATCTGTATTAATAATCTGACCAAGGTATTTGTAACTGTTAACTTCTTCTAATTCATCATAATCAATCTTTATTTTCATATTTTGAGCAAATCGATTAAACATTACTTTAGTCTTTTTAACATTTATCTTTAGTCCTACTTTCCTACTTTCATCTGATAATTCCTGCAACATATCCTGCAGCTCTGAAGAATTATTTGCAAAAACAACTACATCATCTGCGAAATCTAAATGACTTAAATAATCTCCATTTACTTTCACTCCTTTAGTTTCCCATTTTAATCCACAAAATACTTCTTGCAGCACTGCTGTAAAAAGTTTTGGAGATATGGAGTCACCTTGTCTTACACCTTTCTCAATGTTGACTTTCCCAGTATTATTATGTAATCTAATTGTTGCTATTGCATTTTTATAAATATTCTTCAAAATATGACAATATCCTGGATCTATACCTTGATGATCCAATGCTTTAATCACTGAAGAAATGTTTATAGAATCAAATGCCTTTTCATAATCTACAAATCCAAAACATAATGACAACTCATATTCATTTGTCCTTTCTATAACTTCTCTCAACACCTGGATATGATCTACTGTACTAAAACCACTTTTAAATCCAGCTTGTTCTCTTGGTTGGTGGAAATCCAATGTTCTCTGTAGACGAGTTGTAATTATCATATTCTATTATAATATTAAGTAAATTTCGAACTTTATTACATTTAATCTTTAATATTTTAAACAGCATTAAACTGTTGCACATGCGCTTTGGATTTTAACTATAAAATGAATGAATACAAACACTTCAAACACATGATAAAGACTTTGGAAAAGATAGAAGGGCCCTTCTATCTTTTCCAAAGTCTTTATCATGTGCTTGAAGTGTTTGTATTCATTCATTTTATAGCTAAAATCCAAAGCGCATGTGCAACAGTTTAATGCTGTTAAAATATTACAGTTTGTAAAAAACATTGCGCTATATAAAATAATTGACTTATTTACATTTAATCTTTTAAAATGATAATCTTCATAAAGTGTACTTGCATGCATAGTTTTTTTAAAAATATTATTTAGTTTGGATTCATTATATTTCTTTTAAAATATATTCTGTAATAATTGGATTTTCATTATAGAATTTATTATTGGATACTGAAATGATATATACTGGAGTATTTTAAACTTGTTTAATTAATTTGTTGTGGTGTTAGTTTAGATATAAGCATTTATTTTGTTGCTCATTTTTCTATATGAAATATTTCTAATTTTTTCCCCTTGAAATCATTATAAGATCCTGTGATACTTAGTGCAGTAACAAAGAGGCAGATTTAACAACTTAATAATTACAGATTACAGCTTAATCTAATTTCCCAAGCAATAAACGATTTGATTATTTATTTACTGTTTATTCATCAAATATAACCTCTTTAAAATAGATTACAATAATATATTACATTTGCATCTTAATTCTATGCGCCATATATTTTAAGTCAAATGCAAAATGTATACATAAATATATTAACTCTATCACTGTATGTAATTCAGATCCTAAAAATTAAATTATTTATGCATGCTTTCTTCATTGAAATTCTTGCTTTTGCGTATATATATAAAACTATTTGATGTAAACAAGCATGATATAAATAATTACTTTGAGTGCTCAGTAAAATATAGTATTATGAAAAACTAAAGCATATTGATATATGCTGTCTATATGAGTGATACAAAAATGGATGAATTTAAATAGTTCACTTCAGTGCAAAAGTCTCTCCAAAATCCCCTCTACTAACAGAAAAACAAGGGGGAAAGCAGCAGACTTGTTATTTACTGGATAAATATGATTTAAGCAGTCATCTACCATTGTTTTACTATCAATCTAAAGGTAGATGTAATCTAATTTATTAGGAACTATCATATAAGCACAGACATTGTAAACATTTTGTAAAAGGTTTTACACTATAAAATTAATTACCTTTGATTATACTAAATTAACTTTATTTATGAATTTTGATACAACATATTTGTTAACAAAAAAAAATACCTGCTACTTTTTTTAAAATAGTTTTAAAGTTGTAATTATAAATTTTATTAAACGCACATTATTATATTAAGTAATATTTACTAAGGCTGTAACCTTAGGAATTGACTCGTAGTAAATCGTATGATTTCGCGAGTATTAATGTATTATAAGAATTGTTGACTTAAGCTTCACACTCTTAGATTCTAACCACTTCAGCTTCACCTATTCATATATATATAAAAAGTAGGTTGAAGTAAAGAAGGATTCCCTCTTTTCTTCATAGCGTAAGCTTGTGTTTAAGACCTGTAGAGGTCCCTACCTTCGAATTTTTCAGACGCTTATTCCTAAGGTTACAGCCTTAGTAAATATTATTTAAATAGTTTTGTAATTAATTATATATTTGAAACAAAATCACTGAAAGTTTTATTTAAAAAAAAAAAGTAGTGGTCACAATACATTTAGCTCATGTGAACCAGACTTGAAGTTCATTGCTCATGCTTTACATTTTATAGGCAGAAAGCCATAGTTATTAGTACACATGCTTTTAAAATTACACTTATCTAAGAAAATTTTTTGAATGAGTTTGTGATAGTTACTTCTCTATATTACTATATACCATCAAAAGAACTACTCATCTATTCAGATCATTTTAAACTTAAAACTTCAAAAAATTTACATGATTATTTGAAGATTTGTGATAATGGCATTTTACTTATAATTATACATTAACTATTTCCATCATCTAGTTGTTGTTAAATGTTTTTGGAAAAATTAAAACTACTTATACTTTTTCCAAATACATTTTACTATTAATAGTAATATATAGCTTAATGTCAAACAACATTTCAAGTAGACCAATGGCAGCTAAATCCAATATTCATGAATCTAGAGGTCTTCAGTTCAATCCCTATGCTACCTGTCAGTTGAAAATAATTCCACTCAAAAAATTTTTATTGCATACTAACTTGTGTGATAATACTAACAATTTAATGTATTAAAGTTTACAATTTTTCTAAAAACATTTAATAACTTCCATTAGATGACAAAAGAATTCCAACATATATATATGAAGAGCCAGCCATTGGGTAAAAAGGAGAGAGAGAAAAAAAAACTTTCTACTATTTACAGATAACATTCTGGGAGCATATTTATAGTTAGCCAAGCATAATTATAATTAGCTGTTTTTTAATAAGTTACATCAAGAAGAAATAAAAAAATAAGGAAAAAGAAATATCACAAACAGATATATCACTAAGACAATGCAGATTATATATAATTCTAAACCTTTAGTTTTGTTTTTCATAATTTGATTCAATTTCCTTCTTCATAATTTGTTTCTACATATAAGCAATTTATCTTTGTTTAGAAATCTGGGTTAAACATAAATATTTATTTTACTTTCTTTGATTATAATTGTCTAAAATGATTCTTATGTAAATGTTTGTTTATTATTAGACTAAAAATTATATTCTAAAGTCATTGCAATTATTACATCATTTAATTTTTAGCATTACTAGAAGTTTCAAAATAATAATATAAAAATTAAGCTAATTCTATTATGATAAATATTTAAAACACAGCTTTACAGGGATGATATTCTGATAATAATTTCAATATATGAATGTTTTTTTTTCTACAGTACAGACTTTTTCATACCTGCTCTCAAATATTTTTTATATTCATAAATTCTATATAAGCAATTTATGTATGGATAATGAATAGTCTTTTAATTAATTAAATATTTTGTTTAATTCGAGTATTTCTTTTTTTCTTTGCATTCCAAAATCTGGATTAGTCTTATAATTATTGTAAAATCAAATTTTTATGAGTTGTGAGTATGAGTAGAGTGTGTGTAAATATGCATGGTTGGTTTTTTGCCAGATTCATCTGTTAGTGTTATACCATTATTGCAGTCTACATGAAATCAGAAATAAATCTGGAAGTGAAACTCAATAGCAATAAAAATTACATAATTAAAATAAACACATTATTTTCGTAATTTATATGAATCAATGTGTACTTAACAAAATATTATCCTTTTGGATTGTTCTTATATTTGCCATTTTTACAAAGTTAAAAGGTTTTATTTTTGTTTATAAGAAGACATGTGGCCACAAGGGTACCTGGTGGATTAATCTTTTTATCACTGTCTTATTTATTCAATTGTATTATAACAAATACTTGGGCATATTTTATAAATTATTCTCATTCATATATATGCTTCTGTTGCACAGTATAGAGTTAAGTATAAATATGGCAGCACAAATGCTAAGGAAAAGTCACCCAGAAAAATATTCACAAGAGATTGAATGGAAATATTTGAGTTTCAATACATTATTGATGTTGAAGAACATATACAATCAAGACCTTGGTAAATATAGAATAGAACAAATTGAGTTTCATTTTTTCTGTGACAAAGTGAACAGTGTCTATATTATTAATAGATCTTCTACATTTCATGAAATATAAAGAAGGCAATGCCCACACATTTATTTTATGCAGAAAGTCAAAGTATTTTAAAATTCCATTTACTAGAATCTAAACTTTCTAGGCAATTGTCTGTGTTAATACTAAGCACTGGTGAGGTTGAATGAGCAGATAAATTTTGATTAAATAACTTGTTAATGTACTAGTAATTAAATTTTCATTAGGAAGGTACAAAAGATAAATCTTTAATCTTTATTAAGAATTTCTATAATACTTCTAACAAATCCCTACTTGGGGTGGCCTATCTGCAGAAATAAATTTTTAAACCCTTTTTTAAGTCAAGGAAACCATTAAAGAAAGTGATAACAGAAGATTTAAAGTTTTTAAATTTTAAAGGATGGTAATGAGTGACGTTCAAAAATATAAAGTGGAAGTTGGCATTTGCAGGTTTTTGGTGATATTGCAATCATAGTTTTAAGAATGAGAAGAATGATTTAGTAAATATTCTAGATAAATATATATATTTTTTGTAATGATTGATTACATTATTAATGACTTGTACTCTAGAATATAATGATATGATTTGGAAAGAAAAGTAATTAATCATTTTGTGCCTTCTTTTAATTTACCTTCAAAATAGAAATTCTCAGGTGAAATGAAAAATCCAAAAACTTGGAAGAAAGTATTTGTTCATAGCAATGACAATCTGTATATATTGATCATGCATATGTTTTATTAATATTAATAACAAGACTATATTTTTAAGTATAATTTTCCAATGTGTTAAATGTTAAGAATATAGTTACATCATCCGTGTATGCTATGCAAGACATACTTGATTGTAATCTAGGTATGTATATTCCTGGATGCTTCTATTCTATTGCTTTATTAAGTGGAATATGTAACCAGCAATACAATTAGAAATGATCCCTTGTAATATTGATTGAACTGAAATAAATGATGATGTTCTTATACTTAAAGCAATATGTATTTCTCTACATAAGTGATTTTGGTAATGAGTATTTATTAATATTTCTATAAGTTTATAATTGGCACTGAATCAAATACTTCCTGGATGTCAAGTTGCACAGCATTAGGACTATATTTTTTCTCTCATATTACAATACTGGCTATATTAGAAATAAGAGAACTGCTTGCCCTGTTGATGATCCTTTTTTAATGAACTACATTGGAGAAAACATAACAAATAAAGTACTATGTTGTCCTTTAATGCTCACCCTAGAATTTTAATTACTAGTGGTCCCACTGAAATTGGTCATATATTAGCTAATATATATATATATTAACTGACTTCTTCACAAAAGGAATTATTGAAGATATAACTCTTGAAGTTTAAATATATATTTGGATAAAAAGTTAGTAATCAATAAAGACAAATTTAAGTATGTCATTTATTCCAGGGTGGCATGAAATAGGTTTTCTTGACATCTTTAACTCAATATTATCTACAAAGATCAACTCATCCCCTAACTACTCTGGAAATTCAATAAAGACTGAAATGCTTATTTTAGCTTAAGTTTAACCTTGGAAATATAAATAAAGGTTCTTGATCATGTTATTTTTTGTGATTATAATGTACTGATATTAAAGATATGAGGGTGAGTTAAGTAATTTTTTATTGCTAAATAGTTTCTTGTATTAGAAGCACTTATCCAAATTGTTGGTGTGCATTAAATTATTCTTTTGTACAAACTATCTGACAAAGCCGAGTTAAGTTGGTGGAAGTGCTTATCAAGTAATATGAACTATAGTAGGTGCTAAAATATTAATATAAGCGATCTATACTTGCACTGGATTCAAACTCATGCTTTTAAAATTTTCTTAAAAAAAGGAATTCTGGTATATGTGACTGTAGAAGTATTGTTTTACTAAGAGATTCACCTGCTATTGAAATTACATTGTAAAATGATGCTATACTGTGATAAATTTGAGAAAGGAAAAAAAAACTTAATGATAAGTTGATTAAATGATATAACATATGAGAATTAAAAAACTAAGTCAATGAGTAAGAAGAATATACCATTGTGAAATGACATTGTGTCAAGGTGATATGATATGTTGCCGTTTCAAGCATGGGTTCGATGATGATGAAAATAATGAATTCAAAGTAAGGATCCATCTATTGATTATGGTTAGGCCAGATGGAATACAGACATATGCTATTTTCAGTGTGATTGCAGAGCGCTGAAGAATGACAATTATGAAATTGATGTCTATATATAAAATTTTAAATGATTGGAATTCTATTGTTATAATAACATCTGCACTTTTTGAAAAAAAAGTGGAGCTTCTAGAAAATCCAGAAAAAAATCCTATCTACTGAAATATATTGCAGGATTAATTTGTGAGCGATTATAAACATTTGTTTCTAACAGACATATTACAAATGGCTAAAGTATCTTTATCCACAGATAAATTATATAATGAAATATGAGTTAAGACTCCTAATATTAAAAAATTAAACCATTTAAAATATCACTTGATCATCTTTTCCTATGTTTACACAAGCTGTTAAAACAATAACAATTTTTTCACATGATAGTGCCATCTAGTGCAAGGTACTGGATAGGAAATAAAATGAAGCTGATAGCATCTATTGGTTATATTGCTTGAACTAGGTAGCACTATTGTGTAGAAGATTCTATCTTTATTTTTATAGTTATTGATTTCTAGTACTAGCTTTAGTGTCCTTGGTCATTGATGTGCAAGAGAATGACTTTGTTTTACTATAGCTCAATAGTTCTAAGGATCTTGTTGCATTCATTTTTAAAAATTGTGTGTTTACTTTTTTGTTGTTGTTGTCTGCCCTATAGTTAGATCATCTTCGCTAGCATCTTGTGTAATTGTTTTTATTTCTTCTACTCATTTTTCTGGTTGGTTTTCAGAACTTTCTTTTGATTGGTTTTTTGATGTTCTAATTTCCAGGATTATTTTATTCATAGCTAGTGGAATAGCTAGTTTTCTAATATCACACTTTTGTTCATTTCATTTTTTGGTGTCTCTTTAAATATTCATTCCTTAGAATCTAATTTGTTTTAGGGTCTTTATGTATTTGATGTAAAAGATCTTTAAGGAAAGATAAATCTTGGTTTTTCTGTTTCTTGTTGTATGTTTTGAATTACTAAGGGCTGAGATTTATTAACTGTATCAATTTGTAGATTAAATCCCAAACATTAAAGTGTATGTGTTGTCACCATTCTGCAGTGCTGACATTGTTTGTAAGGACAATCTTCTATTATATGTTCTCTTTATGCACAGTGAAAGAATTAAGGTTTAAGACCACAAATTAAGAGTAAAGGCATAGTTCTTGATAGACAATTTGTGTGAGCATATTAACTGGATTAATGCCTTTATGGAATATAACTTTGAATTCAAAAATATTACTAACTACACCTGGGTCTCGTTTTACGCGATAGATAGGTTCCTCAGAAAACACGCACAAACGAAATCGTGCAAAAATAGATGTAACACACTGAAAAAGGGAGGATGCGATCTGTGATTTTTCAAAATTCGCGTAAAAGCAAAGCACCAACGTAAAATTACTTTAAAATTCGCGCAAAAAAAATATAAGGAAATAAAATATGACTAATAAAAAATTTCAAATTTGAAAAAAATTGATACAAGACAAACTTTTTTTAACTATAATATTTAATTTTATTCAAAATAATATATTTTTATGCATAATTTGCATTTTTTATACAAGTTTTAATTATTATAGCTATTTGCCAAAAAGCACGTTCGTTTGCAAACAACTAGCGCCAACTTCACACTCATGTTTTAACAGTGGTTTTCTGGTGACAACGTAATTAGTAATTAATCTTTGAGACGATGATTTTATTAATTGTTTATGAAACTAACAACTATAAATTAAATTCTTATTTTTGTCTTTAATTTTCAATTCAGTTTAAAAATCAAATTTCACATTAATTTCAAGTCGCAGTAAGTAATTTTTAAATTGTTAATTACAATTAAAAATCAGATTTTAATTTTTAATTGTCAAATTTAATTATGCCCACTGCTATTACTGACCTTTTAAAAACAAACTTGTGGACACTAAATGATTAATAATTGATTACGTTCTTTTTTAAAATGCAAAAACAGAATGTGATTTAAAATGCAAAATTAACTCGTACAATGTTTGAACAAATTTACATTATAATCTTGTAAAATTTAATGTGTATATACATAAAATGTGGAAATTATGATTTTAATTTCATTATTGCATAAAATGTTACTATTATAAAGCACTGAAACTATTGAAATTACTAAGATGAAAGTTGAATTCCAATAATGTGCTATTACTTTCAATATAACGTAAGTGCGCAAAATTTATTATTTAAAGTAATAGCTCATTATCGGAGTTCATACATGTGGGTCTCTTTTTATGCGGACTTATTTAACACACTTCTGGTGAAACACGAATCGCGTAACTTCAAAATCGTGTTAAATAAGTCCGCGTAAAAAGAGACCCAGGTGTATTATTATTGGTGTCTCTTTAACAAATTCAGCTTGAAAGTGTGAAGTGGGGACATTTAAATCAATATTTTATGTATCTTAAAATAGATCTTTTATTATTATTATTTTTTATATTACAGTTAGGCTTTGTATTTTCTTCACAAAAATTATAACTGGATCTATGAAAACTTTCCTTGTTATTACATTCATGCAGTTCAATTCCATTACGGATTCAAAATTAAATTTATTATCAGGAAATGTTTTTGTTAAAATAAAATTTTAGATCAATTAAATTACTTTAATATTTTCCAGAACCTTTCAATAACAATATTATTGCAATTCTTTCAAATAAATGTCAAACTATATACTTTTACTTTTAACTTACATATCCTCAATGTGTTCATTATGAATGCACATACATATTCTATATTTGAGATAAATTTAGCCATTGTATTTCAAGTGAAATGTCTCCATTACAATATATATATATATATAATGTTCATTATTAACTAATTAATCAAATGCTACTAATAAATTTTTCAGCATCTCTATATCAATGAAAAATGGTCATTGTATTAGTTATCCCAGATGTATATAGAGGTTAATATATCTACTAAATTTCCATAGTAAATCCATTACACATATAACTCAGATACAACACAATCTCATTTATATATAGCTTAGTTCTAATTTTTATAGGAGAGTTTTTTTTTCTCTTATTAATGCCCATGTAAATGAAGGATTTTAAGTTAATTATTTGTAATATAATTAAATATGGTATTTTCCCATTATTATATACAATTTCTGGTCTTAACTAAGTAAGAACACAGTGTTAATAACCTTTTCAGTATCTCTTGATTGCTACACCAATTTGCATTAGCTATGCAAGATGTATGAGGTAACCAAAACAGGAGGGTGAGTACATTGTAGAACATGCTTCTACCACTAGATACCTCCCATGGGGATCCTCCTGCATCAGTCTGCTACCTTTGTCATTGAAAGACATCATGATATGGCATAATAAATGTTTTGTTAAGTGTATCTCATTTGTCGATTTTTGTAATGACTGCAAAGTTGAAAAAATGTTAAGAAAAATAACAGGGAACAGTTATAATACATGCAATAGCTTACAAGAAAGCTGCTCTTGGCAAAACAGAACTTTATGACTGGTTTAATTGAAATGTCAAATTCACCACTTCTCAAAAAAGAGTGAAGTCCAAGGTCAAGCCAATGCTGTCCTTTTTGGATGCAAATGGCGTTTGTTCACTCGGAATTCATTTATAACTATCAGATGTTTTAATTACAACTTCTGAAATGTTTGTATGATGCAGTAAAATGAAATTGTCTCAATTTGTTGATATCTTATCATGATAATGCGCCAATACAGTCTAGAGCAGTGGTAATGAACCTTTTTATGTGTGCATGCCAAACAGTTATTAAATCAAAATATAAACAAGTTAATTATTGCAGTTTTTTATGGGTTTATAAAACAAAATAATAATAATTAAACAAAATTTCTAAATAAACTAAATGCAAGTGAACGACAACGTTTATTTAGAAAAGTGCAAATTGAATAAAAGGTAATAGTAAAAAATTAATAGTAATTAAAACAAAATTTTGGAAATAGCCATTATAAAATCAAAATAAATAGATATTATTTAATGAGATTTTTGTTGTACATTGGATGCCAAATGTTTTATATCTGGTTCATATTTTGTCACTTTTAATAATGTACATGCTGAACTAGATTCATCTGTCGTTCTCTTTCTGGAACTGTCTTTAATTAAATTCATTTCTGAAAACAATGATTCACATGCATATGTAGGGGACAAAATTGATAATATAGTGGTCGCTAATTTTTTTAAACAATTAAATGTTTTAAAAGTAGCATATCTCTTCAGCATTCTTTTTACATATGTTCAATAATCAATCATTTTCCATTATTTCTAACTCATTCCTCAAATCAACAAATTTTTGTTTCTATATAGAACTGGATTAAAAATCGACTGATTGCATTTTCATATCTTCTAAATTAAGCCACTCAAAATTTTCTAACTTGAGATTATCCATTGATATTATGTCTGGGTATAAAATAAATTTTGATGTTTCTGAAAATTGTCTGAACTGTGTAAATCTTAAAGAAAATTCATCAATTATCAATCGAATAACAGAACAAAAGTCATGCATTAATTTTACTTGATCTGGCTTCTCATAAGATTCTAAATCATTCAAGAATTTTTTTTAGATTTGGAAAATATCTGAAAGTGTAAGAAATAACATCATGGTTGAAATTTTGTAATTTAACTTCAAATGCTGTGATCAAATCAAACATGACAACAATTGTCTTATTATAATCTTGCAGTTTCACATTTAATTCATTTAGATGTAAACACATATCAGTAAAAAACAGTAATTTTGAAAGCCATTCAACATCCATTAATTCATTATATTTTTCAATGATTTTCTCATTACATAAAAACAGTCTAATTTCATCTAAACACTCAATGAATCTTTGAAGAACTTTTCCTCAATTTAACTATTGAACATTGTTGTAGACACATAAACCACTGTATACTTGAGTTTACCTTACTCAACGTGTAGATATAAAATTGACTAATTTAATCACAATGTTCATAACATCATCCAGTGCTTAAAGCTGGCCTTCATGCATAAAATCTACTGATGTATAATGTAATGAAACCCAAAATTGAATGTCCAATATTGTTGGTAAATAAACTGAGAAAACTATTTTCTTTTCTAGTCGTAAGCACCATCTGTAGCTATTGATACAATTTTGGCAACATCTATTTCTTTTTCAGCAAGTACATTTGAAACTTTGTCGCAAATATCTATTTCTTTTGTTGTTGTTAGTAATGAGGTTAAACTGATCAATACTTCTTTGATATTATTCCCAACATAATAGTGAATAAAAGTAGCCAAACAAGCTGATCGATTTATGTCTGTACTTTCATCAAGGCAGAGAGAAATTAAACTAGGAGATTTTATGACTCTTTTTTGATGATAAGTTATGCTGTTAGTCATTTGCAGCATTTTTTTAATTGTATTTCTAGCCAATGATAAATCTTTTATGCTCTGAACAATTTTTGCTTTGTTTTCAAAATCTTCAAAAAGAACTGGTGTACAATTTATTCAAGCTTCTTTCATATATTCTCCATCATTAAAAGGTTCCCCGTATTTGACAATTACATTTAAAATAAAAAAAAACTACCAGAAGTTATATTTGAATGATTTTCGATAAATTTCATTATAGATGTTGATTGAATATTTATATTTTTAAATGCTTGGGCAATATATTCTTTTTGTTCATCTTTACTTTTTTCACAGAACAATTTATGATTGGGTCTCATAATGCCATTATACTGCTGATGTTCTCAATACAACTGTTCCGGAACATAAAACACATACTGCCCTGGTGACTTCATTAATGATTCTATACTCATTCGTCCACCAATTTTGAAATTCTCTACTGCTTGATAATTTTTGTTTTTCATTTTCACTAGTCATATTAATGTAATGGTAACAAATGTATTTAAAAGTAAATTTAAATGAGCTTTAATAATTTTATAAATCAAAGATTTATTATATGTTAAAATATATTATTATCCTTACATTTCACTTTTGCAGCAAAACTTGTTTGCGATTTTGATTACATGAAAAAAATGAATGTTGTCAACACATTTACATGAAAAAAGATTAGGACAAAAAATCAACTGATTACTTTTACTTTAGATTTGAAAAAAAATTACTTGAAAGAGTTACCAAATATTTTACCGAGTTTACTTTATAGTTTTCTTGGAATCTCTTGACAGGTTTATAGAATATGATACCACTGTATACCAGTATCACTTTATTTGACTTAAAATATAATTTTTGCTTCTAATCAGAGTTCAATTGTAAATGAATTCTAATATAATATTATATTTATTTATTTATTTTACCTTTAGTTTACAGTAAATTTTTATTAGTACAGATTTTAGCAACAATAAAAAAATTGAAAAAGTATATGTAAATAGTTTGTGTGCTGGTAAAAAATTTGAACATGCCATCTCTGGCACGCTATAGGTTTACCATCACTGGTCTAGAGTAGGCTACAATTTTTAATTAATTTTGCATGACTCCGCTTATTCATCAGCCATGTTCACTTAATCTGTGCTTTTCTTTTTATTCCCTCAAATGAAAAAAATGGTCCAAAAATTTTTTTTGTGTGTGCAGACTTAGAAGTAGTGAAGAAAAATATGGCACAGGTGTTAAACGACATCTCTTTGCAGGAGTTTCCAGATTACTTTGAAAAGTGAAAAACATGTTTAGACCAGTGCATTGCATTAAATGTACTATATACTTTGAAGGGGGTTCAATTTGTAACACCTAAAAATAAATACAAAGTTATTATTAAAAAATTCCAATTATTTTTGGTATACCTACGTGCAAATGTATTAATAAATCCAGTGAATTTGCAAGCAAGGGAATGAATTAAAACCCAGATATAAACATTGTCATCTAATTTCCATGAGTTCCTTCTTACTTTAATGACCTTGATTTATACATATTTATTAGGGCCATGCCTTTTTGCCTCTTTCATTTGCTACTGGGAAGGCATTCAGACTATTTTGGTCAATGATCTGATAAGGACTATCATATAAGTCTTCAAGATATTTTTCTCCAGTTGGCTAGTAGGTTTACAGATCCATACCATATCTTTAATTATGAAATGCTGGATTCTTTGGTCTAATTTCTGAACTTGGATGTGACATTTCTTGTTGGTCTGTTATACTATTGATGTGCTAAGATATACTAGGCAGTTTATTTTTATATAACCTTACTGCTGGATGACTAAAATGCAATCTGATAAGATGCAAATCCAATGGACTCATTGGTAGTCCAATTGATATAGTTAATAATCTGAGGAAGCTGTTTTACCCTTCTTCTATGGTTAGAAGATATGTATACCTGAAATAACCGATCTAGTTCTCTCATAACCCATAGTTAATGATCTGAAGAAGCTGTTTTACCCATCTTCTATGGTTAGAAGATACGTACATCTGAAATAACTGATTTAGTTCTCTCATAACCCATTCACATGGGTTGGATTGAGGCTTACATATTGATGCTGAGATATGGCTGATTCCCATTCTCATCACTCACCATCACCATTTGGTGGATACAAATGGGATAGCATGATCAGACAAAAATAGCAGTGCATATTGCTACCATAGAAAAGTGCTGTGACTATTCTGAGCATTGGCCTGAGATATAGGATATACTGCCACAAACTTAGTAAACACATCCTATATGATCAATAAACACTTCATCCTTCGAAAGGAAGGCAAAGGTCGTAAAAGTCAATGGATAACAATTCGTTGGGTTTCTGAGAAATAATGGGGTTTAAGGACCCTTTGTAAGACTTGGTTATGAATGTTGTCCTTTGACAAATCTCATGCCCATTTAATAGACACTACATTAGACCCCAATCTTGGCCAGTGAAACCAGGTTTTCAAGAGATTTTCGATTATTTACCCTATAATGTTCATATAGACAGTGGGTATACATAACTGACCAATTCTGCAGATTCCTTAGGCATAACCATTCTCCAACTATTCCCATTTATCTCATTTAGACATTATAGTACTCCTTTCAACTGATATCATCCTTGAAGATTTCTAACTTGATGCGTAATGAAATGTAATGATTTTCTTCCATTACATTTCATTACGCTTCTACCTCTCCAGATAACCAATAATTTTCTTAATACTGACAATCTTCAATTTTGTTTATCATAACAGATGATGTAAATCTTTCTAGCCCAGTGGTACCCAGGTGTACATCTTCCATCTATAGGTGACTTGAAATAGCTGAACCCGAATTATGACTCAATATGCCAAACATAACATTTTCTGATCCTAACTTTTGCAAGAACAGGCTCAAATGGATCTGTCAGCTATTAGTTAAATAGCTGTGCTTGAGGAACTCCAAACTTTTGTGCAGTCCATAATAATGATCACTTCAGATCCTGGGAGAAACTGTAGAAATCTCTGGAATGTCAACACTATGGCCAGCTCTTTCTCTGTGACTGGGTAATTAATTTCCAGGCCTTTCAATGCCCTGCTAAGGACTGCTAGCCTCCAGAATTTTTAATAAGGTAACTAGCTACCACTCAATATCCTTTGCTGTCTTTTCATACAATATATTTTTTTAAAAGGTATGCCAACATCACTTATTAGAGAAATTGTTCCTTAAAATATTCAAAATTATCCTACTCTGCTGTCCACTTCCAGGGTGTATCCTTTCACAATAATTGTAACAGAAGCTCCACATGCATTGCAAAATTTTCTAGAATTATAGAAATTACACAATCCTAAATATGCTGTTTTTTCATTCAGGGTGTGAAAAAAATTCTTTATTGCTTGAATTTTCTAGGGATGACATTTAATACTCCTGCTGTTGATCAGGTGTCCTGGGAAGTTCACAATAACCATATGGCTTTTCTGCATATTAATTCAGATATATTTAGTTTCACATTCTTGGAAAAATATTTATAAATGGTGATTATTGCTTAAGATTCAATGATTACATCATCCATATAGACAGGGATTAAGTTCTTAATATCAGATGATAACACTTGGTCAGGTTCAAGAGCCATGCACCATTATTTTTTTTAACTTAACAGGCATTCTATTAAACTGGTATATGAAATCATGTTGTATCAGAAAGCCATGAATTGATGGTCAGCAGGATATAATTTTATCTGCCAATAACTAACAGTTAAATGCAATGTGGTAAAAATGGTTTTTCTCTTTTAAATTAGGTTAGCAAATCATTATAGGTGGAGGAATATTTTGGTCTGGCAAGGTAATTAGATTCAATTGTCTAGTGTCTAAACAAAACATAATTGAAATCATCCTTTTTTTATGATCAGAAAATTTTTATATGGTGACAAAAAGATATTATTCCCCACTTCGACATTTGAAGTAGCTGCTTCTCTACATCCTCTCTATACTGATGTGACATTGGATATGATTGTGCCTACTATGATAGGCTATCTACAATCCTAATCCCATGCCCATATTCGTTTATAATCCTAGGTATGTTGGGAAAAAAGATTTATACACACAAAAAAGGTCTTCTAGACTATTTTGCCATTTCCTTATTTTACATGCAGATTCTCTAAGTTTGTAAGCCACCTCCCACCATTCTGCATTATGTTGCATGTAACATACCTCAAGATCCCGCACAAATCTTGAAGCCAGAAAGTTACAACCTCCCCTTTACAAGGAACCTTAGAAGTTTTGTAATCCATTATGCGTCCCATCTTGTGCATAAAATCAAAACCTAATATCACAATGTATTAATCCTTTTTTCTATATCTTTTTTTCATTCTTATTCATACCCAGACATGCTTGGCACCTAATTCACAGGTACAGTTCCAATATTAGGACCTTGGTTGACCATACATTCATATATCTAACATACTGATTTCTCACTGCTTGAATCAAATAATGCACATACTTTCATGTGGTTCAGTTATATTGTGATCATGGGACATTTCTGCAATGAGAAATTTGTTGTCTCTCCATCCCATTCACTATTTACCATTTTTGTCATGGCCAGCTTCTTATCTCATTTCTCTGCTCCCCCTCAGGCCTTGGATTGGCTACAGTTTGCCTCCCTACTGATGATAATAATGGCTGGTTTTTTCTCTTTTTTATTCTTTCTATGCTGCCTGCTGCTTTTCTTTGCTTTTTTATGCTGTGAGTAATACTGATACTATCCATCTTTTTTGTTCCCCTTTAAGGCAATCTCATTGACTCTTTTTACTATAGTCTCTCTGAAGGCCTTTTTAATTTTTACATTTTCATTATTTCTTTTTTTTTTTTCCATTTCTTCAAGATTGCTCATTATCAGCTTTGAACATTCCAAGGCTTACTGTCATATTATCATCTTTCGTATCTTGTCTCTTAATTATTTTTCCACGTCTCAATTTCATATACCTCTATATTATATATATTATAACTAATATATATACATATGTCTAATGATTTATTTTCCAAATAAAAGTCAAAACAATTTTCTTTTTTAAATTTCTATAAATTAATGCTCTGTATTATTTTTTGTAAATTAATATTTAATAAATATGGAGTTTTTATTTATTATTAATTCTCTCTAATACTTCATCATTATGCTCACCGATCTCTCCTCCCTCTACTGCCTTTTTGCTTTTCGATCGCTTGATTGTGCCATTGTTTGCCTTCAACCCCCTCTAAAACACATCCATTGTATAAACACTCTTAAACCTGACATATAAAAAATTGTATCTGCTTGCTCGTCTTTTTTCTTAAAAATAATAACCTCAACTTTTCTCAGCTTAAGTATTTTTCTTTTGTAGCCTCACTTTGGGACACTATTGTACTGGGTGAAAGCCCTATGTTGGGTGCCATTATATAGGCTCATTGCTTTTTCATCTATTATTTTATTATATTTATATAAAATCATAGTTACTAAAGAAGTTTTAAACTATTTAACCTATAAATATATATAAGTTTAAAGTTTGTGATACGACAAAATCACTCCTTTCTAATTTAATAAACAAATATTAGGAAAAATGCGATTACATTTTCTTGTCAATTTAAAATTCCCAATGCTAATAAAAGAAGTTTATTGGTATTAGCAATACTTATTTGATAAACTCCTGGTGGCTTTTATTTCTTTTTATAGCTGCCAGTGACAGTGATGGTTTACTAAACACACTGTCTTCAGTTTATTATTCACCTTATGGAGATTGCTGCTTTTAAATTTGTAAAAAAAAAAAATTTTTTTAATCAATAAATATCAAAATGATAAAAGCATAAACTAATCATTACTTCCACCTTAAAATTATATTAACATATATATATAATACCCACTGCTTGATTAATATAACTTAATACTAGGTTAATAAATATATTTAATTAACAAAGAAACATACAGAAAGTTTATCTAGTTTATACATAAATTTTACTAATTAGTAATATGCATCTACTTTAAATTAATATAAAAATTCTCTAAAAGTTCTTATCCAATTTGAAGCATTCAATAATAAATCTATAGTAATTAATTAATAATTAAAGGAAATAACAGTTCACATTCCTCTTACCATGACATTGTTCTTTTCTTCCTTGAAATAAAATATGATTTAGACATTTACCATGACTATGGATTTGCATATTTCAATATTTGTTCCATGTGATCCAAGGTATTTTTCATTAAGGTGGATGTGTAGATCTATGGTGGGATATATGCATGATGACAAACATTAAGGCAGCAGGATCAGGTGACACCAGGGAATGCATTGGAAATCTAGCCACATATTTGAGTGTATACTGCAGTGAAAGTTTCCACTTGGTTGCATATCTTGTCAAACTTCCATTATTTATCACACTACTGAACTTACTTACAATTAGTTACAACAATTAAAAAACATCTTTAAAGTTCTTGTGGTCATTTTCTATATCCCCCTCTTATCTCCTGTGCATGTCCCATCTCATTTTTCTCTTTTCCATGACTTCACTTCCCACACCTGATTATTTGCAATTAGTCCTTAAACTTGTTTATAAAGTTTATCTATTTATTGATTTTCCATTCTAAATTCAGTATCCATTTCCAGCTAAATAAGAACAGTTCTCCATAACAGCATGAATTGTGCATTTTACAAAAGAAAAATACAAAATTAGGTTTTAAAAACAATTTATATATTTTTTCTTATATCTTTTTTTTTTCTTTTATAATATTAAGATTATATTCCTAAGAAGTATTTGTATTGTTTATAGACATTCAATGACCATCTTTAATTAGATCGATTTTAACCTCTACATTCTATAATTAAAATAATTAGATCAAATGTCTATTTTAATTACATAAGTTCATTTTCTTATCTTACTTTCTGTGTAGTCTCATATAATTAGTCACTAAAATACAGCTATTATGAAATTATTCTTTTTTTAAGCAATCTCCCTATTAAACTTTAATACACATTGTACCATAAATGGTACAGTATATTAAATTTTAGTGTGATCATGTATTCTAATCATTACTGCTGCATTTTGATAAATAATCTTTAGAATATGATAGTATTTTGGTTCTATATCTCAATAATTCAAAGCTTTAATGGCAACTCATTTCCATAGGTCCTTTTTATAACTTTTCTCAATACTTATATGTGATCCACTGTTTAAAACCACAGCTGGGTACAACTAACCAAACACTACCACCACTTTTAATTCCAGCTTTCTACTTTTGATTTATTTAAGTTCAAACTTTGCTGTAGATCAGTGGTCTTCAACCTTTTCACATCTGCGGACCAGTAAAAATAAGGATAAGGTTCCGCGGACCAGCAAAGATAAGGATAAGATTTCGCAGACTGGCAGAAGTCTATAGATAAATTTTCTTAAAGATAAGCATAATTGTTATAGCTGATCAAAACAACAATGTTAAATATATAAGATAAAGTTTTATATATATATATATGGAGTTTCTATAATAAAAAACTTTTTTTTTAATTTTTTTAGAAAAGTTATAAAAATTTTAATTCTATCCCCCCCCCCCCATAAACATCTGTGATAACTAGAAAAACAAATTAATTTATGAATGATTGATTAGATTTTGTTTTTGTTCTGTTTTCTTTTTTTTTTTAATTGGGTAAAAATGAGATGAAAAAATAAATAAAAATTAGCTTAATAATTAAAAGTTTAAACTCTTATTATTACAAACTTTTTACTGCCCGTCTAGCATGCGGACCTGCAGAAAAGTTCTGCAGCCCGGTGCCGGGCCGCAGACCAAGGGTTGAAGAACACTGCTGTAGATGATTTGTAATTAACTTGGTAAAGATTTGTATAAAATTGTCTAAAGATGGATAGATCTGTAATTTCTAATAACTTTTCTATCACTTTTTTTAAATATCAATGTTACTTAAGCATTCTTCCAATTATCTGATACATTTTGATTATTTAGATATTTGATATATAAGTTTTGCTAACAATTTTTCTATTTCTTCATCTGCTTCTTTTAAGGTATCAATAGGAATTTCATCATTTCCAGAAGCTTTTTAGCTCATCATAAATTGAATTATATATCTGACCCTTTCATTTAAAATGCTCAGGAACAATATTGTAATAATTATTTATTGATTACCTTATTTTCTAGTTTTTTTAATTTATTAATATATAGTTCTTTATAAAACTTTTACACAGTTCATTATGACATCATCTTTTTTTGTAATGGTTAATTTCTTTTTATTGCTGAAATAATTTTCCTTTCAATACTAAGATGTTGTTTATACTTTTGAAAGTTTTATTTCTTTTCTTTAGTTTTCCTTTCAAATTCACAGTTATGTTTTCTTATGTTTTTTTTTTCTTATCATTTTACAGAACATCAGCTATTCTTCTTAATGAATCTCTTTTAAATATTGCATATTCTTTTTTTTTTCCAGCAATATCTTGTCTCAGTTTTTTTCAGACAATGTATTGTCTTGTTAAAAATTAGTAAACTACTATTGGCTGTTTTTCTTGCTGTTAATAGATTATCAGTTATTATTACTTTATTTCATTTAAATCAGATATAGCTTCAAAGTCTGTCAATATTTAAAGTAATTAGCTAGTTCTAATTTAAATTCATAGCATTTGTTAATGCTATCATTTTTAATAACTTTGGTCTCTTTACTTTTGCATTATCACTTATACATCTCACTAATTGATGATCACTTCCTGTGTTAAATCTATGAACAATATTATAATCTTGAAATATATATTTTGTATTAGACGAAATATAATACAATTCTGCTGTATCTTCATTTAGATGTTTCCATGTCTATTTCTATTTAGCATTTTTTTAAAAGAAAAAATTTATAATATATAATTTTTCTTTTTCTGCAAATTTCATAATTTTGTGTCATCTCTAATTATGTCCAAATTTACACACAACATTTTCATCTTCCAGTCTCTGTCCAATTCTAGCATTATAGTCTCTTGACAGTTTTAAAATGTAGTTTGTATAACTATTTAAAAATCTTCTATTTCTGCATCACAATGATCTGCATTTATCTTCCATTAAATTAAATAACTAATTTTGCATTCTCTTTGATATATCATCAATCTTTACGAGATGTTTTTCAACTTTTTATTTATAATGAATCCTACACCACTTTTTCTTCCAAATATTTGTTACTTTCACTTGCATATTGAAGCATTATATGATGCACGCACACATCTTTATGTAAAAACAATTTAAATCAATCGATACATTAAATTAACGAAAGCTAAATTTGCGCATATATATACATTTCAACTAAAAGTAACTCAAATTACACTCTATTCACAACTTATAACAAAAAAAAATATTCAATGTTTGTGAAGTTAAATTTTTAAAAAATAAATCTAGAAGAAGGGGATGGAAATTTATAAGGAAAAAAAATCTTAAAAAGGGGGTGTTGACTCAAAGAAAATTCTCATTTTAAGTAAAAAAAAAAAAGTTACTTAAGGATAGTAAGAAAAAAATTAAAAATAAAATCCATTAACTTTTTTTTAAAAAAAAAAGAAAAGAAAAGAAGCACATTTAAAATGAAAATAGGGAGGGATTTTACTTAACTACATTTTAAATTGGAAATTCTTTTTACAAAAGATTTCCAGCATTCTATTCCTAAAATAATAATAAATATGGGAAACTTATCTTCGAGTTTCCTCATTAGTTTGTTAACATTTTAAATTACAAAAAATAAAAAGTAATTTAAATTTAATTATTCCCGAGGTAAACATTCCTTTAAAATTAAAAAAAAAAAAAAAGAGTATAATTCTTTTTTTTTATTTTCCTGAAATGATAATGTTTTGCTATAATTTGTAATGCTATAAAGGGCTAACAATCAACAAGAGAGGAAAACAGATTTGATCATCCGAGCATTGGCTACAGATTATTTCAGATTGGAAGAACGCAAAAGGGCTTTTGCAACTATCAGAGAAAATAAAAAGATCTAGAGTTTAGAAGAAAAAAAACTAATCCATTAATTTTAATACAAATAAAATTAATACTACATTGTTCAACAATAACAAAGAATAAACACAAATATTTATAAATAATCATTATTAGAAACAAAGCTATAAACAGTCGAGTTAAAGCTTTTTGTTGTTGTTTTAAAAAAAAAGCAAATGTCATTTTGCAGTCTGAATCGCCAATGCTCACAGTAATAAATTTATAAATGACGAACAAAACCAGTTTGACAGCTTCTTTGAGGGGGAGTCCAACCATGCTCACCGAATCTATAACCATGCAAATTCTACTAACTTATTCTCTTTCATAATCATTAGTTTTCCCAGATAAACTAGATTTGTAAAAAAAAAAAAGATATAAAGAAAAGGACAATTTAGACTAAATATTCCCAGCGCACAAGGCAACTTGAATCTTTTCCAAATGAACTTTGACTTGACAATACATTAGTTATTTTTAAAAAGTTTTACGAATAAATTTTTAGGTGAATTAAACAATGCTTTGATAATCAATCTTCCTAATTTCAATTTGGCAACATTTTACTTTTTTGATTAGTCAAAATTATAACTAAAAATTTGTAGTGGAATAAAATATTATACAGTAGAGATTTTAAGGTTATTAGGATTGAATAAATACATAACCCATACTCTTAAATGTATAGGCATTTGCAAATAAAAATACAGTAGAATTTTATTTAGAAGATAATAAACCTATCTTACTAGTGTTGTGCATAGTATTAAAACAGCAATTTTAAATATTCTCGTTCCAGCCACAAGATAATACGCCTGCCGTCTTAAAGGTCTTGAAATGAGAACATGAATATATTAGATAATTTACTTTACATCCATTTCTTTTGAGAATCTTATTAACACTTATGAAATATTATAATTTACTTAAAGCTAATACTAGATGCTAAACTGTAATAATCAATAAATACTATAGAAGGGTATTTAGGTTTGAAAATAAGATGATCATTCTAATTTTCTCAAAGTCTTTATCTAGTGAGCATGAGAGTAACCACACATTTAACATTGCTAATTTAATATTATGTACTGTGCTAGTGACAAAGGTTTATTACTTTCTAAATAGAATTACAATCTGACACTGCACTAGTAAAATTCAATGATTACTACATAGTTTAGTATCTAATATTAGTATAAAGTAAATCAAAATATTTCATAAGTGTTAATAAGATTATTAAAAGAAATGAATGAAAGTGGATGATTTAACATATCCACACTTTCTTTTCAAGATATTTAAGATTGGTACATATAAGTGCATTTGGATTTGAAAATAAGATAGTCATTCTTATTTTTTCAGTCTTTCTCTTGTGGTTGGAATGAGAATACCCTCACATTTAACATTGCTGATTTAATATTATGCACAGTGCTAATCTGACACTGCACTAGTAAAATTAGTTGATTATTAAAATATAGTATACAATTTAAATGTTTTACTTACAAAATAATTAATGTGAATTTTATTAGAGACATAATTTTATAAATATTTAGCACCTATGATTAAGAATTAAAATGATACCTGTTTACATAACAACAAAAATAAATTAGGTAATATGATAAAAAATATACTTCATTTTAAATAATATGCACAATGTTAAAATGTATATTTTATTTGAAGGGGATGGGGGGGGTGTATTATTTTTCTGACTTTTAAAGCAAAATGTATTCCCAAAAATAATCTATTTCAATTGATAACAAATTTGATATTCTAAAATGATTTTGCTTTAAACATGCCCTGTGTAGTTTAATGTAGTGATAAAATGGCAAATTCTGAAGTTCCATGAATGTTGCTACTGGTGCTCAAACATTTTACAAATTCCTGGGCAATAAACCATTCAATTATATTACAATCAACCATAAATAATTTTAAATTGATTTAGTTACTGTGAGTAAAAAAAAAATCTAATGTGATAATAATATTAGAGATATAATTTATACAGATTTAATTTTACAATGATATTTGTATAGATGGGGGGGGGGTTTGAAACATCTGATTTCATTTATAAAGTAATGAAAATGCTTCCACTATATTTTAGGAAGATATCAGTTATTGTTTTTTTAAATTCCATAATAACAAAGCATTTAAATATTTCCAAAATTGAAGTCAAAGAAAGAATATTTATTCCAGAATTTTAACCAGTTATCTAACTGGCATATAATTAGATTGGACACTTCATAAAATAAATGTTTGTTTCTTCTTTTTCTTTGTTATGTTTTCCTGATCATTTGAATTTGTAGTTTCATTCATATTTTCATTTTTGTCTTACTTCACTTTTGAGAACAGAATGAATTTTACTTTTTCAAAGTTGTTAATGATTCAAAATATATATTTCTGAATCCTTCTTTTTTTTATTTTACAGAATAAAAAAATTACACAATGTTTTTTTTCTTTTTTGTAAATCCCTGTTTATGGTCATTCATAAAAGCAAAAATATGAAATTAAAGTATTATTTAATAAAAATTTAGATGTCTCTGTACCATCTTCAAAATATGCAAGCATGTCTTTTTTTATAAATTAAATATATATATATACATTTCAATTTTTTCTAGAAACATTAAAACATGATATTTATGCATCCCCTTGCAATGCCATGACCTAAAGCTCAGATCTTGCTGAGAAACTTGGAAATTTTTTTAGTCACAACAGGTTTAGGAATTTTCTTTCAGGTAGAACTATACAGTCAATACAGTTAAATATCCAAAGGAATTAATAAATGGATATCTAACTATTTTCATTTGAAGAAAAAGATACATGTTAATGTGGATTGGTCACATGAGTATTGATGCACTGATAGTAAAAATAAAAGATGATTGTAATATAATGTAGTTTTCACTACTGTGGAGGGGAATATATTCCTGAATGCTGAGCCTACATTTTTCATAATTTAAATTTATTGCAATTGGGTGTACCATTATTTGATTTATTTAGAAAGACTCTTATTGCTTAGTTATTGTATACAGTTATTTTTTGCCCTTATTTAAATTTGGGCAGTAAAAATTTAGACAATTTTAATACCTATGCTGAATATAGGTAAAAGCTTAAATTTGCAAAAAAAGAATAGATTGCACAACATTTATTATACTGTTCCTTGACTATTTAGAGATTGATAAGCTCATAGATTAATTCACATTTATATACTTCTTAAAAATAAACATTTTGAAGATTAATAAATAATGTGTAGATAAATCAAATTATCAAATTCTTTCTAAGAAATATCATTTTTTGCAAAGTTTCAATGTCATTAGCTTTAATTACAAGAGAATACTGCATTATATTTATCTAATCCAATAACATTTTTGAAGGCATAATTATGCATGAAAATATCAGAAAATGAATAAGTTTAATCTTGAACACAGCCTTTAAATACTTTGACATTGCAATATTTTATTACTCTAACAAATGTTAAGTTCAAATCTGATCGAAATCTAAACATTAGAGTTCATTATGGCTATATAGATCCCAGTTACTTCCAAATATGATTTTGAGTTAAAAGAAATAAAATAATCTCTAGTTGAATAAATTATTATTAGCAATTGTTAATATATTTATCTAAAATGGCAATTTCCATTAATGCATGTAGAAAGTGCAGTGCTTAAAAATTGTGGACGTATATAGTAAACTAATTGTACCTGCAGCTTTGCTTGCATTGGTAGAATAAATAATGCAATAGGTAATATGTATTTCAATGTGTAGATCACAATATATTTTATACCTATTCAAAAAAAATTTCATCTGTAATCTTTTTATTAGTGTTGCCCTCATTTTGCATTTTTATAAGATCATTCACAAATGGCTATGATTTTGATACATTTTTATATTGCAAATTACCAATGTTTTTAAACAATTAAGCAACATAAAGCAAAATTAAATTTCATATCCTACACAATTCTCAAAAAAAAAAAAAGGGAGAGAGAAAATCATGCAAATTTCATCAAGATTGGTAGAATATTGTAGAGTTATTAAATAACCCACATACTAACAAACTTCATATTTATATAGTAATAAGGATACTGAACAATGATGGAGTCATTTTAATGGGATGTTTGACCTGGGTAAACTGAGGGAAGTGCTGTTTCA
Organism: Epiperipatus broadwayi; assembly: GCA_028023455.1. Classification (NCBI taxonomy): domain Eukaryota; kingdom Metazoa; phylum Onychophora; class Udeonychophora; order Euonychophora; family Peripatidae; genus Epiperipatus; species Epiperipatus broadwayi. Next base: position 13,346,027 of record JAQFVV010000009.1, read on the forward strand.
GCTGAAATGCATTTTAATGATCATTTGCATCCATTTGAATCTTTTTTTATTCATTTGACAGTAAATTTCAAATATTCAAAATCTTGTGCATGTGTAGGAGAAAGGGAATGGAATTAAATAAATAATTCCATGCACACATTATTAAGACGAATTCTGATATTTATAACTTAATGTTCTCACATTCCTCAGACTAAATTAATAATTAGTAATAATCATAATGCATTTTCTAAAGACAGTAGTAACCTTCATTAAGTACATTCAGGAAGTGAAATACTTGAGTTATGATAATAAGGTCATTTGAGATATCTATATGATGTTAGTCAAACAAAGAATGCTATTTCAATTGAAGTGCATCTTAGGGTTCATTTGCTTTTGTTTGAAGAAAGAGAATGTTAAGTAACTAGTAACCAAGTGTGGCTATCATCAGAATTAGTTTGCTATTGCCTATTTTCTTAATTAACACAATTTATTCTAACATTGAAAAACTTGTAAAGTATCATAAGTCTTTTACATCATTAAGATTTACACACACATATATAAATAAAATAATATAGACAAAAATAACTAATTAAAGAAAAATTTTGAAATTAAATTTTTGTGCAAACAAAATAAATATACAGGTGGCTTTAGCAAAGATTTCCTTTTCCTTCTCAATTTTCCCTACAGCTTTAATAAGATAAAATATTAAAAAACCAGCTGTCAAAGAAAAAATTAAAATAATAACAAAAAAAAAAAAAGCCCTTATTTTGCAATGATAATCTGTATAAATTTAAGTCAACTTTTTAAATCAGATGGGATTAAAATAGCAATGATCAAACTTTTTTCGATCAAGTTTCACAACAAAAAATGTCTTTTAAGTTATGCATACACACACACATATATTTAACAAATTATAACAAAATTTTAATTATATGTATTTATCATACAGATATATATTGCTGGAATTTATTCATGAATGTCAGAATAAGATTATTTATTAATTATGCTATAGAATATTGATTGTGGACCTAAGAAATCAATGAAAATAATTAAATAAACCACATAAAAAATCTTGTTAGAATCTCATCTTTTTTGTGTACTATCAAATTTTATTTCATAAACATTGCACATAAATAAAAACATTATAGAAACAAATTTCATTTGAAAAACAATAAAAAAAATGTAATAAATTAATGAACATAAAAATTAGGCAGAATATATAATTTGAGTTATAGTAAGATTTTATTCATGATCACTTTTTGACAATTTGCACATGATTGCAATATCACTGCTATCACTAGAAATTATGCTGCGATGTATAATTTACCATTTATTAAATTTAGACAAAATTAATAAAACAAATCTTGCTTTAAGATTTATTAAATTTTTTTAATACCAACAAGATACATTTTTTTTAAAAAAAAAACCTAATATCAAAAATGGCAAAATATTATTGCTTACCATAAATTAGCCCACTTCAACATGACTGTAAATGTGGCTATTATTTTTTTAAATTTTGTTTACATTATAATCTAAATTTGTATATACATACTGTACATGTAAAAATGTGTCTGCAATGCATATTTCACTTGAAATAAAAGTATGGCTTTGTCCAGACGTTAATTAATTCAATCACTACTTTTTAAAAATGATTGAATTAATTAATTTATGGACATTCCAATATTAAAAATTCCAAGTGTGGTTGAAGAATAGACTAATTTTCTTGGCTTTTTTTAATGCACAATAGATACAATCATTTATTATAAATTATATCTATTTTTTTAAAATTAATTTTTAAAATAATAATTGCTAAAAGAATACTTTTAATACTGTTTAATTCATTTTTTTCTTAAATTTAATCTTTTTAAAATAAAAAATCATTAATAAATTATGTTTAAAAAATTACATTTAAATTATACTAATAAGCTATTTTTAATATTGTTCAAATTAACATTTTAATTTATTTATTTTTTTGTAATTTATAATATTTTTAGAGCAACAAGAAAAGATATACATTTTACACTTTTTCTTTTTTAGTTTTATAATTATTTGGTGATTTTATTTGTAACTAAAATTTCATAATTAAAAAAAAAAAATCAAAAGTAAGGATTTTTAAATATTCAAAGTAGATTTTGAAGAAAATTGCTTTATCCAATTGTCTTAATAATACTTAAATATGAAATCATTTAATATTTACTTGCTATTTTGTCTGACAAATGCTACATTTTTAAATGAAAAGTTCTCCCATTTATTATAAAATTAAATAGGATTATTAAACAAAACAACTGTTTTTCAATTCTCAAAATTTAAGAGCTAAAATAAATATGATAGAAAAAGTCCTCCACCGTGACTTCATTGGAGCAGTTTTTAAAAATAAGTTTAATAAAGTTTTGTCTTAACTTTCTTTTCAGATTTTGAAACCTTATAAACTGTTTCTATTTTAACTATATTTGAAAGGTCTGATCTGATGAATCAAGACTTAAGATGACTTAAAATTTAGATTCATATACTATATATCTTTAAATTGCTCAATTTTATTAGTTTTAAAAAATCCATCTTTAAATCCAGGCTATTATTGAGATTTCCCTTTCAGTTTTTCCCACCAATCTTTTCAATAAATTAAGAGATCCAAATCTGCAGATAATTATTTCTGTTTTTACATATACCATTTTTTTTGTTTAAGACATATGAAAGTAAGGCAAAATTATACAACAACCAATAATCCTTAGTATTTCTTGAATCATTTGCATTGATTTTTAAATACAAAATTGATATTTCACATTTAAATGCATTACAGTAAGTACTATTACAAATGATACTGCATAAATGTGCAATTCTTAAATACTATGCTTAATTATAGATTTTCTAAGAATATTATTTATTTTAAAATGCTTTTGTTTATCTTAGAAATACAATTTATTTGGGTCAAATCTTCTAACTTATTTTAAACATACTTCTATCAAATGGATTTTCTTCAAATTTTATACATGTGTTAGGTTTTAATGACAATATCAATATGTCAATGTAGTTGTTTGTCTACTCTAGCAGTGCTAGTAAGCTGCATCTCAAACTGCACTAAAATCAGTTCAGTCAATTTTCAGTCATGAACAGTAGACAGCAGTATACTTTTTAAAAATACACTCATCAAATTTCATAACTAATTCACTAAAATGAATTTATAGTTAATTAAAATACAAAGAATAAGAAATGAAGGATGAAATCTTAATTTCTCTTGATTGTTTAACTCAGCATTTCCCACAGTTTTCATATTATGAAACAGTTCACAAATCCTAAAATTTTAACAGAATACTTGGTTATTTTGTGGGATAGATAAATATTAATAATAAATTAATTAACAAGTAAATACACCTGGGTCTCGTTTTATGTGGATTATTTCAATGCAATTTTGAAGTTATGTGATTCATGTTCTTCTTAATATTTTTCATATTTCACTATATTTATTAGATATCAAGAAATTTAAATTATTAATAACTTATTTTGACTTGAATAAATTAATATATATGTGCTCTGTGCACAGGTAATGAAGCTATTAATAAATTGTCATGAAATTATCAAACTTTTACCGCCAAGCACTTTCGGGACAGTCTACAGTCCCATATTCATGGCGAGTTATTCTGTTAATAACTGTAAAAATATGCAAATTTTATGCAAACTTATTGTGCAGATGTTACGTAGACCATAAACGAGATAGGGAATAACAGGCCTCTCTTCTGTTGATTGCCGATGGGTCAGCCGCAATGAAGTAAGCTTTCCTAACTTTACGTTTGATGTCGTTTGTTTCAGAGCAAACGACACTGGCTGTGGTAGGTAGAAAAGCATGTCCAGTGTTTCGTGTTTGACAAAAATCGAATTATCTTCATACTTTGTTTTAGTTTTATTGTAAAGGTATCGGTGTTGAGCTACTCTGGTGGCAATGTTAGTTTTAGTCTCTCCATAATATGTTGCCATACAATTTCTTTGGGGGCAGGTAATTTTGTACACAACTTGAGGGGTGAGTTCAGGTTTGATTCTGTCTTTGGTATTATTTATCAGTCTATTGGTGTTGGGAGGTGAACAGAAAGCGACTTCAAAGTCTCATGATAGTTGATTGATAAGGCTTTTAGCTGTAGAGTGAACGTATGGGATTAAGATTCTTGGTTTGTTTTCTTTCTTGTGGTTGTGGTTTATTTTATAGAAAAATTTGTTGACTTTTCTGTTGATGGATGAATAAGTGTGTCCTATTTTCCTTAAATCAGTTATATAATTGATGAGATTTTTTCTTTTATCTGCCTCATATTTGCACAAGTTATGTTTCCTAAGCATGAATGAAGAGAGGGCTGCAAGTTTGTGTGAGTGCAGCGCGTAAGAATTAGGGTTAGCTCAACACTGATACCTTTACAATAAAACCAAAACAAAGTATGAAGGTAATTTGATTTTTGTCAAACACGAGAGAAACACTGGACATGCTTTTCTACCTACCACAGCCAGTGTTATTTGCTCTGAAACAAACGACACCAAACGTAAAGTCAGGGAAGCTTACTTCATTGCGGCTGACCCATCGGCAATCAACAGAAGAGAGACCTGCTATTCCCTATCTCGTAAATGGTCCATGTAACATCTGCACATAAGTTTGCATAAATTTTGCATATTTTTACAGTTATTAACAGAATAACTCGCCATGAATATGGGACTGTAGACTGTCCCGAAAGCACTTGGCAGTAAAAGTTTGATAATTTCATGACAATTTATTAATAGCTTCATTACCTGTGCACAGAGCATATATATATATTAATTTATTTAAGCGTTAATGAAGTAAAATCTTAACTATTTGACTTGAAATACTTTTTTTTTTTTCAAAAATATAAAGTTAGATTCGCAGCTAACGTGAATATGGCCTGATGCTGTATTTAGAATAAATAACCTACTTATACTAATGAATAAATAATAATAATAGATTTATACTTACATATAAAAATATGGCAATAAATATTCAAAAATTTTAAACTTTTAAAATGTATTTTGTTAGGTATACAGAAATAAATAATGTAGATTTTTAAAATAAATAACGAAGATTTTATTGATTTTATAAACTGAAAATAATATTTCTAATGATAATGTATAATCTTTTTGTTTTGATTGGGATCTCATTTTTTTAATATAGAAACAAAATGTAAACATTTAAAATTTATTTCAGTAGTAAAAATCAGTTGTCAACAGAAAACCATTAACACAGCACAAGACTGAAATTGGCACTAGTTGTGTAAATGGGATGGAGCAGAATATGGGAAAACTTAGAGTGGGGAATGGAAAATAAAGTGGCTAACAAGTTTCTCTGGACATAATTGCTGAGATTCTTGACCTCGTTCAAGGAGAAGCTACATCACATCGACGAATCTGATTTCTTATCAGTTTACAAATGAACCGTGTCTTGTATCAATTTTTTTCAAATATTTGATATTTTTTATTAGTCATACTTTATTTCCTTATTTTTTTAATGCAAATTTTAAAGTAATTTTTTCCTTGTTGCTTTGCTTTTATGTGAATTCTGAAAATTACAGACCCTATCCCCCATTTTTCAAGATACGTTAAGTCTATTTTTGTGCGTTTTTTTTTTAATGCGGGTTTTCTGTGGAACCTATCTACCACATAAAACGAGACCCAGGTGTATATCTTTTTTCTCTTTTATAATATTAAGACAGCATGACGTGTGCATTTTCCCCTTAGTAACATATCTTTAGCAAATTGATATAGTTCTATGTCACATTATCTTAAATAAAAATGAAATAGGCAAGAATGTGGGATAACACCCTAAAAAATTGAGATTTTACATGATAAGTTATGTATTTGAAGTGCAGATAATAATGGAAAGACCTTTCACATAAGCCAGCATATAGTAATAAATCATTAAAACAGAATGTGTATGTAGGAAAGTAAAACTGTAAAAAAAAAAAAAAAGTATTAAGGCTACACATAGCTAAAGCCAACATCAAAAAAATTATCAGCTTAAATAAAATTGTTAAAATATATGTTTTCCAAACACTGAATGATATATTTCCTCACAAGTACAAAGATTGATCTGCACTTTGTTTTTGGCTAATAAAATTCACACAGATCAATTCAAGATATTCCAAAACAAATTAGCATTCAAATTAAATTTAAAAAATATTTAAAACATTACCTTAAGGTTAAATAAAAACAGCCTCTTCTCTACTAATTCTAGGGCCATTATCTGTTGGTACTGCAATTTAATCTCTATATCAGTTTCTAACTTTGCTTTATTCAATGAGGGCTTAGAATTCAAAGCTGATGTAGTTATTCATCTGGCAATAGCTTTAATTCTTTTTATTATCAATTTAAAAGCCTTAATGTTGAATCCAAGTTAACTTGCTTGTATCTGACATTATGTTTAGTAAATATTTTAGTGATCTCAGTTCTATTTAAATGATAAGTATTTTTTTTTTCTAACATAAATCACTGACTACTCAAGTTTATAGTAAACTGCATTAAGATAAATATTTAAAAAAAGGTTCTTCTTATTTACACTATAGTATATCCTGAAAGAATCAAACAGATGTTTTGTTACTACCTCAGAAGTTAACAATGTACTTATTATTTTTTTATAACCAATTTATCCTCTGTCTTGGACATTATAGCAATTCCATATATCTTTCAGATGAATTATCTTCAAAAGCCAAGATCAATTATGCCTTGGAAAAATTATAATTGCATTTGTAATAAAAAAAACTTTACTTCATCACTTTAAAAAAATAAAATGTATGAACTTTTCTCTATAGTTCCTTCACTGATTATATCTCTCATCCTCACAATGCCAAAACTTTAATACAAAAGCTAAATTACTAATTGATCTTCATTTCTAATAACAGAAACATTAATGGTAAAATTAACACTATTCTTGCAGGCAATTAAAATAAGACTTTTGCTTGCAGTTATATATTGAGAAAAAACCCCATGGAATATTGACTTTAATAGAGATGTCATTTCAAATATAATACTAGTAGAAAATTACTATCTAACGATAACTGCCATGCACCTATGCCTGACCTAGTATAAAACTAAATACTTCATTGATATCACATGTCACTATATATCAAAAAATATCTTATCATATTGAATAAGTAGTGAATCAAAAAACCATATAAAATACTTGACTATTTTATTAGTATTAGTCATTTGTAAATGAGTATAACATTCTAACTATATAAGGAACTTAACAAAAATAAAACATCAAAAGTGAAATTTATAATGACCATACAAACAATTTCATGAACCATAAATGCTGGTCCTTTAGCATTTATTTGACATCTTGCAATACTATCTTTATATTTCATTTGTAGAGAACAAAACTATTTTAAAATATTTCAGCCTTTGTCTAATTGTATCTCATTTTTACATTCTTTCCTTAGCAATTCTTTCACATTCAAAGCAATCAATGTTTCACTATTTTAAAATGTCTTTAAAGATTATCTCAATCTTTAAAGAGTAATTGGTATTTGATTTTCCTGTAGAATAATGTTCAAATTCATCACAAAATTTTTGATCTAAAGGATGCATCAAACTATATTTTTCATATGTATTATCCTACTATTAATCTCGAGTTAACAAAAAACTTATTTAATATAATGTTTCATCAATTTAATAGGATAATATTCAATACTGAATAGAGATACATATAAAGAGTAATAATGAATAAACATAAACTACTATACAGATATTAGTAATGATTCACAGTAATTTTGATTAAAAAAATATAATTACTTAATAAATATATAACAATTAATAATTTCAACTTAATTAATAATTCTGACAGAGTTTTATAAGTAAGGTATGAAATGTTTAATTTATATAGTTTTTTTCTTTAATAATTCTTTTAAGCAATTGAAAGATGAAGTATTTTCTCTATTCTATTTTGAAGACAAGTATAGAATCCTTTATTGTTGACATGTATATACTCCTAAAACTTTTCATGCTAAAATTAATTTAGGACTTATTATTGATTTTGACTGCACACATGTATTTGAAATACAAAAATTTATGGACAAAAAATATTGATATTTTGCTAGTAACTACAAATTAAATACTCTTTTATCAAAAATATTATAGAGGTAAATTTAAATGAGATTATATTATGATTAAAATTATGGTGATGGTATATTATTTATCTGAATAAATTAGAATGTCTTTTTTTAGGAAGTCTAAGTATATCTTTGATTCTGATGCTGTACTTTCAATGACAAATTTTAATATGATTTAGTTCTTTTCCAGAATAAATTCAATAATTTCCCAGTGCAATTAATTGACAATCCATGGATTTAATTATCAGAGCTGTAAAGGTCCTTTGTCCAATCGAATAGTTTACATCTATGATAATATAATAGGTATTCTCCAAGCATTGAGTAGCCAGTTCAAATCTCTTGATTTTCTCTAACTTAGCATTGCTTTGCTTCAATGAAATATTTTGGGTGAAAAATCACTTAGTACTTTGCTATTGCCCTAATGCAACATTTAATTTTATTATTTAATTCTAACTGCAATTTAATTTGTTTTTGTTTTTTATAAATTCATTTGAAAAACACTAATCTGCAGAGACATTAGATCTTTTATATATATTTAAGCAACTGTACTAAAAAAAAATACACATATTTATTAGGGGGAAAAGTTGACTTTCATGTTACAATTTTTATTATATAAATATATAAAAAACTTATTATATAAAGACAACATCTAATATTAAATTTAATATAGCTGGTATATTTTTTATTTCTTGGATTTACTAAAATCTCAAATAGATTTTTTTTTTTTAAAAATCTATATAACATATAATAAATAAATGTTAATATATATATATATCCATGGATTTCAGTATCCATTGAAAAACCAGAAAGCAACTAATATGTATACAGAAATCCTATAATATGTTGTGCAATAAGTAAAATATGGCTTTAAAAGCTATAACTGATAATCTATGAAATTCTAATTGAAAAAGGCATGAGAGGGTTGTGCGTGTGTGTATATGTGAAAAAGTGCCATTTTACAAATAGCAAATTTTTTATGATTCCATTAAACCAAAAAATCTAATGAAATGTAAAGCAAAAATTTTAAATATTACTCTTAAATGCCAACAAATTAAAAAAAAATATTGTTCAGATATATGTAGAAAAGGAAAGTAAATTTTTATCCTACCAATCTTAAAAGAGCATTTGATAGAGTAAATTTTGAAAAAAAAAGTTGTAGATTGGGAAAAAAGATGACTATTAGAAAATATGTACAAAAGAAACATTTTATAAGATTTCTAGATTTCTGATCTTCTCATAGAAAAAAATAGACATAGATAGAAAAGGATTTAAGACAAGGATTTTGTTTATCTTCTGTGTTATTTAATACTTATTATGATGAGATATTAATGGAAATGTTCTGGTAAGGATGAAATTAGCAATAGAAACATATAGGGCTCATTTTATATCAGATTTGTATTTGATATGCCAATATTCAAAGAAAGTGAAAATATGTTTAATAAAATATGAAATAAGATTGATGTAATTTGTAAAACTTAAATGTAATTAAAATTAAAGTAAATATAATTAAAACTAAAGCAATGAATGATATTAAGTGAAGAAGATTAAAATTTTATTAAGAATAATTATTGAAAAGAAAAATATAAAATAAAAGTGGATTTTTACATATTTGGGGGATTAGTTAACCAGTGGTTGCAATAGGATCTAAAAATCTGAAGCAAAAATTAATTAGGCAGGCTTTTAGGAAAGTAGAAGTTTATTCAGTGACCTACTAAAATCATATTTAAGAAAGAAACTTTACTACACCTGGAATTACATATAAAGAAGAGCTCTGAAAAATTAGAATGAAAAAATAAACACTGGAGTACTTTTTTTTTTTAGAATAGCAATTTTTAAAAAAAATGGAACATTTTTTAAAAATAAAAGAAAAATGAAAATATTTAGAGAAAGAGAAACATAATGGAATGGAGTAGAGAGGTGAACAGAAAAGATATTGAGGGAAAAGGTTGACATGATCTTTAAAGAATGATTGTAAACATGGGAATTTGAAAAAAAAAAAGAACAACTGGCAGAGGATCAGTTGATAAATAGAACCAACTCTTCAGCAGATAACTAGTTATTTATAACTTCTTTAATGCTATAAATAGCAACTGTTAAATCTTTCACTTGTTTCAATATATAAAAAAAAAATATTTACATGAAAAAAACACATACATCAAATACTTCATATTTCTAATTAACTCATGCAAAATTTACATAAAGAGATTACTTTGATAAATAGTATACTATGGGATTGATGTAGTTAAATGAATTAATTCTCTTGCCATGTTTGTAAAATGGACTTACATATATTTTTCTGGTTCCAAATAAAATTATGAATTTTATTTTCAAGTAGGTGGGTTTAGGTGGGTTCATAATTATCCTAAATTGGTATTAAATATTAATTGGCAATGAGTATATAGATGTTATTAGCTAAGATTAAAACCACTAAAATCTTCATCAGCCAGAGGTTAACAATATTGGTGAATAATGCCTCTTTTTTTTACTTTTCCTCTAAAAACAAAGGATACTGTTGCAGAAAACTGACTTCTGCAGAGTAACCAGAACTAAATGCACCACTGACCAATGAAAGTAAGCATAAACCTAATCATAAATGCATGCAAAAGACAATAATTACATCAAAATGCCTAATCATATATTATGTACAATATATATGCAATTGAATTATTTCATTTTATCCAAGACTTTTAGTTATAGCTTCTTTTTTCCTCAGTTATCTAGCAAATATATATAAATAATTTTGGGTCTAATAGGAAAACTATTTAAAAATAACAAGATTATAGGCTTCTATTTACTGCAACGTCATAAAACTTTAACGACATTAACCTTTTATGCTTAATATTCTCCTTAATCAAAGAATCTTTATATAAATTGTTTTATTGCTTCTGCTTGGCTGAATCAGAATGATTTATGATTAATTATGGTATCATTTGTTTCACAATATAGTTTCCAATTTTATTAAGCGCTTCCTGAATCAACAGTTTAAAACAAAAAGGAAAGATTTCAAATTGTTTTTCTTGTTGACCTTAATTAATGGGAAAACGTCTTATCAAGCATAAATATATATCGAGCAGGACACTTGCAATAAATTGGGTTCTTTTACTATACTATATATTCACAACTGAATATTGAGGAATAAAATTATATATATATTTTATTCCCACTATATTAAGGTTGCATAAACAGAATAGAGGCCTCTGCAATTCTAAGATAATGTTTAATAATAATTATTATTATTAGCATTAGACATAAAATTATGTAAATGCCAATATAAATATCACTATTATAATTTAACTAAGGTCTTTATTTTAACAGAATCTTTCGATTCTTTTGATCCTATACTCTTCCTTAATTAATATCTGGATTTTCTAGAATATTCCATTGGCATTTTTATTTTTTGAAAATACAAACAACTATATATGTAATACATATTTAAAGCAAAATTATATGCCTTGGAATTTGAATCTAGGTGGAACGGAACTTGAACATTTTTTTAATAGGCTAAGGATATTCAATTCCCCTCCCCCAAGTCCAATCTAATTGGCCATCCAATTCCTGATTGGTAAATGGGAAAAAATGAATAATTCTGAAAATTTTCACTGACTAGCAGTTGATCAGCCAATTGAGTAATGGTCATCTTAATATCTCTTCTATGAAACGATGGTGGGGGATTTTTTATAATCCTAAAATGAGCACTTTAAGTTTGCTTTTCTTTTTAGCCACAATACAATTGCAAATAATGCAAATATGGTAATTTATATTTACTCATCTTTGCATAGAAAAAATGTAATTTGAATGTGATAATATAAATATATGTGCATGAATATATGAGTAAATGCATGCAGTAACAGTCTTTAAAACTACACTACAGAACACAGGCTTCTCCAATACTCTTCTAAAGAATGGCAGCAAAGAAAAAGGCATTACCAGATTTTCCAAATTCTGAATAGTGTTTTTTTTTCTCTAATATTTTCTCATTCTTACATCATTCTTTAGGTTAGATAGTTGGATACCCATTAATTTAATAGTGAAAAAGACACTATTCACTGGGATTACTAGTTGTTTGGTAATGAGAGTGTGAATGTTTTTCCTTTCTTGTTTTACTCTTCTAGCTAAGAATAGCTAGATACCCATTTACTGACCAATAATGAATGCTTAGTTGGTTAAAAACAATCCACCTAAAAAATAAATCCTAAATCTATTTAGAATCAGAAAAATTTAGTTATGGTAACACAATTTTTTTCCAACATTAATCTGAGACAAAACAACTCTAATCTACATTTAAAAAAACAACAACATTGGCTTACTTTATTTGAAACAATTCATAACATTAAGTAATGAAACAATCAGGTTGTCATATCATTAACACTCTAAAAAACTTCATTTAATTATTAACCATCATCTGTATTTTATTTTTTTAAAAAAATATTTTCCTTTGTGGATTCATTTGAACTCTTCATATGATTTAGAAATATTACATTTTATAATTACAATAGCCAGCCTTTAGCTTAGGGGTTGTCAGATATCCATATACTATTTATTATGAAAATACACATTGTTACTGCATTTATTCCTGGTAAGTATGATATAATACAATTTTTAATTTTAAAAATTAAAAAAAAACAAAAACAGGATTAGTCTGTAAATGAGGGGGAAATCTTGGTCTACTTTTTGCATTAATTTCTATTTTACTCTTGATCACTCATTGATTCTTTTTTTTTAGCTATTATGTTTTTTTTAAATATGATATTTCACTGAATAATTTATTATAAGGTAATCCTCTTCTTCATCAAAATATTTGCTCGTAAAAATAAAGCTGTCATCCATATCCTTTTATTTTATTTTATATTTCAATGCGATTCATTTAAAATTCTGTAAATAATTAAATTGGGTTGTCCATTTTTTCTGATATAAAACACAACTGGAATGAAAATTCATAAATTCTTTAATAAACCATTCTTCTTGCGAAGTATATTTATGAAAGCTTTTACAATGAGAGAACAATTTCACAGACAATCTTCTCATTGCACTTCCATTATCGTGTCTTTATCTCTCGTTGAAGTATATTTTTTGAAAAAATATTGACAGTTCAGATTATTCATTTAAGAAGTTATTTTAAAAAAATAGAATATATTTCACACACAAAAAAATTACCAGCTACCTATTCAACATTCAATTTCACACTGGAAAATTGTTTTACTGTTTGTAGAAATGAGAATGAATTTTAACAATAATATTTCCAATGTTGAATGAAAGCATACCTGCAACTATTAGAATAATTATCATTGCAGATAATAAGAACAACTATCAAGTTCAATAACTATTTATTTAATTGATAAATTTAATGATTAATAGACATATTTGTTCCTTTACTTGACAGATCACCAAAATTGAAGTTAATATTGTCTGTGTAATATTTTATTTGTGTTTTTGTCAAGCTATTTGTTTGCAATATTTTCAAAATAGCATTTGAAATTACTTCTGATTTTACTCTGGTAAAGGAAACTAAATCTAAATCTTTGGTTTTAGATTCCATGTTGTTGGTAAAATGTTTTAATAAAAAAATAATTTGATATCTTTGTGATTTGAAGAATCTAAAAATGAGTAAAAAATTGATAATTATCAAAACTAATTATTAATTGACATAGAAAATGCATCAGGATAAAATTTTTTGCAATTATTTTAGATGAACTTATAATACACAGAATAAATACACATTTCCAATACAAGTTTAAAAATATTTTAACCTGCAACAAAATGTAAAGCTCACTTATGTCTATCAGACTGAATGTATCTTGTAATATCATTCTATCAATTAGAAAAAATTGAAAATTCTGAATTAGTGAACATTTGAGTACAATTTGAACTGTTCTTAATAAATGGAAAATCGTTCTGAAGTTTTTCATTAAATTTACAAATTCTTTTCTGAGAAGCTACTTCTAAAATTAATAAAATTAGAAAGATAAAAACAACTGACATTATTAACATTTATTAAGTTTTTAAATATTTTTTAAAGTAGTATGTTAAATTTAATGAAATATAAAAATAAATGAAAACATATAATTATAATAATAAAATAAAAAGTTCTATAAAATCATTAATTTAGTGCTACATAATTAAATATGGAGTGTGGAATTATTCATATTAAAGAATTTGTATTTTCAAAACAAATAAAAGAAAATGACATTTTAATTACACCAACACTAAAGGTTCAGTTTTACAATAGCAGAATATTTATTAGCATTCTTATCCAATGACTGAACACTATAAAAATACTGAATATTATAAACCAAAAGTGCACCTAGATTATGAAGAAAATATCCAGACATCTAATTCCCAATATTATTGCATAAATACTGATCATAAAAATTTTAATTTCTGCAAATTAAAATAATTGTACATGGGTATCATTATGTTTGTGGTGTACATGTGCGTCATAATATGTATGATATGTAAAATCCATAGTATTTCTATAATGCATATTTAATTATTATTGAATATACTTCAATTCTACCACCCCTAGACACAATTCCATTATTATATAGACCAATAACAAGATACATATTGACTTTTTACAAATCTGAGACTATTTACAAAACCTATAACATTTTCCAGTGCAAATACTGAAATGATATACTCCATCATAATCAATAACTATACAATCCAAATATCTAGATACCTATGTATAGCATAAACTTTTATAATATTGTTGAACTATAAGTTTACAAACCAATACTTAGTACTGCATACATAGAATAGAGTAAGAAAAGACTGAGATTTTAAACAGAGATATGTGGTTTACATTATATACTCCGTGTTTTTATTCCAGGCTAGAAATGAGAAAAGTTACAAATCTATGTGTAACAGAAAAAAAAAATACAATCTTGAAAGCAGCTTAGCATTTTCTGACTGCGGCATAGGAGTTATATCTTTATATGTACATTATTATATTAATGTCTTTTTTTGCTTTTAATTATCTAGTTATCATTTTATAATAGTGAGTCATATCATAAATTCGAGCAAAGTCACATACGCATCTGAATAAATGTTAGTTGGTGAAATTTTTTCATCCCTTATATATATAATATACATTTTGTTACTAAATGAATTAGGATGTCTTTTTGTCTTTGAACCATAATAAATGTACTTCTGGTATACCATAATGAAAATAGTATAAATGTGCTGCCTTGAATATGTGTATAAATACCTTTTTTAAATGTATTGATAAATGAATGTATATTGTAATTTTTATTTTTAAATATTTTGGGGATATCTCACTGGATATTATTAAACATGAGGCACACGAGTAGAAATGTGATTGTGATTCTGACTCTCTCTGGCATAGTTTGCATTGTGTCTTCAACATTAGTGCAATTTCTTTTATATCTGTAGAAATAAAGGGTAGAAAGTGCTTCAAGATTAAGTTTTAGAAGAAAATCGTATTTTGTTCTAAATTTTTTAGTCAACTGCTTATTGGTTATGTTTAAAAAGGGGTTGTTATTATCATTGGATGGGAAAGCACACATTGAATATATTTCACAGAATTTAATTTTATTCTTGGGTGGGCAATATATAAAATTGGGAATGCATAATAAAGGAGAAATTAACTTATTTCAGTAATTGCATATGGGTGGCAGCCTATCTGTGGGTGTAATTTTAAAAACTATTTCTAGATATGGAAATATCCTTGCACATGATGATATAAAATTATGTGTTTTTTTAATTTTTTTTTAATTTATTGTACAAACTGTTAAAATCTTCTATTAGAACTGGAAGAATGTACATGTATGCTATGTTTTACATTATTCTTTTGTAGTATAATGTAACAATTAACATGCATGCATCAATATATATTATTTTAAGTGAGCTGAATGACCAGGTCCTATTCATCACAATTCCTATTCCAGCTGAAGGTGAGAATACTGCTCTGGAAAATAATGAATATCTTTGATTATCATAAAATTTTGATGGATATGTTTGTGATTTGTTGTATATCTTAGTTTCTAGCAAACCAACTATTTGTGGCTGAATAATATGAAGCTATTGTTAAGTTGATGTTTTTATTGTCTAGAGTTTAATCATTTGACATTGATAGAACCTATTTTTATTAACATTCTGTCTTATTTAGTGTATAGACATAAATAATACAAAAAATATATTTATTAACTGTTTAATTCTATCTAAAGATATTATTTTTAAAATAATGTTTTAATTATAGTATACTATATATATACTTAGTAATATTATAGTTTTTTTAAACTTGAGATAAAATTTTGCTAGACAAGTGATGAGTTATTGTGATGCATCACTGGTTTTCAAGTTTTAGAGATAACTGATATTTCAAAATATTTGAAGTAGATCATTAATCAGAATAGTATGTGATGAAAGATTATTTTCTTGAAATTTATTAAATACAATATGGAAAAAAAAAACTGTTAGTGTGGTTATACACACATTTATGCAATCAGTGAATTATCTAGATGATATTTTATCAGTATAAACATTCCACACATAAATATTTTATTTATTTATTTATTTTTTTAAAAAAGTACAAAAAATACCTAAAGAGTAATTATGAAATATCTGAATGAATTCATTTTTAGAGCAATCTTATATGGAATTACTATAACAGTCAAATGCACATGCGCTTTCTAGTTGTCACTATATAAATGAATACTCCCACTTTTTCAAACACAAGATAAAGTCTTTGGGAAAAGATAGAATGAATCCATCTATCTTTTTGACCCTAACATATATGTATGGTCAAATCTTAAGTGTTTGAAAATGAGAGTGTGAAGTTGTTAATTGATCACTTTAAATTACTTTTTTACATGAATGAATGACGCCTGTGAAATTTCTAGAATTTATGATACGTCATTCTTATTAAATTAAACATATGTAAACAAGACATTTATTTTATACAGTGCAATGTTTTTATAAACTGTAATACCAATAAGCCAATAAGCTAATGCACATGTGCTTTCTAGTTGTCACTATATAAATTTAATAAAAATAACGTATCGTAAATTCTAGAAATTTCACAGGCGTCATTCATTCACGTAGTAAAAAAGTAATTTAAAGTGATCAATTAACAACTTCACGCTCTCATTTTCAAACACTTAAGATTTGCTCATATATATACGTTTGGGTTGAAAAGATAGATGGATTCATTCTATCTTTTCCCAAAGACTTTATCTTGTGTTTGAAAAAGTGGGAGTATTCATTTATATAGTGACAACTAGAAAGCACATGTGTATTAGCTTATTGGTATTACAGTTTATAAAAACCTTGCGCTATATAAAATAAATGTCTTGTTTCTAACAGTCAAACAAAAATAGGTTTGATAACTCAGCAATCTAAGATAATCATTTAACAATGCATAAGTATGAGTGAGTGATTTTTGATTTAAAAAAAAAAAAAATTATTTAAGAAGAAAATTCAAAAAATGTTTAGTACAATGAGATAAAAAACAATCATTGCAATTTCACATAATACAATGATATAAACCATTTGTGATGTATAAAATTATGTTAATTCAAGCAAGGATACATAGATCATTTTTGATGGTGCAATAATATAAATGAATCATAATGTGTCAGATAACTATTTCTTTTCTCAATTTCGAAATATGTAGTAACTGTTGCATATATATATATCAGAAATAATAATACTTTTCAAATAAACTTTACATTAAAAATCAATGAAAAGTATTTCTATGCAAATCAAATAAATTTTTTACTTACCATTAGTATTATTACCTTTTTAATGAGAAATTTTATCTTCAAATTTTACTAAATTACATCAAGTTCTTCTTTATTTTAAAGACTCTTAAAATGTTATAAAAAATATTACAATGGCTTCAAGCAATGGCAAACTTGAGACTGATAAAGTGCCTATAAATTTATTTTTGTATTATCTAAATTCACTTATTCATCTAATCATATATAAAATGTTGCTGTTCATCAAATATTTTATAAATAACAATTTTGAGTTGCTTTTTCCAATTCTAAATGAAGCAGAAACATTTGTAAATTAATGATTCTTGAACATTTCAAACATTTTCCAACTTGAGTTAACTGAAGTTTTCTAATGTTAATGTTTCCTGAAATGATTTTAATGAAAAGAATCCTAAGTTTGTTGAGTTGTATTAATACAATTTGATATTTCATGCTCTTAAAAAAAAGTCATATTAACCAAAAATACATCACATGATGACATAAAACTAGGAAAATAAAAAAAGATATTTTTGTAATAACATTCCTATTTGTAAATATGTTTCCACAGAATATATGCATCTTGGAATTCATTTGTTTTTTAGGATATCTTTATTCATACACTTAAAAAAAAAGTTTGTTAGTGTGCTGATTATAAATACATCTGTAAAAGATATTGCACATGGAAAAAGAGAAACTCCATGTGTATGTAATGTTTAATTTTTTAAAAAAATCTCTAACTAAGATCTAATGCTTATTTCTGGGCTAGAGATAATCTGTAGTTTAATAAATAATTAGTGATAATCATCAATGTATTTGTCTAGAATCGATCATGTCAAAGTTATGGGTGGAATAAGTTTGACCATTATAAATCAAAATATAAGTTTACTATTGATAAATACTGCATATATGATGGAGATATATGTGAGATGGTGACCTGGGCCAACTAATGAATGCTGGTTCCATATGAAATTGCATCTGGAGATCATTTGTCTTTGAAAATATCTTTATTCATGTTTTAAAAGAAATGTTTGATAGTGAAGAGGTTTTTAAAGACATCTATAAAAGATATTACACATGGGAAAAGAGAAACAAGTTAAATTACTCCATGCAGAGGGTTTAATTAAAAAACAAATATATTAATCTTTAACCGAGATCTAAAATTTATTTCTAGAGTAAAGATAATCTTTATTTTAATAAATAATTAGTGATAATTATTATTACATTTATCTAGAGCTGATATATCAAAATTGTGGATGGATTAAGTTTGATATTAGTCAAAAAAAAAAAAAAAAGATTATTATATTAAAGGCAGTGATCATACAAATCATATAAATAGCAATAGCTTGATAATAAGAATTTTATGATGTAATGGCAAACATATTTACTTATCATACTTATAATCTGATATTAGAGTCCAGGCTAGATAGGCTATTTTTAAGTTGCAAAGAGTTTTACACTTTTTCAAGTAATCAATCAAAATCAACATTGTAGCCATCCAGTTAATATTGGCAATGGGTTATTTGACTGTTATAACTAGATGGAAATTAATCATTAAGAAATAATGTAGATTTCACTATAGTAAAGAACTGATCCCAAAGTTTACTATTACATTTTAGCAGTTTGAAGATTAATGTAATTTATGTATAACTATAGTATACATATATATGGTTTAAATTTTCTAATATTAAAAAAAAGTACATAAGATTTGACATTTTAAAATAGGAGTTGCACTTATGAAGAAAGAAATTTATTTACATGGGGATGCAAAAAATATCAATCTTATTTACTTTCTGAAAATATTTCACAGTTACATTATTATTTGAAACACCTTTTGTTTGCATAATCCCTTTTGATATTAAGTTCTCCCCCCCCCCCTCTAATCAAGAATTTTTTTTATTGTTGTTTTATGAGTGATCCATATGCAACCAATGTCAAAATGATTAAATAAAATTTGAACATTAACACAGATGTTATTACAGTAGAAGCAAATCAGAGGATTATAAATTGCTCCAAGTCAAGTGGGGTTAGACCATAATCTCATCATTTTGGGATTTCCAAATGCTTTGTTATTTTTGCAAAGGCTTAGACAAATCTCAAGTAATCAGCAGGCGGCTGATGTAAAATCATTTTAAAAGAAATATAAATAAATCAAATGATTATTATTAATGACTGGTAAATATTTTAGCAAAACTTAATCAAGAATAACCCATTAATTTACACTTTTTTTTAAAAGCTCAAGATTGTAACAACAACAAAAAAATATTAAATGCTTAAATGAATCACTTCATATCTATCATTCTTTAAATAAGAATTATGTCGAAAAATTTTTTTCAATAACTTATTGATTATTTTTTGTATTAAAAGGTTCTATTTGCAAATTTATAAATGTATTTAATTTTTTTCACAGTATAACTGAACTATCTTCTAGCCCCTTTTGATAATCAAATTTTGTCTATCTCATGTTAAAAATATTTCTAAAACATTTCTATCATTATACAATTTTTAAAAAATAAGATGAATTTTTTAAATCTTAAATAAAGATCCCTTTTTTAAATCATATTATTAAAGACTAAGATAACAGACTCACTGTTGTAACAAAGTTTACATTGTGTGTGTCTGTGCACAATACTTAAATATAATTCATTTGATCAATCTTATTTATTCTGAAAACTTCACCCATTTATTAAGAGTAGTTATTTACCAATATACATCAAAAATTCTGAGCTGCTTGAAAAATTTCATCTCCACTCAGATTTAAATTTTAAATCATGGATAGTAAGTAGAATACTAAATAATACCCCATGAGCTACTTGAATCACAGCTAATAAAAGAAAAATTTGTATATATCATTTTCAATACACAAAATAAATTGTTAGATTAATTTTTATAATATAAATTTAAATTACCTATTTATGTAATCAAATATATATGTATGTGGATGTATGGATAAGACAGTGTTGGTAAGTATCTCCTGATTATAGATTCACTATGCTATTTGATAATAACCTTTTATTTACAAATATAAATTAAATTATTTCCTGTAAATTTAGGAAGACTCAATTAAAAAAGAACTATCTAACATTAAATGGAACATTATTAGATTTTGCAAAGTAAGGAAAACAGGATAAAAAAGCAATTGATTTAAAAAGTAATCATGTATTTAACTAAAAAATGATACAAATACTAGAAACATTACTGGATTGGGATTTATTATAAGAACAATTTTGTGGAGATTGATGGTACATCAGACAGGCATTGGTGGTTGAGTGGTCGGTGTGGCTGCCTTGCAAGCAGTTGTCCCGGGTTTATGGGTTTGCTTCCCGGCTGATGCTTTGACACATAAAAAAAAAATATCAAATGCAAATAATTCAGGATTATGCACCATAAGTTCTCATGATGAATAAATAGAAGATTTTTATATATACAAAATACTATTGATTAGATCAAGCATTATTTTAAAATTATCATGAGAGGATTTAATAACAGAAATATAAAGATGCTGTGAGTTAATTTGGTTATGGAGTCAGAAATAAATAAGAACAAAGACTTGTGAAATTTGCAAAAAAAAACCTGTATATTATTAACGGCTTCTTTGAGAAAAATGCATATAGCAGAATTAGATTATATTTTGACTAACAGAAAATATGTATTTTAAGGGTGTAATTTTCTTAATAGATTCAACAATAAGAAATGATCACCAATTAGTGTTATGTAAAATTTATGTTAATGCAAAACTACAGAGACAAAAACTATTTTAAAAAAGAATATTAAAAGTATACATTTCTAATCTTCAGAATTACTCCAATGAATTTAAATTAGAACTTGAAAAAAGTTTTAAAATATCAACAACCTGAAAGTATTCAAACTTGAAGGAAGCCAATAAAAAGATATCTGATACACTAGCAACAACTGCTACATGGATATTTGGTACCAAAAAAAAAAAGCAGCAATTCATCAATAAATAACTTAGATAAACAATGTATAATATCTCATTATATATGTTTAATATCAACTAAAGAATGACGGGTCGTAAATGTAAAGATTTCGCAAGTCTCATTCCTTCAAACATAGCAAATGTAATTTAAAGTGATTGTCCTTCATGTTCTTATTTCCACACACTTAAGATTTGTCCATACATAAACGTTTGGGTCAAAAGAATGGGTAATTCATTCCATTCTTTCTAAAATACTATATCTCGTATCTGGAAAAATTGAGAGTATTCATTTATAATTTATCTTTAAAGTGCATGTGCATTGGCTTAATTGCTAATATCACTATTACATAAACAATGTATGAAAAAAAAACAAGAAATATAAAAAAATACTTTAAAATGATCCATTAAAAAAAATTGAATATGTAGAATTCTGTAACATGGGATGAAAAAATAAATGATGAATAAAAACATAATTCTGAATTGATAGAGAAGCTTTAAAATAGAATCATCATCAACCATTATCAATCAACTGCAGGATGAAGGTCTCTCCAAGTTCGGTCCATCTCCAATCTTTAGCCTCTCTTCTCCACATTACCCCTGCACACTTTCTTATTTAATCCATCCATCTCTCATGTGCTCTCTTTCTGGGTCTTTTACAATCTCTTGTAATCCAGTTTAAAATTGCAATTGTCCATCTATTATCATCTCTACTTGCAATATATCCAGCCCAACTCCACTTCAGTCTTTTAATTTTTTCAATAACACCTGTTTCTTCTCTTACCCATATGTTGCGTTTTCAATCTCTTCTTGTTACTCCTAATATACATTTCTCCATACTTCTTTGAGTGGTCTGAAGTCTCTGTACTGCTCTTCTATTAAGTGTCCAAGTCTCAGATCCATAAGTAAAAACTGGTAAAACACATTTATTAAAAACCTTCCTTTTCAAACACATAGACATATTTCCTTTTAGTATCAAGTTATTTATACCAAAAGCACACCAAGTTTAATTCTATGATTAATTTCATCCATTATGTTTCGATCTGTATTAATAATCTGACCAAGGTATTTGTAGCTATTAACTTCTTCTAACTGATCATAATCAATCTTTATTTTCATATTTTGAGTAAATCCATTGAACATTACTTTGGTCTTTTTAACATTTATCTTTAGTCCTACTTTCCTACTTTCATCTGCTAACTCCTGTAACATTTCCAGCAGCTCTAAAGCATTATTTGCATAACCAACTATATCATCTGCAAAATCTAAGTGACTTAAATAATCTCCATTTACTTTCATTCCTTTAGCTTCCCATTTTAATCCACAAAATACTTTTTGCAGCACTGCTGTAAAAAGTTTAGGAGATATGGAGTCACCCTGTCTTACACTCTTCTCAATGTTGACTTTCCTAGTATCATTATATAATCTAATTGTTGCTGTTGCATTTTTATAAATATTCTTAAAAATATGACCAATATCCTGGATCTACACCTTGATGATCCAATGCTTTAATCACTGAAGAAATGTTTATAGAATCAAATGCCTTTTCATAAAATCTAAAACAGAATAGCAACTCATATTCATTTGTCCTTTCTATATCTTCTCTCAATACCTGGATATGATCTACTGTACTAAAACCACTTTTAAATCCTGCTTGTTTTCTTGGTTGGTAGAAATCCAATGTTCACTGTAGAAGAGTTGTAATTATCTTGATAAAAACTTTGTATAAACTGATAAAAGGCTGATAGGTCTGTAATTTCTAATATCTTCTTTATCACCTTTTTTAAATATTAATATTAATACTAAATTCTTCCAATCATCTAGTACATTTATATCATTTAGACATTTGGTAAAAAATTTGCTAAAAAAAAAT
The DNA here is from genome assembly GCA_028023455.1 of Epiperipatus broadwayi. Lineage (NCBI taxonomy): Eukaryota > Metazoa > Onychophora > Udeonychophora > Euonychophora > Peripatidae > Epiperipatus > Epiperipatus broadwayi. Next base: position 13,369,619 of record JAQFVV010000009.1, read on the forward strand.
TCTATTTCTTCAGCGGCTTCTTTTAATATATCAATTATAATTCCATCATTACCTGGAGCTTTTCCTTTCTTCATAAATTTAATTGTGTGCCTCATTTCTTCATTTAAAATTCTGGGCAATTTGGAAAATATAATAAATATAGGAGGTACTTGTTCTTTATTACTATATAATACTTGATGAAAGTCTTCTACCCATTTCATGACATTATCTCTCTTTTTAATAATAATTCCATCTTTTTTTTCTTATTTAAGATATAAATTTTCTACCAATACCAAAATGTTGTTTTACACTCTTGAGACTTTTATTCTCTTCTACAGCTTTCCTTGTAAGTTCACAATTATACTTTCTTATATCATATTCAATTCTTTTCCACATCATTTTACAAAATTTGAGGTATTCAATCCTTTTTAATGCATCATTTTTGTATATCTTTGTGTTCCTTCTTTTCTTCATAAATTCTCTAGTCTCAGTAGAAATTTTATTGGTCAATTATTGCTTCTTTCTACCAGCTATCTTTGTTGCAGTTTTTAAAAGTGTATCAATTATTTTCTTATTAATTTCATTCAAATCTGAATCATGTTCAAAATACTTGAAACCAATTTGTAAGTTCTAATTTAAATTCATTAGAATGTTTCTGAAGATTAGAAATATCAACTGTAAATATTGTTTTTCTTAATAATTTTTGTCTCTCTAGTTTTACATCTTACTAATAGATGATCACTTCCTGTGTTAAATTTATTAAGAACATTACAATCTTGAAATATGTATTTTTTGTTAGTCAAAATATAATCCAATTCTGCTGTATCTTCAGTTGAATACTTCCGTGTCCATTTCCTTTTAACATTTTTCTCAAAAAAAAAATTCATAATATAAAGTTTTTCTTTTTCTGCAAACTCCACAAGTCTATGTTCTCTCTCATTTCTATTACTATAACCAAAATTACCTTTGGCAATTCCATCTTTCATTTGTTTACCAATTCTAGCATTAAAGTCTCCCATAACAATTTTAAAATGTTGTTTACTCTGATTAAAAGCCTTTTGTACATCCATATAAAAATATTCTACTACTTCATCACTATGAGAACTTGTTGGGGCATAAACCAGAATTATCTGCATTTGGTATCTGCTATTAAGTTATATAACTAATCTTGCCACTGTTCGATACACCACCAATCTCCACAATGTTGTTCTTCCACTTTTTATTTATAATAAATCCTACTCCACTTGTATTTCCACTATTTGTGTTTTTATAGTAGAATACATGTCCACTTATTAAATCAATTGTCTCTTCAACTTTTCTTCTAACTTCACAAAGTCCAATAATGTCCCATTTAATATTGAAACAGACAGATCGAAGAACCGATCTTAGTTTCATGTGTTCTTTGAAGTACGGTAATTCGAACTACTATTTGCCCGCAATGAGATTTTTTCTATTTCAAGTCACATAAAAATTGGGATATATTTTATGTTTTGTAAAAAGATATGTAAAGATTCCGTGTATAAATATCACAAATCATGAAATAATATTCGTGTGTGCGTGGTTTGTGAATTTATAGCAGCTTAATTTAAAAGCAGCTTAATTTAAAAGTTTCATTGCGGGTGTATTTGTTTAAATTTTAACTTTTTAGAATTATACAAAGTCGTTTAAAAATACTGATCAAAAGTCACATTCCTTTGATCAGTGTTTTTAATTAAAATCTGTCTTGTACAAAGGTATAGAGTAATTAATTTGTATTTGAAAATTAGATAAGGAATGTATATTTTGTAATTACTTGGTCAATTTAAAAATTGTGTATTAAAGTTAAAGATAGCTGAAAATGGAACAATGGAAATGGATAATTGATATTGTATGGTCAAGTTGGATTGCTGGAGGCTAGAGAAAAGTAGGCGGAGTCTCAAACAAAAACCAGGCAGAAAGGTCAGCCGGGGCCATCTTGGAGAAAAAACTAGGATTCTAACTTTTGAGGTGGCTGAGAGTAGATCGTCTCAAAACAGCACAGCAGTTGCTAGAAAAATCGCTACAACTTTTATTAAGAAGTCCACCAGTAAACCGTAATGTCGATGGGCTAAGTGCCAGGAGCTGATCTCTGTCCTGCCAATTTGAATCTTCGTGCCGCTGTCTGATCATGCTTTACGTGCTTCAAAATTTCCAGCTTCCAATCTCCAAATTGACTATGCCTTTCAAGTAAATTTCAAATGCGCGCCTACGTTCATCAGAAATACCATCGTGAGAAGCCAAGCCGGATGAAGAAAGAAGGGTAACTGTGTTACATGAACTTTTAACTTTCTCCCGAGCTTAATGTTATAGTTAATCTGTCAATCAAATTAATCATATGTAAGTTTTGTTTCTTTTATAATGCTACTTTTTAAAACCTGTCAGTAAAATTTTCTTTTCTCTTTTTCCTCCGCTCTAGTCTTTAGAAGATAATTTATAAATATTGTACCTAATAATAATAATTCAAATGAATACATTTATATGTTTTTTTGTAACTTATTCTATAAACAAACGATGCCAATAGAAATATTTCCCAACTCTGTTTAAAGTTAGTTTATAATATTGATTATAGTTATTTTAAAAGTAAGTTCGTTTTTTTTTTAATTAAAGATTATTTCATATATTGAGTTGGCAGATATTAAATCACTTTATTATTCTCCTTTATTTTGTCATACTATTGTAACCTATCTTTCAATCTTAAATATGTAAAATGGTTTTAAAGTTTTATCATCTTGTTGCCTACATGAAATGAGAAATAATTCTCAGTGTATAATTTGTTACTATCGCTACCGCCTGAACAACCTGAGGGGTTAGGGGTTTCAGAGTAAACTTACTTAATCGTTGCTTTCGCGGTCAGTTTGATTCCGCCATGTTTTATTGGAATAGTTATATCAGCCTGTTGCGTAGAAATAGATGAATAGATTATCTAGGTTTTGTGTAATTCCATTTCAAGTCCACTTCAAGCACTCGTCCTCGATGACTGTGGCAATGCCTTTCCTTCGCCGAAGTTGGCGTCTCGCCGTACTACCATATGGGAAAGAAAGCAATTCTTTTCCAGGTAATCTCTTGGATCACCGGGTTTCGAAATGATCCCGGCTGGTTGTAGTGTCCCGGATCTACTTGGGGGCATTAAGCCTTGTCAAAGTACAAGCCGCCTGGTATTCCGTTGATGCACCGCAAGTGATTACTGTAGGGCTCCTTAATCTAGGCAACCACTAGTACATCAATCTTAGATATCATATTTATGCGAAGCCACCTCCAACTATTCGTATACGCAACGGCTCGAATCTATTCGAATAAAATAACTTAATAAAAATAGTAGATAAATATTTTCAATGCCAAATACTCTGATTCCTTTAGCCACCCGTCAATCATTTAACTACACCGATATTGGCATGAGTTTGTTTACCAGGTAAAATGATTACTAAAGACTAGTAGCCAATCATAATAGAATATTTATGGAAGTCTTACCGTACTTTTGAATAATGTTTGTTAATGCTTTCTATTTATTATTAAACAATTTATTTAATCTAATTTTGTGTCTCCCACCTCATTACTCTCGAAGTCTATTTAGTCACCTACTGTCTGTATTGGCAACTTAAATATATACATTACATTAATGACCGTACCAATATCCAGAGTATAATAGATCTATATATAATTAACTGTAAGTAATTTAGTCTGTGTTCCGAGTTGAGCTAGTAAAGGGATAACCCCGTGCTGTTATAAAGTCATCATCGGTTGGTCATACCGGGGTTTGGGTTTGAATTTAGTTGGCGTTTTGGAATTTATTCTTAAACGTGGACTGGGTTTGAACTCGGGTACTGTGTATGATTAAGCGTGGTGGATTTATACCGGTACAATATAAGACAGTTCTTCTAATTCTTGCAATCTTCCTTCACTTGAAAGTGATCTGCAGTTGTAAGTACATAAATAAAAGGTCATCATCAAATGATAACCTGGGTCCACAATCAGGGGATTCTTAGCACCCTCCACCTTCGGCCACCAATTGCTGCCTTGGTTGGTGACTTTACAGCCTCCTGGGAATAAGGACCATGATTTATTTTTGTTTGTTATGATTCTATATATCTAATGGAATAATATTTATCATATACATATATATTCATTCTGCCTTATCAGGCAACTGAGAAGAAAGACCATGGTGATTCTTGATCTTAAACTCAGAGGTAAAAAGCCAATAAACTCATCATGCTGACTAATGTGTGTTGGTGAGCAACCCATTCTGATATTGAAAGCAAAGTTATTTCACCAAAATGATACAATTATTAAAAGAGAAAACATTAGAAAATGTGTTGAAGATTTCTGCTAAGAATTATACTGTAGTAATAATAATAAAAAGTAACCCATATGAATACAAGCATCTTGAATGAACAAGTAAGATGTGCAATTAAATCTGTTAAGAAAAGTTAAGCTACCAACAATAGAAGGAATTATTGTTGATATCTTAAAGGAAGCAGCTGGAGAGATAGAAAAATTGTTAGCAAAACTATAAACAAAGAATGCATTTCAAATTATAGATCTATCAGTCTTTTATTAATTCCATACAATGTCTTTATTAAAATAATTACAATTTGTCTGCAATAAATATTGAACTTGAATACCAATCAAAAAGCACTTTAGATAGAAAAGTTTTAGCATAATAGATCTCCATCCAAGTTTTATTAAAAGTAATAGAAAGAACTAATGAGAATGAGTTCTTATTGAGTAGATTATGAAAAGGTATTTAATTGTAAGAATTTTCAAAGTAATTAAAGCTTTCAATCAAGACATAGACCCAGGAGATTACTATATTATGAAGAATATTTATCAAAATGCAACAGCAGTGGTAATATTACATGTAACACTAAGAAAATCATATCAAATTGATCAATATTTCCAAAACCTTTTACAGCAGTTTTACAAGTATTTTGTGGGTTAATATGTGAAACTTAAGATAATAAAACTAAAAGAAAATTATTTTGAATAATACAGATTCTGCATTTGGCAAATAATGCTTTGATACTATAGGAAACAATATAAAATCTATTAGATGAAAGCTAGAAAGTAGGACTAAAGATAAATGCTACAATGAGCAAAGTAATATTCAATGGCTTTTCATACAAGGAGGGAATAAAAATTGAATTAGAAGAAGTTATCAAGAATAAATATTTTACTTAGATTATTAAAACAGATGGAGAAGTAATGGATGAAATTAATCACAAGATTAAGATAGGATAATATTTTTGGTAGAAATAATTTAATATTAAAAACAAATGTGTCTATGTGTTTAAAAATAAGGTTTTTAATAGATGAATTTTACCAATTCTTATATATATAAGTCTAAGAATTAGACGCTTAACAGAAAAGCAATCCAAAAAATTTCAGACCATATAATTGAAGTATGGAGATGTGTATGTTAGTAATACAAAAGAATTGAAGACTAAATAAATACATCATTAAAAAAAATTGAAATGCAGCTGGACTATCATATTACTAAATAAAAGCATAATAGATGGACAATTGAAGTCTTAAACTGGATCACAGGAAATTGTAAAAATCTAAGCAACCATATATAAATTGAATGGATAAACTTTACTGAAGTGATATGGATATGAGAAGTTATGGATCCAAAAAAAAACGATTCAATTTGGAGAGACCTTCATCTGGATGAAAATGATAATGAATATATTATATCAGTACTAATTTAAATCTTATCTATGTGCATAATGTGTATATGTATACACACATATATAATATATTTCAATATGAGACCATTCAAAGAAGTATTGAGAGATGCATGTTGGGAGAAATAAGAAGAGATCGAAAATGCAATATATGGGTAAGAGAACAAACAGGTGTTACTGATCTCATTGAAAAAATTAAAATACCAAGTGGAGTTGGGTTGGACATATTGCTAGAAGAGATGATAATAGATGGACAATTGAAATCTTAAACTGGATTCCAAAAGATTGTAAAAGACACAGAAAGAGACCACATGTGAGATGGATGAATGAAATAAAAAAGTGTGCAGAAGTGATGTGAAGAAGAGAAGCTAAAGATCGGAGATGGATTGAACTTGGAGAAACCTTCATCCTGCAGTGGATAGATAATGGTTGGTGATGATGATGATATATGAAGAATAAAAATCTACAAGGCAGCTAATATAAAAAAAAGTTATCTAATTTATTTTCTTTCTCATATAATTTTTTTTAAAAAATACATAATATAAACAGCTATTTCTGTCATTTCAACAAAGCCAAATAGCACTCAATTAATATTGAATTCATAATTATTTTTTTATAATTTACAAACTAATGACGGCAAAGAGGAAAGAATAAAAGGTTTTCATTCATATTGCAATTTTCTTTTCAATGAAACTTGCAATGTGATTTTTTTTAAAAATATTCTTTTTTTGTTTATCATCATCACAAATAAACCAGCTCACCTCCTGTGTAATAACTTTGGACAAAACATATGCTAATATACAACCAGCAGGGTATATTCCTCTATAAAATAACATATTTTAAAAAACAAATTCATCTCTCCCTGCTGAAAATACAGATTACAAGATCCTCGCCTCTGTGACTGGATAAAACCAAAATCATGTAAGAAAAGATGAAAAAATGAGAAGTTGAAAAAGAGAGAAAAAAATCGATAGACAAATTACAAGAGTTTCATTGCAAAGCACAAACTCTTCCAAACACGCCAATTCATAAGACTTTCTGAAAGTCATTGAAAGCAAAATCAATAATAAAGTGTATGTATGTATATAAATATGCTCATATATATATAACACAGCTATAATTAGATAATTGCATGGGCATCTTTCCTACAAAAAAAAAAGACAATGAAAAATATATCCATCAATTGTTGGTCGGTGAAACTTTTATTTCATGTCAATTTACCAATCAATAATAACTGGATATTTTAGTTATCTGCAAAAAAATTCTAAATTTACTTGGAAATCCTCACTATCTAAAAAAGTTTAAATTTCTACTTAGATTCAAATCCCAGGTTGTGATAAATACATTAAACATTATGCTAAGAAATCCTTTATATATATATTGGGAATTTTATTCTTTGATTATTCTCTTGATTTTGAATCTGATTTCCTCAGCACACAGGCACACACTGCATTATTATTTTAGCAACTTTTATCTATGATAAACTTCATTGTTTACTCCACTCAAATAACTTCATATTTCACAAGCCTTCATTCAATACACTTTCAAACAAAATAGCAAACAAGAAATCTGTTGTAAATGCATTTTGCTATCTAGTATCTGTAGACTCTCCTGATAATATATGTGTAGTACAGACCTGAAGCAAAAAAGTTTATTCCATTTCTTTTTTTTTTTCATATAAATTTTTAAAAATTATAACTATTACTACAAAAAGCTATTATGCTACAAGCAATTTTTATAAATGCATCTTTGTATGTTAAATTCTCTATCTGAAGACATATTGAGATTACTAGACAACAAAATACTATGATTAAGCAATAATGCTAGATAATCAGTAATAGCATCAGTGACTCTGTGATAGTCAACACTTTAATATAATTAATTCCAATATTTCAACTGCAATGCTATGAATGTACTTTAATAAACTTACTAGGGAACAGAGGAAAACCAGTAATAATAAAATATGATTTAATTACTATATTAATACAATTAAGCAAGGATATCTACTTTAATTTCTTGTTACATAACACACCATCATCAAAAATGGAAAGAAATTTAATCTAGTACACTTTTATTTCATATAACATTGAAAAGGGCTTAAAATATTTCGTAAAAAAAGTTTTTTTGTATTATTGTTACAATAAATATATAGAATTATTGCTTTATATAATGATTATTTTATATGATTACATATATTCTTAATATTTTATTTACATCTGCAAATGCTTATGCAAAAACAACCAAAAAGATATTTAAATGTAAACAAAAATTCAAAAAAAAAAATTCTGTTCTATAACAAAAAAATTGCAATAAACATTTTTATTTGAAAACATAATTTTAAAATTCTAGCCTAGCTAATGTATTAACATAATTTTATTCTGTGATACATTATAGCAAACTGCATATAATATTTATACAACATAATGATAGAAATTCATGCATATCATGATAGTTTTGAATTAGTGTATGGCGAAAACTCTGCTATCATATTAATTAAATTATTATTTTTTAACATTTTGGGTTTTGCTTTTTGCAAATCCTCTTCTCATTAAATGTATTACAAAACAAAAAAATATTTAATATGTATGCAAATATATAAATCCCAATGTATTAGTTTTTTAAGTTTTATTAACTTTGTTATTGGTGAAAACATCCTTTAAAGCATGTGGTATGTTCTGTGGAGAAGAGCCTGAAAGGTGGAGATATTCAGCAACAAAAAATGTTTGATTCATGTTGGCCACTATTTAATATATACATTGTAACATATCTAAGCTTAATAATAGGTATAATTTAAATTTTTTATTAGCTTATTTCAAGTGTAATATTAATAAAATTGAATACCTTATGAATTTGTCATGAAAATTTATCATATTGTTGTATGTAACCACTAAACATCACATGATCACTATCTCATACTAGCACAATAATTGTTATTAAACAATTCAAAATACAGCAAAACTCTCCATATAGTAGTATTTTGAATTGTTTAATAACAATTATTGTGCTAGTATGAGATAGTGATCATGTGATGTTTAGCGGTTTAACACCAATCCTGCCTAATAGGATAGTGGTGGCTATGGTTGTTAAAGAGCCAAAGACACCAAAATGTATGGGTACTGAATTGAGTTCAGACCCATATGACTATATAAGCTATTGAGCTTGAATTGAAAATATTAATGGTGTTTTCAATTTCATTCTCATAGTTTTGTAGTTAAATAGAGAGGGTTGCATTAGATCCTAAGATCTATGTGCAGTGCTCTCAGATCCAAGGCTCTTCACTGATGAAGGCCACAAGCCAGAAACTAGTCTGGGGATATTGGATGAGTAGGCACTAGATAGGGATTTTATGCACAAGCATTGATTGCTCTTGTTAGCTCAAGATGGCACTACTATATGGAGAGTTTTGCTGTATTTTGAATTGTTTAATAACAATTGTTGTGCTAGTATGAGATAGTGATCATGTGATGTTTAGTGGTTTAACACCAATCCTGCCTAATAGGATAGTGGTGGCTATGGTTGTTAAAGAGCCAAAGACACCAAAATGTATGGGTACTGAATTGAGTTCAGACCCATATGACTATATAAGCTATTGAGCTTGGATTGAAAATATTAATGGTGTTTTCAATTTCATTCTCATAGTTTTGTGGTTAAATAGAGTTAAAAGGTGGGTGCTGGAGGGTTGCATTAGATCCTAAGATCTAGGTGCAGTGCTCTCAGATCCAAGGCTCTTCACTGATGAAGGCCACAAGCCAGAAACTAGTCTGGGGATATTGGATGAGTATGCACTAGATAGGGATTTTATGCACAAGCCTTCTGGCATCCATTGATTGCTCTTGTTAGCACAAGATGGCACTACTATATGGAGAGTTTTGCTGTATTTTGAATTGTTGTATATAATAACTTTTTGCATTTTTGAAATTATTAGCATTAAAATTTTAGTTTCACAGTAAAAATGATATTAAAAATTAATATTTTTATTTAAGCACATATATTGTATTAGAAGTTAATAACATTTAATACATTATAAGACAAATAATATTTTATGTGTATAAGAATGATTTTATGTAACATAAATAATAGGTCAATTTTGTATTTAAATTATATAATATATATTTGAAATCAATATTAAAATAAATAAAACTTTAGTTTATTATTCTGAATGTATATGTGTAGATGTATATTTATTCTAGTCTATTTTAAATGTAAAAACATTTTTAAAAATGTTAGTGGCCTAGCGGTTAACAGAGCTGCCTTCCAAGCAACAGGCCCGAGTTCGCTTCCTGGTCAACACTATGACATATATATATAAAAAAAAAAATTTAATATGTCAATTTTGTCTAATATTTATTTATTAAAGAGATCATTTAAATATAATGCTAAATAAATAAATAAAAATTTTCATTTTGATATATAATTTCTGTATTTTAAATTTATAACACTATAATTTTATTTTAAAAATATTTACTTAATATTATAAATTGTAAATAATTATGTAATTTAAAATATTTTTAATTTTAAAGAATGCTATGATATTTAAAAGGACATTTTAGCATGAAAAATGTGTGGTTATGTAAGCTTTAAGCAATAGAAATCTGCCTCAAGGATAAATCAGACAAAGATATGAGTGAAAAAGGAATTTTAGTGCATTACTATTATAAAAATAGTGTTTGATCCGATGATCCATATGGATTGGAATAAAAAATTATAAATATGACTGCATTTTTCATATACTTGCATTTGTTTATCTATTCATTCATTTATCCATTCATTCATTCTTATGCTATTTTAACATTATGTGGAAGAAATAAATGATGGGCTAAAGAAATTAAAAATATTTGGCTAAGAAGGCAATAGTTTTGTCAATTGCCTTAGTATCCTATCAAATACAGAACATCATTCAGGATAAAAAAGCATTAAATTTTGGGGAATGAAGAATGCTAAGAAATTAATTTCTTTCAAAGTTCATAAAAAAACCCTGATGAATTATATCATTTTATAATTTAAATATTATGAAAGGAAAAAATACGATACTTAAAAGACAAGCAACTTATTTACTGACTGTGCTAAAGAACATTCTTGAAAAATATTGCTTATTGCCAGATTCCTTGAAATCACTGAGGAAATTGAACAGAAAACTATAGACCATTTCAAAGACCAATCTGCTATTCAATTTTCTCTTTAATTGTTTCTTTAAAACACTGCATCTATATCATGGAATAACTCTGGGATAACAAATCAATAAATTTAAGATTCAACATACTTTACATACCTAAAATCTAGTTTCAGAAATAGTTCAAATGGGAAACTAAAAGATGAAAATGAAACATTTTCCCATATGTTACAAGAAATACTTTTTTTTTCTTTTTAAAAATTAATATAAAAAGAAAATTTCTGTTCTTCAGTGATATTGTTAAAATGATTTTATTTGAATAAAGAAAGGAAACATTATACTTGGAATATTGTTTTATTTTTTTTTTTTTAAAAAAAAAAAAAAGGTAAAAGTAAACCTCCTTACAATCTTCATTTAGATTTCGGGTCATTTATGATGGGGGGGGGGGGGCTAAGGGGAAGTTTAGAAGATTTTACATTATCTATCTATATCATGGCTACCAAATTATCTGGTCTATACAAAGCAGCAATGCCTATTTTTAATTTTGAAAAGTAAAAAAAACTATTGGCCAGTGAGGACCTAAAAAAAAGAAGAAATGTTTCATTTTAACCTTTTTTAAAATTTGCTGTTGTTTCAAAGCCAGCCTGATCATTTTTATTTGTATTGTTTTTTTTAAAGTTGAGAACACTCACAACTGACCATCCCTCCCTCCCAACTTTTAACAAACCAAATAAAAAAGAAATTTTAAAAAGTCGAGAACACTTACAATTGACCATACGTCCTTTCCAACTTTTTAAAAATCAAATAAGAAAGACATTTAAAAACTTTAAAGATAATAATAAAAATTCCAAACAAATGTGTCAATCATAAGAGGTTTTGTATGAAATTCTACATAAATTAACTTGTAAGACAATATTAGATAGTATTACAAGAAATCAAAATAAACCTTGAAACTTTACAACTGATCATTTATTTTCTCAAAACCAAATAAGAAGTTGAAAAGACAAATAATACTAAAAGTTTGAAAAAAAGACCATCAGTGACAAGTAATACAAAGTTTCAGATTACATACTGAATTTATAAATTATATAGTAGTAGTATTATGATAAATCCCTTTTCCAAATCAAAAGAATCTTAAATTTAATGATACGTCATCCCAGTAGTCTTACATGATGTTGAAGCAGTGTTTAAAAATTCATCTAATAATAAAATACAATGTAGATTGCCAAGTAAATCAGTACCTTTTTTTTTAAATATATATATACATTGCAATTGTTTTATTGATTTTTAAAACAAGAAAAGGAAAAACAGTTGTTCATAGATTATTATATATATAGTTTATAGCATTTTAATATGAAAAAGATCATAAAACAGGTATTTTTATAAAGCAGTTATATTCCTATTTTAGTATATAAATATCATTTAATTGTGTTAATGTTTATTCTTAAAATAAGATTGTTGTAAGTTTATAATTAATATTGGGAATTATTTATAGTGCAATTTATTCATCTTTGAAATATTTTCTGGTATTTTGTGGGTAAAAGTTTTTCTAAGATATTTGTTACTTTTTATATTTTTTGAGATAGTAGATCATAGCCCATATAATTTTATATTTGCATATGAATGTATTGTAGTCCAATGCCATGTAGTTGTGATAATATATTAGAGGATTTTAATGTTATACAATGTTTATGTTAAACATTATATATGATGAAATAATGATATACTGAATAAAAATAGCTACTAAGAATAATATGATGTCCATGTTTATAAAAGTTAGATATAATTAAAAACCAATGCATTTAGTTAGTAATTAATAAAAATTACTAAATAATATAATTGTAATTAAATTTTATTAAAGCAAATTTTAATGCTTATTTTAAAATAATATTATTTAATGTTATTAGTATAGTGCAACATGTATCTTTGAACTACCAATGTATAAGTAGGATATAAAGATACACAATTTTTTAGATTTTGTTTTTATATTTGAAATAGTATCTGAGAAAACAACCCATTATTTATTTATTCATTTTATTTTATTATTATTATTTTAATGTAAAACATACATATCTGAACCATCAATGTATAAGATAGGATATAAAGATATAATTTTTTAAATTTTGTTTCCGTATTTAAAATAACAACAAAATATCCCATTATTTATATTAATTCATTTTATTTAATTATTATTACTATTTTAATTTAAATAAAATATAATTTATTTTTTATTAAACTTAACTTTCATATTTGTTTATTTAGATCATCACACTGTTTAATTTTTTTTTTTTTTTGTCACATCATATTGCAAGTATATGTTTTTATATTCATTAAAAGGAATCCCTAAGAGTTATAATCTAATTTATTAAAAAGTATTATCATAGAGCTTTAAATTAATTGTTTAATATAGCTAGTTAAATCCATATCTTAATATTAAATAAACATTTAGTTATTAAGATATAGTTAGCCACAATAATATTCCTTTTGATGTCTAACTGTATGTTGATAGTTAAATTTATTTAGTCATTTAGTTATAATATTAAACCCCTAAGAGTGCTCTTTTTTACTTTTTTCTTATTTACTGACCATTGGTGTAGGTATACTTTTACAAAATTGAAGGTCGAACATGCTGGACCAACCACTACAATATATTGCCATTTTATGTACATATTTTTCATCTGGTATTATTGATTCTCTCTCCAGTGAAACATGATTTTACATTATGTGAGATTTTATACAAAGGTTTTTATGAAGATTAGTTGTATGTATATTATATCTTTACTGCAGATAAGAACAAGTGTAAAAACTTATATGAGAGTATTGAATTTTAGTCAATGATCCACCTTTTTTGTATGAGAATGCACTTCTGATAAATATTATATAAAAAATAATCAGATATTTAGTTGTTTGAAAAGAAAGTGATTTTCAAGTACATAAGTGTACTGAATACAGCAGTTATATTAATATAACAATCAAATGATTTACTTCTCAGAAGTTCATAAGAAGCTAGAGCACTAGAAGTGATCAGTTCTGGACTACAATCCATGAACTTTGAACTTCAGAATCTGCTTTCTATCACTTCACCAAGTCATATCTACTATAAATATTTATGAATGTTTATATATACACAAACAGATATAAAACATTCTAAACATATATAAAACTGTTTACATTTAAATAAATATAAAAAATGTAGGGATTATAACTGGCATTTGTTTTCTTATCACATGAGAAACAATGGAAAAACTGATTTTTGAGCTGCATCAGTTCCTGAAACTAATAAGAGTTCCTAAGATATTTCATAGATAATTCTTAAAATAAGATGTCTATTAAAATAAGATATTTATAAAAAATAAATTGTCTGAATATAATGAAAATAACTATTCTCAAAATAATGGTAAAATTCAAGTTATAAAGTAGAAGAAATTAAAAGACAAAATCCAAAGAGAAAAATTATTATCAGAGAAGATGACCACGATATATTGAAAACACACTAGAGAGGAAAAACATAAAAAGTGATCCATGAGTAGCTTTAAGATAACAAGAAGATATGAATGCAAAAAATAAATAGCAGTTAAAGAAGTAAGGCTATTTCATACACGGGCATTGCTGAGAGAGGTGGAGAATTTTTCAAAATAATCTGTGTTTAAGTTGGCCACCTGAGAAGATTCAGATCACTGGTAATAAAACATCATCTACTTTGACTGGTAAGCAAAAAACAGCAATATAAAGAGTGATGATTTAACAAGCAAAAAATTTGTTTGAAAAATTGTGAATAATAACAACTACATTATAATGGCAATAAAATTCATGGGAAATGCCACAGTATTAGAATGCCTGTTATTTGGTAAATATATAAATTGGTAATACCACGCTAACAAAGTAAATAAATTATTATCAATTTTACATTGAAATTTTTTTTCAGTAATATCTGAAATAGTAAAAAGAGGTTCTGCATAAAACTTAATCTTAATCTAGAAATTGGATCATTTATATTAGAAATCAAAATAACTAATTCATTGCCATTTTTAAAGAAAAGAATTGTTTAATCTTTTGATATATTTTTCTTTTTTTTTACAAGCATTCACCAATTCTTATTCCAGCAATTTCAATGAAGGCCTTGATCTTTGAAAATAGAAAAAAATGATTAATACTAAAAGTATATGTACTTTGATGCCAAAGACTATGAGCAGTATTCACAATCAGATGATTGGATAAAGACTCATCACTGCTTTTTGAAAGAAAACACTGACTTATTATTAAAAAAGTGAAATATCATTAGGTCGTCATCAACTATTCCATTCAATCAGTTTGTTTGTGACAGTTAAGAAAGATAATTCAATGATATAAATTTACAAATAATTATTGTCACTGTCATACCAATATCTTGATTGATAAAGTCAGGGTAAGTGACTATTTTGACCTAGCCAGCACTTTTCTTGATCAATGTTAATACTAGCTTGCACTTCATTTTACAATTCATTCTAAACATCTCATATTCAAATCTGCTTTTATTCATTCTTCATTATATATATTTCTATCTTTCCATTTTCATGGCAAAAGTTATATAGAAACAATCTGCAATTCAACTCCCACTTTTAAAATCTGATTTTCATTAATTAGTGTATCCAGGTAATATTTTTCTCTCAATCTCAAACAACATTTAGACACTTTATCAGTCTTAAATTAAATCTCTACATGCTAACCTATTTTAGAAGAAATTAACTCTCATTGTACACAAAGTTCTCAATCCCAGCCAAGCACAGGGTGGAAGACTTGAGAGATAAAAATCCTTGGATTAATTTTCAGATGCAAAAAGGATGAAAACCAAACATGATATGGCATTCTACCACATGTTTATTTTTTATATCTATCCTATCTTTGGTAATTATAGCAATTTTTTTTCTTTAGATGTAATAGCAGAATTTTATCACAAAAAATTAAAATAATTGAATTTATTAGTTTGATTTCTACTTTCATTTATAATTTAGTTTTCAGATTTATCCCCCCCCCCTTTATTATAATAATTTTCCTTCCTCTTATATATCTTAAGTTATTTTTTCAAAGAAGTGCAATTAGGCAATATAATAAATATTATAATCAAGTAATAGTAGTTATTATCATAGATAATATTTTAACATCAGTTTGACAAAATTTAATATATTTGGGCATATCAATTTTAGAATTATCATAAACTTCAAAAGGTCCTTTACCTTATTAAGATATCTTATACTAAATGATTTCTTCATTTTACCACGTGTTGCCGCAGCAATTTCTTTCATGATTCATAATAAAAATAAAAATCTTTTATTTCTTAATGTGGAATACAAACGTGCTTCTTACTGATGAAAAAAGAACTTTTCAGCCTGGCTAATAGTTCTAAACTAGATGGCAAACAGTTATCCATTCAAGAGAAGACTATCAATAAAGACTGTGGCAAATCGGGGTCAATAATCAGAATAGTTTAATAAATTCTCGTTATATATATAAAAAAGATGAAAACTATCACACTACATAATCCTGGGAATACAATATGCTGTATCTAGAGCAGTAATATTAGAGTATGAAACTGCCATCTGAGTACAATAGTTCTTGTACAGACTGATACATTTTTTTTTCTCTCCTAAAATATCAATCGCCAATATTCTCATTATATGGCAGCTAAATATATTTGACTAGTAATGGTGTATGATTCAGAGATATGGGATTTTGGTATATACATGTATACAAAATTATTGTTAAAACAGGCAAAACCCACTATACGTATGCCACACACAGCAAGCTAGAGTAATCAATGTGTGTGGCATATGTATAGTGGGTTTTGCCAGTTATACACAAGCATATGAGATTGTGGTCATGTGATGTTTATTGGCTTATATACAAAATTATATTACATATAAATGATTCCAATATAAATTTAAGCTTTAGAAATGATTCTGGAACTGACAATTTTTTTTGTCAAATAGTTTATAATAAAAAAATCTCCCTACACAATTGTTCATCAGAGATTCAATTGTGAGCTCCTTACCGCATGCGTTATATTTAATTACCTACATTTTATATTAATAAAATGAGATTCGAAAACAAGTACTTAATTGCATTATAAAAACTACAAAACACTTATAATAAAAACTTAATACTAATGGCACTTTCGTTGGATCTAAATACCTTTACATATATAAACCAATTATTATTGATTGATATCAGACAAATTTTTTAAAATAGTTAATTTTACTCTTTAAACATCAATAAATTTGAAATTCTTGTAAATGCAATATCTTTTATATATTAACACAAACATACAAATTATTTTGAAAATATTAAGGTAACATTTTCCCCTTGTCCTCGTAGCATATTTATACAATGCTTAAAATAAAAATAAAAAATTGCAAATATGCCTCCCCTACAATCTTGTTGCGCGAAGATAGTTATTTCCCACAATGCTTAAATAAATCTTTAAAAACGAACGAAAAAAAAAGAGAACATTTTAAAATGGAAAAGCGTATATACAAAATTTTTCATTTTCTAAACTCGATTTTTTATATACTGTATATTTAAAAAAAAGACGATAGAAAAAAAAATTGGCAGGGGCGCAAGAAAGAAAAAGAATAGGATAATGCTTAGATCTGAATTCTCAAGGGAGAACTTAAGCATATTAGAATTTCACTGGTAAATCTGACAAAAGCAATACCAGAAATGTTCATTGATTCACACGATTTACTGCATAAAAAATATAAAATCTATTTAGATGACTTAGTAATCAAAGATTCTGATGTTTAAATAATCCCAACTTCATTGAGCATATAACAAGTTCTACTTTAAGAAAACTATGACTGCGTGTGTATGTGCTTTTGTTAATAAGTAAACATAATGATAAATTTATAACGTGTCTAATTATATTAAACTTGCATTTTAACTATATATATATAAATAATGTTTAAAATTTTTTAAGGATATAAAAAAAATCTCTAGCCAGATCATTATTAGCCTAAAATATTAATCAAGTTATAGAGCAGACTGGCAATGCGATGTCGCAGTATTTAATAAGTTAAAATATAACTACTTGCTCGGTATATAACTATTTAACTAAATTAATTCAAGGCAGAGCCGTCATTCTGCCAAATTTATTACATAAAATAGACACTTTGATTCTCTAGTGACTTAGCATTGATATTTTTTGTTTAGAAAAAAAAAATTACAATATATTTTTGAAACTTATTATATAGACGAAATTCCTTCTTTTTTAAAATATATATATTATTCTGGCACAAGTGTATCATATCTCATTTTATTCTTTTCAAATACAAAAAAATCATTTTCTATTTTCTGAAACAAATTAATAAATTCCTGTTAAAATTCACTTTAGTATAAAAATTATACATCGTACTTAAACAGTTCTAATTTCAAGATACAGTGATCTAAAAATTCATAATTAGTTTTTTAATTTCCGACGTCTGAAATTAAGCTATGAACTTAAACGCACATACTTATAATAAGGGCTTTAAGCATTCAATTCTCGGATTTTCAATGTTATGGATGGCTGAAGAGTTGGAGAGTGGAGAAGATTGAAGCTTGTTCATTAAAATTTGAAGATTTGCTATCTTAACATAAACTGAGCACTAAATGTATATATGTGCGGTAGATGGACCAACTGATAAATGCTGGTTCAGCACGAAATACTTATATTGGAAATCATTTATCTTTTTCACATGTAGGTAGTCATGTATATTGGTTGTATAAGGTAGAGTGGATAAATGTAGGGAGCGTGAAAGTCAGAGTTCAAGTCCTATCTAATTACATACTTATATATATTAAAATTTTTGATTTATTTAAATTCTCATCGGGTTTTGCATTTCAATGGGCATAATTTTATTATATATTTTCATTTCTTAAATTATGTTTCAAAAGGTAAACTTTATTAAGATTCAAAATAGGTTACATAAATTAATGTGAAAGCATAAGGTCTTAGATACAAGTTGATACATGAAATTACATATGCAATAACTGTTTACAATCTTGTTTGTAGTAGAAAATAAAACTAATTTACAGTAACTGAAGGAATAATAATTCTTACATAACAAGATACATGTGTCAAATCAGATTTACATAGATTTTTTAAATGTGAAGTTGAGAAAAAAATACATGTTAACACATGATATATTAGTGAAAACAAATATGGGGGCTGGGGATGGAATTGATGTTAGACTGATATGTGGTTGTATATAAATTGGGCTTATTTATTTGATGAGGAGCATTATAGTTTCATGGCTAAGTCTTACTGTTCATGTGCTACATAAATTGCATGTGAAAAATGTGAATTCTAGATACAATTTGATATATGAGATTACATATGCAAAGAGGTTTATAATTTTGCTTATGATAAATAAAATGTAATTTATAGTAGTTGGAAGAAGAAGAATTGTTGCATAATAAGATACATATGCCAAATTAGGTTTACATAGATTTTTAAAAATATTATGAGATAAATACATGAACGAATATGATGCTATTTGTTAATATATTTGGGGGATGGGGCTAAAGTTAGTGTTATATTGGCATAATAAATTGTGCTTATTTGATAAGGAATACTATAGATGTCATGCCTAAGTCTTATTGTTTATGTGCTGTGCATTTAAAGTTCAGTTGATGTAAGTTAATGGAGTGATCTTGCAAACTTCTTTGGATCAGTGAATTGATGAAATGGGTACTGTATTACTCTCAAGTGGTGCAGTATTTATTCCAGAGCTCACCATGGTATTATGTTGGACCTATCAGTTCATGCATGGTAGGCACTTGAACTGGTTGAAGTTATGGAAAGTGGGATGGAATATAAAGAACAGTTGGAATCTGTGGCCTATATAATGCTGGAGTTGGGGTGTGTGTCTTAAATGATGTAAATAGCCTCTGTGGTAGGGTAATAATAAATTTTTGGCAAATGGTTTGTCAGCATATCAGAAATCCCCATGATGGAAAGAAGTTACAATCTTGTGTTTTTAATTCTAGATTTTTAAGGTTGTTTGTATTGTTTGACATGAAATGTGAAATTGGCTTCTTCATTAATGGATTTGAAATATCTTTGCTATTGTGAACATGGGGATTGTTTTTGGTGATGGTTTAAAATGCATCTTTAAAAAACTACTATTATGCAAATTGTTAGGACTTGAAGCAGGAGCTCTTGAAACTAATATAGAGGCAATACTAAGGTTTACTGCTGGAATTCTTATATCAAATTACTTTCAGCTCTTTTATAAATGTTTATCTGATTTTGTTTTCTGCATCCTGAAAAAGTCCACTATGGTAGTATAAACTACAGTTTCCAATATTTGTTAGCCAGAATTAATCCTGTTTATTTTTTTAAAAGATTTTTATGTCAAATACTCAGGCTTGGTTGTTTGTTTCAAGAAAAATAAAAGGCGCAATAATACAATTTAATCAAACATTTTGAATATTCCTTTAATTATATTTAATAGCCAATCCATAAGCTAAATTAATGTATGTGTAGACAAATATATTGGATGTACATTTTTCTTTCAAATCATTCATTAAATTAAGTTTCCTTTACATATGATAAGTTGTTATCGTATTAATGTAACACATTTTATTTTAGAAATTAATAAATATTTATAAAAACAATAACAAAAGAAAAAAAATCACTGAAAATACTTCAGGAAAAAATAAATTCTAATTATTCATATATTGTATATATTTTAGCATATACTGTATATAGAAAAAGTCAGAGCTGGAGATTTTAAAATTATTACTATGCTGCGATCTTTCAAAAATATATATTTATAAAATGTTCAGATTCTTTGATTTCTTCATCATAATATTGTTCACTAATTGTTGGAGGGGAAATAAGTCCGCAAAATTGTCTCATTTCAGTGAATAAGGAGCAGTTTGCATGATTTAGTGCAAATGATAGCGAAATGGACTTGAGAGCTAACGGTTTTTGTATTATAGCTCAAAAGGTCATTTGAGTATAACATGACCTCTTAAGTAACTAATCATTCAGTTTTTTTTTATCAATAAACAATTTTTGGATGCTATGTGAATGATGTAATGGATTCATTATCATTAGGATTTTATAATATTGATATAAAATAAATTTATGTTAAAATTGCGACAAGCAATTGCAAATTAACGAAATAATATTGTTTGGATATAATACTCTGTTGCCAAGCTATTCAATATGCCTTTCGGCAAAAAGTACACACAAAAAATAATTATCAGCTATAAATAATATTTATTAATATTATATGATACCAAGTTGGCACTTACTCCTGATGATCATAAGAATAGTATTTCATCATCTCATTATTTATCCTAATTATTTTATCTTCAATCCATTTAAGGTGCACACACTTTTCTAATAAATTTAAATAATTTTATAATATATCCAAAATAAATCAATTTTATCCTGATTGCTATGGTTCACTTCCTTCCTATCCCTGATATTCTCAAAAATCAACAGTACCACAATTTACAATAAAAATTTTTTTTATCTAATTTAAAGTACTTTTAAAATTAACTTTTACTGGGTCTTAAATGATTATAACTTTAATATATAGGACAGTTTGAAAAAAAAAAAAAAATGTTAGTCAACAATATACATAATACACGATCTTGTGGTTTGCAATTTAATCATGTTAAGTAGTCAGACAGAAAGAAATATATATATAACTGTTTGTAATAATTATATTATCAGAAAATCACTTTCAATACATACCTAAACCATGTGTGTCTATTGATATTTTGCTATATATCCATCAGTTAGTAGCCTAATTTTACAAAGGAGAAGAAAGAGAAATGAAGCTCCATTGTAGCATGATAAATATCTGGAAATTGTTTCTATTTTGATTTTAGATATCTGATTGTAAAATAGGGACTGCAATTTCTTGTCTGTAGGGTTAAAACAAAGATGACATCTCAGAATCTAAAGAGTGAACATGATGAAAATTGTGACTCTAATCAAGAGAAAGAGCCCCCCCCCCCACACACACACACACACTTCATTCTATCTATGAGATTGGTGATGGATAAAATATATGATTTAATGATTGATTTAATAAATAATTCTATATATCAAAAAAGATTGGGCATTGGAATAAAAAATGAATTATTTCTTTTGATATGTGGCAGAGAGCAAATAGCATCAATGTTAGAATATATCATTCTTTGTGAGAAATAGTAATTGGTGAGCAGAGCATCTAGATTGATTTTAATAAGGAAATCTAATTTAAAGTATTCAACTAACAATATTCATAGAAAAAAATAGAAAATAATTTGAACAAATCTAATATTCAGACTTATAAAACTGATTTATATTTTTTCATTGCAACTCTGAAATCAGTTCATAAGAAATGTCTCCACAGCTGAATTCTTTGTTATTATAAACAATCACAAAAAAAAAAAAAATTCACGGATTTCCATATTTTTATCATCAATTTAAAAGTAGCCATTACCAATAATAAAAATACTTTTTCTAAAAACTGAATAATTTCTGCAGTAATATAGTAACCATATAAATATTCAGGATTAGTACAGGTTACTATAAATAATCACAAAGGACAGATAATTAGTAAATCCAACACCCTCTATTATCCTTCACAGTCTGCCATCATTGTTTCCTTTTTTGTTATTTAATCAAACTGACTGAATGTATAATCTTTTCCAGTTGAACTCATTACTTTGCTGTTGATTTCAAAATTTAATCAATAATAAATATTCAACCAATATGTTTTTATTTTGGACTCATAGCTTTATAGTTAGTAAAAAAAAGAGTAAAAGATGGCTTCTAGAGGATTGCATTAGATCCTAAGATCTAGGTGCAGTGCTCTCAGATCAAGGTTTCTTGCTGATGAAAACCTCAAACTAGAAATTAGTTTGGAGATATTGAATCAATAGGTACTAGATAGAGATTTATATATATATCTTCTTGCATCCATTGATTACTATGGCTTGCATTGGATGGCATTACTTGTCAATAAATGCAATTATAATATCCATTCTATATTCCTTGTAGAAATATTATATAATAGCTATATATAAATATATATATATTCCGGAATAAAGTAAGAAATATCATTCAAATACAACTTATCACAAAAAGCAAAAATTCTATTCAATTCAGATGCCACCATTCTCTGCAGTGACTTTAATATCACTTTCAGTGGAATACCATAGCTACTGAGTGTTGAGATTCATCAGCTTGCACTGAGATCTTTCCTCACTTTATCTACCAGGTACTGCAACCTTTATGACAGGATTTGTTGTTAATAATTTTTTTTTGTAATATTGTTAGACAACAAATACACTATAGATGTATCTTGTATAACCTCTGATCATGCATATTTAAAAGAGAAAATTACACCACACAGGATGTGGCCTAAATATGATTATACAGTTAAATATGCTATTCTTTGAATCTAAAATTAACTATTGATGACATCTGAAATGCTACTGAACATATCATATATTTCTAATAGAGTAGAGGTCTGGATTTTGTTTAAAAGCAATAAACAACACCATATGTGCAAATTAAAACCATTAAATGCCAATCCAGGGATTTGGTAAATCAATTATTAGATAACATTATATAATTCTTACTAAATATAATAAAAAATAAAAAAGAGGCAAAGTCCTTGGTTCAAAAATTACAAAAAGAAGTTGAACATCTACAAACAAAAGATACAGCGCTACATAAACTAATAAAAATCATACTAGATTTATCAAAACTGGTTAAATCACCAATAAACTATGCCAAGCCAACAACTATCAATGCTAGTATAATTTCTCTCCTAATCTGAGACAATATTGATATTCTAATAATTGTCAATATAGATAGAAAGAAATTTGATGATATAATAAAAGAAACTCATAGCCATCAAACCACATTCATCTGTAAACTGATATTGTAAAATATTTGTTGCAGAAGAGTTTATTACTAAAAGTAAAACTTCTTATAAGTTAATTAACATCACATACAACACTAGATAAATATAAAATATCACCCAAAATATACTGCATAAATATTACAACTACCTCTATTCAGATAAAGTCAATCTCTCTAATCTATCAGTTAATAAAATATTTTGTTGTTAAAAAAAAAAAAAATAGAAAAAGAGATCAAGACGATTTGAGATTGATAACAGTTGAAGACGTGGTTCAAAAGATATTTGCAAGACTTATCTTCCAGTAAAGGAACGTTTTCTGCTTAAACTATTCAAATCACCATCATATCAATATCAAGTCATATTATTAGCCTAGAAAGACATTGTTTGCAAAAATGAAAAAATATACAATCTATGTAGCCTGCTACATAGATTTAAAAGTGATATAGTTAATTGTGATTATTTGTTATTGATACTTCAACAATTATTTCTACAGAACTAACATTTAATTATAGCCATTCAGAATTATATTAATAAAATCTATTAAATTCAAGAAATAATTGTCCTCCTCAAGTGTATTCAAAGCTACTTATCACTGGCATTACTCTTGAACATAGTTTATTTATACCATTAATCAGATAGAGGAAACAATCGAAGCCTTTATCCTTTATTTGTTACATTTGGATATAACAAACTCAGGTACATTTGTAGATGATACAACAATCTTTTGAGAAATTACTAATTCTCTGCTTGTTCTCAACATGTTAAAAACTACTAAACAAAGACCAGATCATTGCTATAGCCAAGAAAATAATCCATGTGCATCTCTCTACAGCCATAAACATTCCATCACACTTCATAAGTATGTCATTGGCATATTTTTGGTATTCCATTAAATTTATTCAAGGTTAAAATGAATAACTAATAAAATCAATTATTATTTAGCAAATTTTCAAATAAAAGTAAGCGTATTTTCACCAGTTATTTTAACCAACTGTAAAAGTATGAGTAATGAATGCTCTTTTGGAAGGCATTCTGTAGTTCTTGAATGGAATTATTGAATGTCACAATAAATAAAATGAATGTAATAATTAAATTTTATATTTGAAGCATATTCTCACAACTTCATCCAATCAAACAGTTTGCTATCCAATATCAAAAAGTGGACTATATTTAATCTGTCACAAAATCTTCCAATACATAAGAACCAAGGTATATATATTAACACAAAAAAACATCCTTTAATCAAAGCAATACCACCATATTCTGAAAGGATCTTCCTAACTGATTATGCATTCTAGCATGCCAATCTGATAGATCAATGCAATGTAGGTACATTTGACAGGATATCATACATAGTATAAAAGTTTTATATCAATCTAGATTTTCTTGGGCAATACTATTCCCATAACTAAGACTTTAACTAAATTTCAAAACTTTTGTGTACTCAATCTTGGTTAAAATTCCTGTTCAATCTATCTCAAAATATCATTCTGGCTAAATATCTCAAAAATAAATCAATTTCATTCAACATGTAGTCTCTTTAACACAAAGAGATCTTATTATACATTCTTTTAATCATGTACTTATTTTGCAATACTAAGAATCTTTCCTTCCTAAACTAGAATAACTGAACTCAAACTGATGCTCAGAAAACATATCAAAAAGTTTGAACCCTATATGTATTGGAAAAAAAATAATGAATGTTTCATCATATATATTAATGTTATCAAATACCTCCCCAAATAGTGTAGTAAAATCATCTGGAATCTTTATAAGTTGTAAAATTACAATCTAGAAACAATGCCATAAAACTCAAAACAATTCTATCAATAATATTCAATATTCAACTGAAATGGGAGTTGTGAAAACAGCATCTGATGAGTACAAAATCCACATTATATTTAATTATATATATGTGTGTATGTAATCAAATTTAAGTGGGGGGGGGGATTTAAATTATAAGTAATAAAAAGAATTAAATAATAATAAAAAGAAAGTGAAAGATTTGTCACACATAATTTTTTTCAGAACCATCTAATATAAGCCAGTAAATGATTATCTAATTATTTTTAGTTGCAAAGTAAAGTCTCAAGATAATCAAAGTAATTAGATGAGTTGGTCTGCTGATGGTAAAAAGAACACATTTTTAATATGATTCAGTTTTCACCTTTAATAAATAAGCTATCATGAATGAAGAGGTGATGGGATAACTTTTTTACTTTTTTAAAAAAAAATTAATTTGCTATGATATATGAAATGATCAAGTTGGTATATTTTAAAAATTAAACTTTGACTGCATTTGACGACTGTATGATAACCACATACTTTTTTTTCACTCATTATGATGCCATAACAAATGAAATAATTTTCTCAAAAGTCTGATATAAAAAAAAGTTTATTAATTGTATGGACAATATGATCATAATTAGTATCACCCTCATTATTATCATTTTAAACTACTATTGATCCAGTGCAGAATAAAAGTTTCTTCCAGTTTAATTCAATAACTCTAATCCCTAACTTTTCTTCCTCATCATTCTAGATCTCTTGGAATCTAGTTTAAGATTCATTTCCACCTACAACATCTAATAAATATGTCCAATCCAGCTATATTTCTGTTTCTTAATTCTTGCAGGGATATATATCCATGACATCTGTTTTCTTTCTAATCTCCTCTTGTTACTCCTAACGTAAATCTTGCCCATACTTTGTTAAATGGTCTGAAGTCCCTTAGTTGCTCTTCTTGTAAGTGACCAAATATTAGATTCATAAATAAAAATTAGTAAAACACATCAATCAAAAAATTTCCATTGCAAATACCTAAGTATTCCTTTTAATATTAAAATTATTTCTACTAAATTTTATGAGTAATTTCATTCATTAAGTATCCATTTGCATTAATAATCTGACCAAAGTATTTATACCCATTAATTTCTAATTCATGACTATTAATTTTTATTTTTCTCTTCTGAGAAAATCCATTTAACATTAATAGTTACTATACAAATCAAAAAATTCCCTAAATTTATAGCAGTGTATTAAAACTCAAAACTGTTCATCTCATATTAATTTTAAATGTGTAAAACAGCTACCCTAATAATCTGTTATACAAATTTTCATTATAATTATATTTTGCATGAAAAAAATAAATTTAATAATTAAATTAA
The DNA here is from genome assembly GCA_028023455.1 of Epiperipatus broadwayi. NCBI lineage: Eukaryota > Metazoa > Onychophora > Udeonychophora > Euonychophora > Peripatidae > Epiperipatus > Epiperipatus broadwayi. The sequence continues at coordinate 13,396,467 of JAQFVV010000009.1, forward strand.
AAATAAAGAATGTAGTTGAACATTTACTTAGAATGTACAATCCTAATTGACATTATGTAAACAATTTGACATTTTTCTGACAGGTTTTAAATAGAAAAAAAAAAACAAGAAAACAATTGTAAAATATATATTAAAATCTTTCTACATTGTATACATATGTACACACAGAGTTGAAAAAATATTTATAGTAAACACATATGCAATTGCATAGCAAATAATAAATCTTTATAATGTTTTTCCTTAAACAAAATGTGTGACTAGCTTTATGAGCAATCAAATTATTGTTCATTTCCTAGTAAACAATATCTTTCAGTTCTGTATTTAGCTTCTATTTGGCTTAGTTATTTCCTTTCATTAGATTCCAATCTCTAATATGCTGAACTATTTTGACATTCAGAGGAAATGATTGCTAATAAATTAAAACCTAATCTGCATATTAGCCAAAGAATTCAATCATAATTAAATGATTTAGCATAAATTACTAATAAAAATTTTCACAAAAGAGTAGGAATAACATAAAATTAAACAAAATAAAATAAATGTGCAGAGAAATGCAGATTTTATTTACTTCACTGTAACTCAAGAAAGTGATTATAAATTAGAAGATAAATAAATAATAATAATATTTTATATATGTAAAAAACTTGTAGTTATATATTTTTGTGTAATATATATAAAAATTGGAAATTTTTCATACCAAGTTCCATTTGTTTTCTTACAGGTAGATAACCTACTGTTCTCAACTATAAAGTAAAACAATGATGCAAAAATTATTCAAACACTCAATCCCAACAAATGACAAGTCTAATAGGTGATCCGCTTTGTGTATGGGGGAGTGATAAAAAGTTCCATATCTGCAGTAGGCATTTAAAGGCTGTTTTATGTAAATACACACATAAAATCATAAATGTATACTTGCACATAGCTTATACATATACTAAAACTTTAATTAACACAAGATTTTAATAAATACAAATTAAAATTCAGTTAATGCATGCTTTGTTTGGTATATTTTTTTTTTAGTTTAATTACTATTTCACAAAAAAACTATTAAAAAAAAGTCATTAATACATGTGGTATCTGAGAGATTTATTTATTGTAAATATGTAATGAAATGCAAAAAAATTAGAATATGATTTTTTTGTTTATTTTCAGTTAGAATCTAGAATTTATTAAACAAAAAATATAAAAGTTGTGGTCAAAAAAATTGCAATAGTGGTCTCATGAATCCAAGAGATATATACTCACTATACAATTATGTGCTGAAATATAAAAAACAGAAAAAAGTAAAAACAATGCACATTTGCCTTTATTATATTTATATAATAAAATATATGATCTTTTTTTTATATTTTCAATTACAATCTAGAAATTATTTTCCAGCTACACCAATACTGACTTCGAGATTGCAGTAACTCTTGGATACGATTTACTATCAAATACCAAACATCCTTATGTATTATGTATGTTGTTAAGACTCAATGCATAGTTAATCACAGACGTCGAATCTATTCACCTCAATATGTGTAACAATATTTAAAAAAGAGTCTGTTTGTACCTCTCAGATCAGCCTGCCTTTGCTGAGTTAAAATATTTTATGAGCTATACATATTTGTCTGTCAAGTATATATGACAAAGTTACATTGACAACCTAGTGTAGTTTTCTATAGAATTTAAAATCAAAACAAATGAAATTGCACAATAATGATTAGATCAAAAGACTTCTATAGCATAGATTTCATCAATTTGTTGTATAGGAAAAGATAATCTAGTTACTGAGCTTCTTTGATTATCTTCAGACATTACTTTCTCTTATGATGTTAGGAAAAAATTCTAATTCTATGACAAACTTCTAATAACTAATGTTTAGGTCTTATATATGTGACATCATTATAACTATAATGTAAGCAGTAACATTGGCAAAAATATTATGTTTGTAAAGCTCATTATGGATTGTATTGTTAGATAATAATGTTCAAATGCAAAAAAAAAAAAAAGAATTCCTTTTTGCATAATGTCAAAAATATGGTATTCCTATTATTATTTTATTTAAACCCTAAAATCACTTCTTCGACCTATTTATAGTCATGTTCTCATGACAACCCATATATCTAATTTGATTTATAGTAATCAAAAATTCACATTCCTGAAGTCTGAAGTTTTCAATCAATCATAACAATAAAGTATTAAATTTAGATATTCTATATTATTATAAGGATGCATGAATTTACTGACAATAGATTAAAAGAATGCTATTCATAAAATTATTCAGAAAAGATCACAAATCAATTGCACTAAAAACCAACATGATGTTACAACTGTATGACATGTAAATATATTTGCTATCCTTTTTTTTTTTGTATTGAGCTATGATTATGGAGGCTTAAATCCCCCCAAAAGCGCTCAGCTTTATTGTTATAATTTTATGTTTACAGCTTCAGCAACTGTGTTTTATCACAATTAATTTTTAATTTTTTAATCTATCCTTTTTGGAAATTGGGAATATTTATTAGAAGCCAATAGAATGCTTTTATATTATTTGAGTGAAGTCTGTAATTCAAGCTTTAATTCATTTATTTGAATTCAGATATCTTTTAATAAATATACTACATTTATTTATCCATTTTTAAATAAAATAATTTTATTTTTTTCTTTATATTGTATGGCAGAATTGGGGAGTGGAGATAAAGGAAATAATTCACTGTGATATGGCAAAATTCTCTGGCTAGAATGAAGGGATCAAAAAAAAAAAAGATTTTCTTAAAAACTATTTAAAGTTATATAAAAAAAAAATTATATAGAATACTGTACTATAATTTTTTATTTAAGTTTTAAATTTAACACAGCAATCCCACTAAAGGCAATAAATAAATATATATTAGAGTTTTTCAGATCTGAACAATCCTAAAAGGTATCCATATAAATCACTCTCGATTAGCTGCACGTCATGGTGATCTGAAAGCTGGCAATTTAGAATATGCATAAACTATATAGTACTGCAAAACTTCATGTGCACCTCACAAATTTTGACCTCATAGCTGCATGCAATTGCCATGTCATTCTGCCATTTTTGATATAAATATACCATGATAAATGTTTAATATATATTAATTCATACTATTTGCTTCCATCGCTTTAATTGTGAGTTTGCTATTTGAATATTTAAATATTGTTAAAAATTATAAACATTTTTTTAAAAAAATGTTTATACTTAATTGTGTTTAGTGCCTACATTTAAAATATTAATTAAAAAAACTGATTCATTGCTCAGAAGTTCCTAAGATGTCAGAGCAGTGAAAGTCATAGAGCTGGAGACTGTCACTTTAGTTCCAATCACTCTACCAATACAATAAACCATGCAGAACCCCCCCCCCCATAGTTTATTCTCATGAGTTTATAAAAAATTTGAACACTGGAAGTGACAGAACTGAAAACACAATCTATGGATTTTGAATTACAGAATTCACTATTCTATCACTGTATTAATACAACTATATGTTAAAGATATTCATCAATTACCTAATTTTTTACATTCATTAAATAATCATAAACATGCTAATCAGCTTTAACTGATATTTAAAAAAACAGTGATTAACACTGTCTTATTTAAATACAACAAAATAAAATTGTTTAAAAATTATATAATACTTCAGAGTGACTTTAAAATATATACATATATAGGGAAAGATGGTGGAAAGGCAGAAGTTGAAGATATTAAAAAACAAATTATTTTACAGTTTGAAGCACTTTTTTTTTACAAGTGATACTTTAATTATGTATGCAGAAAGTAGTCTTCATCTTTGATTCTAGTAAAAATACACAAAATAAATTTTTATTCCATAAGAATCTATAATAAATATTATAGTATTTAAAATTGCTTAAATGCAATATATTTTTATGATGAAACTATATATATATACTCATTATAAATTAAAATATCAGTGCTTGTTGAGCAGAATGCTAATAGTTCTTATATCAATGGCACATGTAATGGCTTACTATAATAATAAAAAATTGTCTTTTACAAAGATGCACTGCATTGAAAACCTGACTAAGCAATTTAAAAATATTAATAATATATACATTCTTGTGGAATATAATTATACAACCCATTACAGTTTAAGTATTATCATATAGAAATAACTGAATAAAAATCAAACTTCACATTTATTTTTTGACATCAAATGCATTATTCACATCAGTGTCTTCATCATTTGATGACCATAAAGATTCTCTAAAAAGAAAACAATCTAATGCAAATGAATTTTGATAATAACAACAAAAAAAATTATGTTGCTGAAAATGTCTTTCAACAAAAGGTTTTGTAATTTATTAACATTTCAACTAACTGTAAATTTTGTTTTTATTCTGTAAATTTTGTTTTTATTAAGAGTTTAATAAAAATAACACAAAAAATAAAATATCTGTTGCTTATATGAATCCTATCTGAAGTTTAAATTTATTATATTACTTTCAAAAATTCAAAATGATTAGGTACAAATAAACCAACAAATTTTTCAATTATCAGAATGCTCAAATTGATAGAAAAGCAAAATTTCAGTGACAAGCATAAACTAGCATGCATACTATTAGATAGTAATCATGGTAATTTTTTAAAACTATCCAAAGGTCAATATTGAAGGTGTTGTAAAAAAAAAAAGTGAAAAACATGAAAAAAATGACTATTAATAAGAATGAAAATCTTGCTGATTGTAATTCAATTACTATGATAGTAAACCTATTTTGTAATAATATAATCAGATGAAAAATGAATTCACTTTCATTTGGCCTTTAAGATCTTATATGGATAGCAGAACAGTTATTAATATTTTGTAATGTTACATTAATAGTGATCTTAGCAATGGCTTGACCTAAGTGACTTACAATTAATACTGTAAAAAAAAGACTATTAAATACATACTGCTGAAATATATATTAATATTTATGAAGCAATTTATGGTCTTCCAATGCACATACTATAAGAATCCTTTACAAATCAGTTTTGTCATTTTTAATAAACTTGCAAATAAATCTCTCTCATATTAATGTAATCTACCAACTATATAAAAATGAATGTTTTTATTTGGTCTCTAAGATCGGGTAGTAGATCATTCATAATATTACATTTCATCCCTACAAAATATATTTAGATAAAATCCTGAATACTATATGAAAGTTGATTGATTTTTGTCTGAATAGCTCTTTGGTCACATTTTGAAAAATGCTTTGAGGAGACACTCTTTTACAGTCATAGATACATTCTGAGCTTTACTGGACTGCCTGGTTAACATTACAAAATGTTTTATCTTTTAAATATATTCATATAAAACTTTTGAAACTTTTTTTATAGTTTTGATCAATAGATTAAACACTTTTTTTTTTTTAAAAAAAAAAAAAAGGCTGCAATCATAAGATAAATCAAAAAAATTATTTTGCTTTTTATTGCATGGTAAGTAAAACATTTAATATAAAAAAAATCTCTATTTATTTTTAACTTTTTAGTATTAGCACAGTAAATAATATAAACTATATTGTACTTTAAACTGACTTGACACTTATAGTTTATATATATCATTAGACATTTTTTAATGTATACTCCTTATGCATATATCAAATTTAGTATGTGTACATAAATTATATATGTGTATAGCAAATCATTAAGTAAATTAAAATACGAAGACATCCTGTCTGTTGAAAGGTGCTTGACATTTTATTTAAAAAGTTGTTTTTTATTTTTAAAAAAAAACTTAACAAAACTATATTATACACTAATATTATTTTATTCTAACTTCATTTAATTTAAGCTTTTTAATTAAAACCAAAAAAAGCATGTTTATTATTTAAAATATATTGAAATTATAGTACTAATTTAAATTTGATATCAAAATATTCAAGTTCCCTCCTCAGTGGTCCATATCTAAGAAACTAAATCACCTACCTTAAATATTATAATACCCTATCACTTTGATAGTGATTTAGAAAAAATGTACCAAATTTCAAAAAATTATATTGAATTTAAATCTATTAAACCTGAATTTAAAAATATAACTTTATTCAAGCTTTCTATTGAAAACAAAAAAATCTGCATATCACCCTTTTGTGGGCCTTATTTTAAAACATATTGAAGATCTAAGAATGATTTTTAAATTTAATATCAAAATTTCCCTGCCAAGTTGTTCAGATCTAAGAAACTAAGTTACCTACTTAAAATATTATAGTGTCCTACAGCTTTGGTAATGATTTAGAAGAAATGTAACAAATTTCAGAAAATTATATCAACTTTAAATCTATTAAATCTCAATTATAAAATGTGATTCTAATTTAAATAAGTGTTTACAAACAAATAAATCAACAAAATAGAGAGTTTAACTTAAATAACAGCATTTTAAAATGTGATCAACAGATATCATTAGGTGTCTATAATCAAAAAAGATTAAAAATGTGATTTTTTTTTTTATGTTTAAAATGTTATATACAATATTTAGTAAGTATATTATGTTTAGGATTAATTTTAAACTATTTATATATATATAATTTGAAATTGTATTCAGACAATAAATAGTATTACTGTATTCAGATATTCATTTTAAGCAGCAAAATTGTAGGAATATTTATCTTTTTATTACTAATATTATTTATAACTTTTAAATTATTTTTTCTTTCTGGATATATATATATGTAGAGTTTGTTATATTTATGAAAAACCATTAATATAAATGTAGAACAATTCAAGCATATCTATATGTACTAGAATTTTTTTATATTTGTTATATATACATGTTGCTATAAAGTATTTTCATTTTCCCCAAATAAATGCTACATAATTTTTAGGCAGTGATGTAAAAAAAATTGAAGTGTTAAAAAAGTTAGTAGATTATGGTGATATAAGAGCATTATTTATAAGTTTATTAAAAATGATTCTTAAAAGTCTAATTTATAGAGGACAAATAAAGACCAACTTGAACCTCATTATAATTTTAGTAACTCTTCAGGTATGTCTGTAGTTTGTAAGTAATTTTGCTACTTTGTTGCTAAATCTGCTATTATATATGTATTGCTATTGAATAACTAACATTTAGTCTACATACATTAAATTTTTACTATAGATTTATGTGCTCTGTGATCTCAGATTCCTTTAAAAAGCCACAATACCCAATTACTTGCTTAGGGAACTGGGACTTAGGATAAAAATTGACGCAATTAAAAATTAGCAAGGGTGCAGAACACAAAAGGTTAAACAAGCTATCATTTAAATTGAGCACTGAAAGGAAACTAGAATATTAATTGGTGATTGAGAAATAGTGTGACTGCAGAGTGTTAAGTGTACTATATAAATTAAAAATAATAAAGAAATAGGCCCTTAAGGATATTCAATCAGTAGATAATATAGCAACAGTTGGGAATCAGGAATTTGACATTAATAACCCTTGAGAGTGCCCTATTTATATAAAGCATGTAGATAAATAATTTATTGTCTAAATACTAAAGATGATATTGCAAAAATTGCCACATTAATTCATTTCAATGAGCTTAAAATAATTGAGATTGCAAACCAACTTTGTAAATCTGAAAACTGAGTTATCTTATACAAATTTAATCAAATGGCTAAATAATTAATTTAGCTTTGAACCCTCTAGGCATATAGCATACCATTTTGTAATAGACACTATGTTGGGGAGATATAATTATTGTGATACCACATTAAGAGACTTGGGCAAAAAATTGTGTGGGTGGAGAATACTTGTTGGAACAGTTTTTGTAGGGCATAGAAGATGATAAACAGCAATCACTACCCATACTGCTCACAAACTGATTATTAGTCAAGCAGAAGTTACATTAACCCAGTGTGTAAGCTTCAAAATAAAACAATATTCTAAAACCAAACAAATCCAAATGTTCACAACAGATAAAATTAAAATGCTACTATTATGGGAAAATTGGACACCATAACATGAGAGTGAGATTATAAAGGTGCTAAATGCAAAAGTTATGGAAATCCAAGGAAAAGCTAGGTCAAACTAATGCAGCATTAAAGTCAATAAGCTTACGACAGATATTTTTCAGAAAATAATGCTGGGAATGTGTCTGCAAGAAATCTGTAGAAATGAACGTAGACAATGGAGCTGTATGTCCTTCATGTCTCAAAGAGATTGAATCAGAAAAGAACTCAGAGCTAAGGATGCAAATAGAAAACTTATCATTATAGTTTATGTAGTTAACATTATAGCAGAGATTAATAACTCATGAAAAATGAAATTTGGTCATAGTAAACAGTAATTTAAATCCCACATTAGAAAGAAAAGTTTGTTCAGCTAAGCATAAAGATCTATGATCAATAATAAAATCTATATTGGAATAGAAACACATATTTACTTCCTTAAATTATTCAGATTAGAGCAGAGAAAGATAATATTATACCCGTTGTCAGAATTTCAGAAAGGAGTAAGCCATGAGAAGTACCATTCATATATAAGACAAAACTAGAAGTCTCAGAGATCTTAGTAAAGAAGGGAATGATCATGCCTGTTCTGCTACTCCTATAGTTATTACTACAAAATCTAATAGCCAAATCTGCATATTTTGTGACTATAGAATAATTATTAACAAATGCCTAGATAAAAAAGTCCATATCCCATTCTAAATGTAAAAAAAATATTAATGAATTTGGAAGAGGAAATTTTTTTGCAAAGTTGGGTTTGAATGCTGGTATTTCATTACATGATACCAGTGGCAAAGATGGTAAAATTTACTGGTGGAGATATATAGCAATTGTAAAAATTGCATCTTGAAAACAAATGCATAAAAAATAAAGTGGCACTTGTGGTAATAAACAAATTAAAAGAGAAAATTTTTATACTTTAAATTTAATATTAGAAATCATCAAAGGTAAATAAATGTAATCGCTTGCTATATGAAAATGAAATACTATACTTGAGATTATCATTAAAACTTATAATAAATAACTGAAACACAGGCTTATTATATACCTGTGTCTATATATGTAATATATAGGATATATGAGCACAGACTTTCACACGACCCACCACTCTCCACTCTACCTAATAACACTGATACACTCAAGCACATATATGCGAAAAGAAATAATCACCAATATACATATTTCATGCTAAACCAGCAATCATCAGTTGGTCCAGATTATCATCTCCCTCACATATATACTATAAGTGCTCAGATATATATTAAGATAGACAATCTTCATACTTTACTGCACACTCCAACTCTTCATCCATCCATCCAATTAAAAATCTGAAGATGGAATGCTCGAAGGCCACCCTGAGGCCGAGATTCTTGTCACACCCATGTTGACCTAAGGTCAATCTGAACCCCACATGTACAGGACAAAATCCATTTAATACATATGCAAGGATGGGCAGACATCTCTACAATGTAATAACTGAAACATAGGCTTATTATATACCTGTGTTTATATATGTACTATATAGGATATATGAGCACAGACTTTCACACGACCCACCACTCTCCAACTGATGATTGCTGGTTTAGCATGAAATACATATATTGGTGATTATTTCTTTTCAGCATATATGTGCTTGAGTGTGTCAGTGTTATTAGATAGAGTGGAGAGTGGTGGGTCGTGTGAAAGTCTGTGCTCATATATCCTACATATATAGACACAGGTATATAATAAGGCTGTGTTTCAGTTATTACATTGTAGAAATGTCTGCCCATCCTTGCATATGTATTAAATGGATTATGTCCTGTACATGTGGGGTTCAGATTGACATTAGGTCAACATGGGTGTGACAAGAATCTCGGCCTCAGGGTGGTCTTCGAGCATTCCATCTTCAGATTTTCAATTGGATGGACGGGTGAAGAGTTGGAGTGTGTAGTAAAGTATGAAGATTGTCTATCTTAATATATATCTGAGCACTTATAGTATATATGTGTGGGAGATGATAATCTGGACCAATTGATGATTGCTGGTTTAGCATGAAATACGTATTTTGGTGATTATTTCTTTTCAGCATATATGTGCTTGAGTGTATCAGTGTTATTAGATAGAGTGGAGAATGGTGGGTCATGTGAAAGTCTGTGCTCATATATCCTATATATAACTTATCATAAAGAAACAGCGATCAAGTGAATGCAATGCACTTAAAATTATAAAAAAAAACTGTTGCAAATAAAAATTTAATGAAAGTTTATAAAGATTTTTAAAAAAATTGACTACCAGGGAAGTATGTGTTCAAAACAAACTTTTAACATTGACCATAAGACAAAATAAGACATGTTTCCAGATTTTATTTCAAAACAATGTTTCCAGATTTAATTGTATATATAGGACAAAGAAAAAAGAAATGCAATTTAAAAAAAAAAAACAATCTTTGTCTGGCTAAAATAAACGATTGACTTCGTTAAGAGTATTTTTAAATCTGTAAATAAAATTACTAACAGCAAAATTACAGGAGGAGAGCGGGGGGGGGACATTTGTTTTTTTTATTTTTAAATAGATCGCAAAAAGGAAAAATAAACGTTATGTTGAATTTATAATTTATTTATTACATAAAACTTTTCCTTTAACATATATAAATGTTAACATTTATATATGTTGTCAAAGAAATACAATATCAGTGTAGTAAAATTAATAGCCATAAATTATATGATTCTGGATACGTATTTGATAATGCATAAACATTAAAAATCTAAAGGTAAATATATATAAGTTTTATTGTGTTTACAATACTAATTAAGTATTAATAACATTATTTTTATGGAAATTTGTTTCACAATGGTCATGAAATTGACATTCATGTCTATTTTTCTGGAAGCAATCAATTCTGAGGAATAAAAAACTTTATTTAATAAACATAATAATACAAAGCAGACAGTTTTTCTTTTTCTCATTAAATTTTAGTACTATACTGGACTAGTTGTTTTTTTTTTTTGCCAATCTACTTTTGGTCAATCCGATGTGGTGGTGAGAGGTCCTTGGCAGTATGAAAAAACACATGTTAATTCTTAGATTATTGAATGCTCACCACTGAATAAGAAAATCTGGAATATATTTGTTAATAACTTGTTAGTGTCTTCAAGGTATCATTTTAACACAAATGTTTTTTTATGATAATATATAAGACTCATTAAAAATGATGATATAATTCTAAAACAAAACAAATTGTGATAAAAGAACGAGTATAGAGGCAAACTATTATTGATTGATTGTGTGTCATTATTTTTACAAGCAAAACATGAACCAGGTCTCATCGCTGTATATAGATTAAACTGCACAATTATGATTAAATTAGGCTTTTTTTGTTTTGTTTTGTTTTGTTTCTTTAGTAAAAGATTACTTTTATTAATCTAAGGTTTTATATTTTACTCAGTGGTTATAAATATTTACAATGCAAGATCTGATATCTATATTATTAGTTCTTATATCTATATCTTCAGATATTCCAAAACAGGTTAACTGGTGTCTGGTAAATCAAACAATTCCCATGTGGCCTTAAATATTTCCATTGGCGCTATTGATTTGTCCTTCTTTTTGATTTCCTTAATAAAGTTTCTTAGTAGTTGTTTAGTGTTATTTTGTGATTGTCCAAGAATTAGTTTACATCTAATTTTCCAAATGGAGAAAGCCAGGAATGATTCTTATAAGGGGATATATTCCTTTTTAATGCAGTCCTTCAAGGATGTAATGATGTGTTTATTTATTTTCATATAAGCATTTATTACATTTCTATGGATACTCAGTCCCTGGTCTCTTCTTCCCATTTGCAAATTTGACATATGGGGTCAACCTTAGTGAACCCTCTCTGTATACTAGAAAAGTGTTTGTAGGGAGCGCCTCTAGGTTCATCTTGACTATGAAGTTCAAGTATTTATCTTCTAGATTCCAATATCTGAACTGCTTCTAAGTTCATTTTGACTATAAAGTCCAAGTATTTAGCTTTTAGATTCTAATACCTGAACCTGGAGATTATCCCCTTATTGGTTATCTCCAGTGTACTGGGGGTGAATTCTATCCCCCCCATTTGTCAAGTTATATGCCTCCTAATATTAGATTTTCTTAGCAAATGTTAAAGCTGAGGGATGTATATATTTTCATATGAGCTCCCACACTGCAGTTAACCATGTACCCTTGTTTGGTGGGGGGGTGATCATTGGGAATTACTGGGGTTATGTGCTCCTAGTTAGGTTATTTTTGGTTGAATTTATGTATTGAGTTAAATGCTTTTTGAAAATAGTATGTTGAAATTCAGTGTAAGGACATTCCATTTAGGTTTCTGCATCTTCCTTATGCTGATAACCATTAACCCCCCCCCCATAGTAGCTTTGAGCAAAAGGAATTAATTTCTCAAATCCTCTAGTAAGGCTAATCCCAGATAGCTAATAGTTTATCCTGGGAAATACTAACATATTTACCAGTGAGACCTTCCCATGGGTTGATAAATACACTTTAGAGAGTGTGTTAGTTATCTTTTGGATGGCAGCTAGTATTCAATCTTAAATATCCCTTCCCATCACTGTTAGAGATTTTGCAATCGGGAATCCTAGAAACTTCTGCGGGTCTGCTGTAAATTTTGAAGGTACTTTTTTCCCACGAGATCAGCTTCCATGTTGCAGATTTGTTCATTCTTAAATTCTAACCCAAAATCCTTTGTGTACTGTTCCAGTATTCTTTCCAGTTTTGCTATGTACCTCTTTGATGGTAGGAATACCACTATATCATCCATGTATAATATATGGCTAATTTCCTTATCTTTTGTTAGTATAAAGATGCCTGGAAGATTTCCTTCAATTTCTATGAGCAGCAGATTTATATATGCTATGAAATATAACATTCTTAGAGGACATCCCTGGAGAATCGAGAATGGTGGTTTGAAGCCGGATGCTACCTTCCCATCCAGGGTTATAAATATCTCCCTACTGCACAATAAATGTCTATAATTTGGGTAAACACATTTGGTATGGAATATTTTTTCAGTATAACCAATAGGTTTCAGGCAGGATTGTGTCAAACGCTGCTGAAATATCCAGTTTAACAGCGAGCGATAGGGCAAGATTTCTTTTGTCCCCTTATATGATCTATTATTAATTTAAATTGGCATATGGCAACAGTGGTAGATGTACCCTTTTTTGCAAATTGTGATTGAGATATATGAACGAGGGTTTTGTCTTCAATTTTATCTTTAATTTGTGGTTCTATTATTTTTATCATTGATATAGGTCTCAAGTTAGAAAGCTCTGAGGGGATAAGTTGTTTTTTTTAGAAAGGGGACTATGATATGGAGTATAACCCTTCAATGTTACAATGCTCCCCTGCTAATTGGTCAATCATCCCCTGAATTATTGGAACCAAAAAATTGCTTAGGTGTAGGAGCAGGAATTGGGGAATCGCATGAGGTCCTGGATGAATTCTTTCTGGAAGAGATCTCAACTTGTTTAATATAATCTGTTGTGTTATCCCATATTCTCCCCTTTCTTTGTATTCTTCCCACATTTTCTTTGCCCTCCTTTTGCATTTTAACTTTGAAGTATTCATATATGTTCTGAAACATAATCGGTCCAATATGGTATTCTCCCTTTACTAACAGTGATGCTGGTGTAGATTTGTTTTTCCTTGCCCCCAATACCCATCTTATATAACTTTTTGTCCAGCAATAATGGCTGGACAGAAAAACTTTTACCCTTTTTACTGCAATGTATTCTGCTAAGGTCCTTTGAATGTCCTTTGTTTCTCTCTATAGTCCCCTTAGTTCCATTATTGCATTGACATTGTGGCTATCATATGAGTCTCCCTAGCCTATCATCGATCTCTTCCAAATCCTTTAGTATTCCTGTAAGATGCTCTTGTCTTACATGTGTGATGCTTTATTAATGATTTAGTATTCCCAGGAATGAGGACCAGGATTCAATTAGGAGGGGGGCTGCCATGATATTATTTTTTGGAAGTAAATATAAGCTTCCAAAATTATTGATTCTGGTGTATATGACACCAACATTCTTATAGTTTTATCATAACTCTCTTCTACCGACAATCCTCCACCTGCATTGATTTCACACAACCTCCACCTGCATTGATTTCAACTATTAAGGCCAGATGGTCTGAGAAGGCAACAGGCACAAGAGCAGCCACCATCATAAAATGTATGTCTGGAGAGTAGTATAATAGGTCCATTAATGAGGCATATTTCATGGTATAAAAAGAAAAGGTCCCTGGGGAAAAAATCCTTCTCCACACATTAATTTTGTGTTCAATAAGTGGATGTATTTTACATTAAATTCATTGTATGCTACCTTGAAGTCTCCCAGCAGGATTTGTTGCCAGTGCTGTTAATTGTATGTATCACTCTATGTATCAATGATGGGGACTTCTGCATTATATTGAAATTTAATATTTTTAAGTTAACGATTAATATGTTACGATCTACGTATATGATTTGGAATAAGGAGAGGGGGGGATTTTTTGTTGATCAGAATAGCTACTCCTGCAGAAGCTGTGAAGGATATTGAACATTTAGAGAAAACAAAATTTTCCATCAGCTTTTTTTTTTATTAGAATTGATGTGTAGTTTAGTCTCTGACATGCCTAGTATTGGAGCTATCCAATTCTTGATGGCATAGGCTAGTCCAAGGGAATTTAATCCCCTAACATTGATTCTGACTATTTTTGAGTTTCATAAAATTCTCAATAGAGCACACAAGGGATCTAGTATGATGGTTGAGTTGGGAATGGCTAGATCAAGCCCCCACCAGTATCTTCATTGCATCCCTCCATTGAGTCAGCCCAATTTTCCCCTCTCTCAAGCACCAGCTCTTCCCATGTTATTCTCTTTACATGGTGGTCGAGTCTCCAGAAATGGGGGAATTACATTTATTTGCTCCAAATCTTTGAATACATCTTGTATTTGGTGATCTTGGTTATTGTTAATTGTGATCAGCTTTTTGCGTTTTCCTCCTTTGTTGTCTTCCATCTTCCCCTCACCCGAGATTTCAGAACCAAATAAACCGAGGTGGTCATCTTCTTGACTTTCATCCAAGGCCCAGCCATCTCATTTCCCTAGGTTGGTTTTTACTTCTCTCTTAAGTTTCCTTTTGATAGATTTTATTATCGTGATGCTTGAAGATGTGCTTTGCAGATTGGCAATGGGCTCCTTCATTTCCGCCACTTTATATTTTGTATCTTGTTCTATAGTTTGATCCTTTTGCATTTCTTCTCTGATTTTTAATTCCTATTTTTCTGTTAGTCAACCCTTCGTTCATTTCTTTTTCCACTCTTTTTACTTCTATCAGTCTAATTAAGCTGTCTGCTTTGATTTCCTGAATATTACATTGATGAAATTTATTCTTTATTTTACATTCATTGCAAATTCTGACTGAACAATCTCTGACCAGGTTGTGGTGGTACTCCATGAAATGAGATCACCAATGGCGAGCTATCTGATGCAAGTACGGAAATGTTCAGTGCAAAATTAAACATTGTCATGTTTGTAAGTACCGGCATTTCTGCTCTTTTTTCCTGGAGATAAATGAAGTGTGAGACATTGCCAAAATTGTTTAGTATCTTTTGTAGAATGCTTTCTTTAAAGTTAATATAGCAGTTTTTTACTATTCCTACCAAAACCACCGTTTTGTTCATGTTTATTTTGCATAGAATTTTTTCATTTAGCAATAGTATATTTTTCCTAAAAATCTCTTTTTGCACGCAGTTAAGAAATTCGATTATTAGATATCTACTGTTTGGGTGATTAAAAACCTTATCCACTGTTCCCCATAGTTAATTGATCTTCAGCATCTCATAAAAGTCTTCTATTGGGAACTTGAATAACTGACATTGCTCATTTGTCACTGCTAAAATCAATGATTTTTTTCATTGTGATAAATCTGGAAAGATCTATATAAATGGACTGGGATCGATGCATTATATTCAGCATTTATTCTGTTAAAGATCTTCAGGTCAATAATCTTTTGTCCCATTTTGTTATATTTTACCCCTTCTTCTTGTAAAACTATGAGGTCCTTATCTCCTTCCTCCATTAAGTCCACTATATCATTGTAGCCTTCTTGTGTTATGTTATTTTTTGCTATATCTCTATTTTCATTAGACTTTAACATATTTGCATAACTTAAGTCTTTGGAAGTTTGTTCTTTTCTTGGTTCCTGATTGTTGCTATTGGATATGTCATTAGATTTCTTTATATTATCCCTTTCCAAGCTGTTCTTGATTTTTATGTTCTTTTGTCCATTTGGAGTTTATTTTAGTGTTTTCCTTTACTTCTAACATTTCAGAGCCTTCTATAATGTTTATATCACTGTTTTTCCTCTTATTCACTAACTTTGAATATAGAATAGTTTAATTTATTCTGAATAATTTCCTGTTGTTCTACTTTCTTTTCTTCTGAAAGTAGTTTTATCATTTTTATTCTTTGAGGCAGCTTTTGCTTCTTCATCTTGTATTTTCCTTGAAGCGGTTCTATTTTCATTTTCACAATGATGTTGGAAACTTCTTCATTAATGTCAGACAACTTAAAATTTTTCTTCATCTTCAATTTCAAGTGTAACTTTCACTTTTCTCACTTTAAACTCACTTTAATCCACTATTATTAGAGAGCCCAGTTTAGCAGTGTTTTCCCAGTCGGCACTTATTGTGTGAAAATTCATAGACTTGCAATAGGACTGCTGAAACATTATTTATTATCTTTTACTAGTTTACTAAGTATGTATATCATGCCTAAAATATTAAGAAAAATATTTTAATCATTTCTGAATAGTAATATTAAGATGCAAAATTAAATTAATAATCATTTAGAGAGGAAAGAGAGGAGAAAGAAAAAATTAATAATAAAACTACAAATTTTCAAATATTTTGTAAAAAGATTAAAACAACGGTTTTATGCTATGAAAACAATAATCTTATACTATGAATTCTGGACTGAAACTTACAATGAAGATTGCAGGTCTCAAAACAAAGTATGACAGCATAAATTTATAGATAAATACACCTGGGTCTCGTTTTATGCGGATTATTTTATATGCGATTTTGAAGTTATGCGATTCATGTTTCTTCTTAATATCTTTCATATTTCACTATATTTATTAAATATCAAAAAATTTAAATTATTAATAACTTATTTTGACTTGAAATACTTTTTTTTTTTTTTTTTTCAAAAATATGTTATATTAGCAGCTAATGTGAATACGGCCTGAAGATGTATTTAGAATTTTAGTTTCTATGTAAATAACCTACTTATACTAATGAGTAAATAATAATAATAGATTTATACGTACGTATAAAAATATCGCAATAAATACGTATTCAAAAATTTTAAACTTTTAAAAAGTATTTTGTTAGATATTAACAGAAATAAATATTTTTTTAGATTTTTAAAATAAATAATAATAAATATTTTATTGATTTTATAAACTGAAAATAATCTTTCTAATGATAATGTAGAATTTTTTTGTTTTGATTGCAATCTCATTTTTTTAATATAGAAACAGAAAACCATTAACACAGCTGAAGACTGAAAGTGGGCTAATTGTACAACACATCATGAATCTGATTCTTACTAGTTCACAAATGAACGCATATTGCAAACAGCAGTAATGATTAAAATATGTATGAAAAAATGTAAAATTAAATACTATAGATAATAAAAAAAGTAAAAAAAGTTTATCTTGTATTAATTTTTTTCAAATATTTGAAATTTTTTATTAGTCATACTTTATTTCCTTATTTTTTTAAGGCAAATTTTAAAATAATTTTTTCTTGTTGCTTTGCTTTTATGTAACTTCTGAAAATTACTGGAACATATCCCCCATTTTTCAAGGTAAGTTATGTTTATTTTTGTGCGATTTATTTTGGGTGAGTTTTCTGAGGAACCTATCTACTGCATAAAACAAGACCCAGGTGTACACATTTATAAATAAACATATATTCTCAAACTAAAGTTCTGAGATGTGATTTTATATCTGATAATTATTTTATAATTGTTAAAAACCTAGAAAATTTATTTTACCAGAATAGTGATATTTAAAGATTCTATTTGCACATTAAATTTTTCATTATATATTTTTGTTTCTTTTCACATATCAATAACCTTTGTCATCTATAGATGAATATTATATTCATATGTGCAATCAAAAGACACCAAACCAAATTAATGAAATAAATTAGGGATGGGAAATTGTTTTGGCTTGGTGGGGGGCACTTTGTGGAAGCAGAGGTTAAGAGAGGGCCGCACCTTTTAAAATGATTGCATTCATTAGTTAACTTTGGATTTCAGAAAAGGTATAAATTGTACCATAAAAATCAATAAATATAAATTAAATAAAATAGTGCTAGTTTTATTCAATTTATTTATTGTGCTAATTTCATATCACCTATAGCTAACTGCAAGCACATTTAATTTTAGAATCAGTTTAATAAGACAAATGTACCTTATCATACTTTTCTGTAATTTTTTTGAAATCAGGAGTGAGATTGCTTGTTGAGATTCTCATCACAGCTTACAAAAATTAATGTCTGTTTAAGAGCATCTATATTTACTCTTGTTGATCTTCAAACTAGAAAAAATTTGCTCACAAATATATGTAGACCCAAATATAAAGAACATTTTCCCAGCAAATTTCTTCATACATGGAAATTTTTCAGCAGACAAAAATTTGTAAAAGTCAATTAATGTCACAGCATTAAACATTTCTTTCACAGTGTGATCCGACTGCATGTCAATAAGTTCAAGCTGCAGCTCCTCAAGTGCTGTATCAATATCAGCAGTGATGGAATAAGAGAGCAAATTGAATTTAGGCCCAATTTTCTTAAAGACCTGAAATCTTCTTGTGACCCTCTCCAAAGTCTGCAGATGATCCTAATCTTAGCAGAAACACTTTCAAGCACTTTCTGTTTTCCTAATAAAGAAAAATAACAAAAATTGCTTTCATCTGCTTGCCTTGCAAATAGACCTAGTTTTGCTTTGAATGATTTCACATGCTTTCACATTTCATGTGCAAACAACTCCTTTCTCTGCAATGTCACATTCAGTTCATTCAATTTCAAATACATCAACTGCAAACATCATCTCATATCTCCACTCCTCACATTCTACTTTTTGTAAAAGAAATCATGAGATATCTCCTTCATGTCCAGAAATAAGAGAATTTCATTCTGCAATGCCCAGACTCTTTTTACCAGTTGTCACAGGCTCAACCACCTCACACTGTTGTGGTAAATAACATCTTCATACTCTACCTCCACATCCTTAAGAAAAGATCTGAACTGTCGATGGTAAAGTGCCTTTACTCTGATTGTGTTCATCACACTAACAATAGGATCTACCACATGCTTTAAGTCCAGTGCAGCTTTAAAAAGACTCTCCTAATGCAAAATGCAATGAAAAGACAAGATATCACCTGTCTGTGTCTTGTGATTGTAACGTGTTTTTTAAAAGCTTAACCACACCTACATTTTTTCCACTCCAACTTCTGGATCCTCTTTTGTAATACTTGCCATTTGTTCCAGGACAAGCTACTTTTCTCTATACAATTCACAGCACACTCAAGCAATTCCTGACCAGTGGTTCTATCTTTCATTGATTCCAGGCCAAGTAATTCCTCTGTGATGACAAAATTTTCCTTAATTGCACAGGTAAATATGATTAATTGTGCAGTGTCTTTGTTATCTGTGCTCTCATCCAGTGCCAAAGAAAACCAAACAAAATCTTTGCTCGCAGTCTTCAGCTGTTCTGTGAGTTTGTCACTAATTGAGTTAATGCACCACACTTTAGTCCTCCTTGACAATGAAATGTTTTTAAATTTGGTTCTCACATCAGGACACAATACACTTGCACACTCTACCATATACTGCTTAATAAACTCACCATCTGAAAAAGGCTTTTTGCATTGCTTCTGTAGTGCTATTTTGAAATGTTGATTGCTTTGTAAATAATGTTTGTTGCTTCTTCAGCCTTTTCACACAATCTGCAGCTTTTATTTTGCATTGTTCCTTGGAAAGCTTGCTGCCAAATTCGCTGTTTTGTTTCATGTCATTTCAGATACCACTATCATTTCATGACACAATAAACACACTGCTTTATTCCCTTTATTAAAAAAGAAATATTTGTTTGTCCATTCTTCATTAAACATATGACATTCATCAACGATTTTATGTTTTTTCAGAGAGTTCATGATTTCACTAAAGTTGGAAATTTATATATTTACTGTTGCAAAGACAAAATTGAAAATAACCAGATAAACTGGAAAAGCGTTGTGCATGCATAGACATGGCCGTCCTAGTGAAAAATATGAGACGAATCTTGTCACACATGGGAAGGAAATCTTGGTTCAATGCAGATTTTTCTGATTGTTTTGACGGGCCACATGTCGCCCATAGGCCACCATTTTCCCACTCATGTTATATATAATAATTTAGCTAAAATATTATTAATTTAATATAATGTCTGAATTCTTTATTATCTATTAAACATTCTGTATTTCTCCATGATTTTTATACAGATGTGATTGTCTAGTCATTGAAATTTTGGATGTTATATTCTAAAACACTGAATTAAGTAATCAGGATTGTAAATTTGTTAAATTTCATGGTAATGCCAACCTATTTAGAAAATACCCTCACATTCTATCAAATAAAATCAAAGCTGGATATCATTACATAATCCTTTATATACAATATAAAATGTGAAAAAAAAATAACAGGAATCAATTATTTATATATGCTGTTTAATTAATATTTCTACCAAAGGACTGACTTTCATTAGAAACTACTGCTAAATAAATGGTTGACAAAAAACTAAGTTAACAAAAAAAATATCTCAAACATCTTAAAGATTCCTATAAACTCTGTAGAATTTTTGAAAAAGGTTTAATAAATTATTTATTTGTCTATTACACCATAAATATTTATTTTTTCTTTTAAAATTAATTAGTTAATTAATCAATGTATTAATTATAAAAAAATTGAAGAGATTTAGTTCCAATCATAATACATAAAATATTTTTTTATTATGGCTGTTATATTACAATATAGCAGCTGTGTAAAAATATATTATGGATTACATTGGGAGTTGCCCTGCATAGTTTGGTGCAATGGCAGACTCCAAAGTTCAAAGTTCATAGATCATGTCCCAGTTCTATCCTTTTCACTGCTCAAACTTCTTACAGATGTCATAGTAACAAACTATTCAATTACTTATTTGATGGATATCTTTTCAAATTTATTTGCATCTAATTTAAGGCACTAACCTATTTATTTCAACTTATTAATTAAGAATTGGGAAGAAAAAATTCTGCATAACTATATGTGAGTATATATGTGTACTAATATGCTTTTCTAGCAAGTCTCCAACATAGAAAAACCCAAAACAATTGTTTACATAATAAGTAATAATATTAATGAGTGAATAAAATAGATTGTCTACATACACATTTATTATATGTGTATAAATACAATAAAAGAGACACACAGAAGTATATATTATGCACAAATTAATAAATTAATTTTAATATATTAGGAATGTAGATAATTTAAGAATGTAATATGACCTACATTTAACTTTTTCCCAAGTGGATCTAAGGTTTTAAATTTAAGATTTAAAAAAAAAAAAAGTCCCCTCTCTTATGGAAGAAAACTTGTTTTGCAAAAAAAAAAAAAAGACTTTTAAATCAACAATTGTGTGATCTGGTAAATTAAAATATTTAATCTATTTTTATATATTTCAATATATACTTATTGGTCTTAAGTGAAAAAGTCAAAAATCTTCAAGCCTTTTATATATATGTAATACACATGTTAATTTAAATTTTCTAGAATAAATACTATTAAAATATTAAACAATTAACCTAATTTAAATTAAATTATAATAATTCTGTGGCTTAGTAGCAAGAAAAAATTTAAATTTCATTTAAATTAAGTTGCAACGACTTCCTTTTTTATAATTCATATCAGCAAATGAAATTTAATAATTTATCCATAATCAATATGCCAAACTTCCAAAATTCATTCAAGTTTATATAGCTCAGTTGTTTAAATGTAACATTGTCTAAAATATTTATAAAATAAGCTTTATTAATTCTTCTTTTTTATAAATCACAGCATGTAAAATGAACACTTTATTCAAATAAACAAAAAAAAAATTATATCCTAGAATTATTATCATGATACACAAAAATTAATTTATATAACTCAATTAAGTCATTATCATCTCATAATTTTCTAAATAACATTTCATGTTTGTGTATTCTTTTTATGAAAGCACAAATTGGATTGATATATAAATAATTCTTCACATATTCATGCTATTCTAAAATGCTGTTGCTATTACATGTTACTATATGTTCAGAAACAACAGATGTAACAAAATTATGTATTATTAATATATACTAAAGATAATCATTTTCTTTTTTGATCTTTTATATACATCTAATAATAGTAAAATTTATTAATATATAAAATGTATTTTCTTTTGTAAACACACATAACAAATATTGATCATATGCGTTAATATTAAACATTTCAATCTAAACAACTAATACATTCTAAATTAGGAGTTGAAAACTGGAAGCTCATGAAGTGTATGTGGTTCTTTGAACCAAACTTGCAGCTCTTTATTATGACAATCACTTTTTTCTTTGGACTTTGTAAATAAATATTTTTCTTATTAAGTTTCTGTTTGAGTGTCAACCTATAATAAACATACTGACTAAGTTTAAGTGTAAGCAAGGTTTTAGATTATATAGACAGCAGCAATTCTCCGATATTTTCATATATTTGTAAAATGATTAATGTATTTTTATTTTATCATTATTATTAGTTTAGTTTCATTTAGTGCTTTTTTTTTTTAAATCAAAAAAAAAAACAAGCCAACTTAACATTATTATAATGTGAGATCCTGGAAAGTTGTTTAAAACTGAAATTAAATTATTCCCCTAAATTAGGATAACCTTGTGCTATA
Organism: Epiperipatus broadwayi; assembly: GCA_028023455.1. Lineage (NCBI taxonomy): Eukaryota > Metazoa > Onychophora > Udeonychophora > Euonychophora > Peripatidae > Epiperipatus > Epiperipatus broadwayi. The sequence goes on from JAQFVV010000009.1 coordinate 13,419,419, forward strand.
TTAGAATCTCAAAATTTGTTTTTAAGAGAATTTTGATTTTTGTTATATATACTCTGATTCTGTTATGTTCAATTACTAAAATAGATCTATATAACAACAACCATTCAGAATTTCATATTTTTCATCAACCTATTATTATTCATTTTCTCTTTTATTTATTTTTTTGGGTTAGGATATTTAACAAAAAATAGTTCTTCATGTTAAAAAAGTTGCCAACTTATTATTGGTCAATTTAATCTTTTAATTTTATTTATCTAAAACACATCTGATATATCCATGTGTACATGTGTTGCGATTTGCTGAAAATATGAAAATAAAGATTGATTATGATGAATTAGAAGAAGTTAACAGTTATAAATACCTTGGTCAGATTATTAATACAGATGGAAACATAATGGATGAAATTAATCATAGAATTAAACTTGGCTGGAGTGCTTTTGGTAGAAATAACTTGATACTAAAAGGAAATATGCCTATGTGTTTGAAAAGGAAAGTTTTTAACAAATGTGTTTTACCAGTTCTTATTTATGGATCTGAGACTTGGACACTTAATAGAAGAGCAATACAGAGACTCCAGACCACTCAAAGAAGTATGGAGAGATGCATGTTGGGAGTAACAAGAAGAGACTGAAAACACAATGTATGGGTAAGAGAATAAACAGGTGTTATTGACCTCATTGAAAAAATTAAAAGATTGAAGTGAAGTTGGGCTGGCCATATTGCTAGAAGAGATGATAATAGATGAGCCATTGAAATCTTAAACTAGATTCCAAGAGATTGTAAAAGACCCAGAAAGAGACTACATGTGAGATGGATGGATGAAATAAGAAACTGTGCAGGGTAATGTAGAGAAGAGAAGCTAAAGATTGGAGAAGATGAATTAAACTTGGAGAGATGTTCATCCTGTAGTGGATTGATAATGTTTGATGATGATGACATGTGAAAAAAAAATTCAATTATCTACAATAATATTTAATACCATCAACGTTTTCTGGGGAATTAAAAAAAATTATTTGCTACTTAAAATGGGAAAAACAATATTAGTGATTATTATTAGTTATTAGTTAATATTAGTTATTATAATTTATAATATTTGATTGGCGTTTTATTAGTGTATATTCTGGATGATTCAATTTTTTAATTATTATATATAGTATATGTGTTCTTATATCATAAATATACAAGTTAAGAAAGAAAAGCTAGTCTGCTCAGAATAGAAATGGATAAGAATAAAAAATTTGTTTTAAAAATCTATCCATAAAAGTTCCAAATTATTAATCTAAAACATATATATATTTAAGTATATAGGCCTATGCAAATGTATCTCATATTAGCACATGCACACATACATAACATTAATACAGTTCACAATAATAATGAGCAATTTTCATAACTAAATTGTAAAGTGTTTCTGCAATCAAATATCTTTTTTCTTTTTTTTTTTGCGCACAGCAGGGTTTGAATCATTATAAAAAATTACCTTTTTCATAATAAAAACCCACTTTAAATATTCAGTTATTTTCATATCAATGGTACAGCATAAATTAAACAATTTTTACATGAATTCTAAAAGGTGATCATTGAAATGAAAAAGACTCCCTTTTCCGTTCATTACTTGATTACTTTGTTAAAGCCAAAGTCATCAGTTAAATGCACTTTTTTGTCTCGGTTGATTTATTTTATATGTTAGAATATCTATGAGCCACTGTGTTATTGTTAATATATTATGTGATCAATACAAAACGAGGAGAGAGATGGCTAACAATTACAAAAATTATATAGAAAAAGTAAGCGCAGTATCTGATACCTTATAAATATTATTATTTCAAGATATTTTTTTTTCCCATCAGAAATAAGATATATTTTTCCTAAATATATTTAAGAAACAAAGTGTTGTCATATATATAGATTTTAACTCAGCAAAATTAAATTCTTTTAAAAAAGTAATAATAAAGATATTACAGTACGATGATTAATTTTGCTTTCCTTTAAAGTTCAGTTGTTTTTTTTATTCATATACAATTTTAGTGACATAATTTTGAGTTGCTAAGTATTAAAAAAAAAGCGGCAAACAAAGGCATTACACCACTGATAATTAAATATTATTATAGAGTCAATGTATATCCGTTCCTCCAACTACTATCTCAATCCAGAAATATTTATTTGCACACGCACACACATACACCCGAACGTCAAAATATCAGTTATAATAATTTTTTTTTTATGCATCTAAATTCAAAAACTTAAAGCGTATCTTTAAATGTAAATAAATAATAAAGTTTATGCATAGTATATGTTAAGTTCTTTGCCCAAGTCAGATTAAACAACTTCAAATAGTCCACTGCTGGCCAAAGGGTCAGCCCATTATAAAATAATAATAATGAAAAAGACATTACTCATTATGCTTGCCAATTGCTGGATGGTGAGTTTTGATATGTTTCGTTCACATTATATACCTATTTATTGATCAACAAAGGATGGTTAGTTAGACTGAAGTTCTAGTTTTATTTGGCTAGAAATCTAATGCATAATTTCTTGTATCGTATATACAAACATTTAGGAAATATCAAAAAGACATCGCTCCATCATCATCATCAACCATTATCAATCCACTGCAGGATGAAGGTCTCTCCAAGTTCAATCCATCTTTTCTTATCTTTAGCTTCTCTTCTCCACATCACCTCTGCACACTTTCTTATTTCATCCATCCATCTCACGTGTGGTCACTTTCTGGGTCTTTTACAATCTCTTGGAATCCAGTTTAAAATTTCAATTGGCCATCTATTATCATCTCTTCTAGCAATATATCTAGTCCAACTCCACTTCAGTCGTTTAATTTTTTCAATGAGGTCAGTAACACCTCTTTGTTCTCTTACCCATACATTGTGTTTTCGATCTGTTCTTGTTACTTCCAACATGCATCTTTCCATACTTCTTTGAGTGGTCTGAAGTCTCTGTATTGCTCTTCTATTAAGTGTCCAAATTTCAGATCCATAAGTAAGAAGAACTGGCAAAACACATTTATTAAAAACCTTCCTTTTCAAACATATAGTCATATTTCCTTTTAGGATCAAGTTATTTCTACCAAAAGCACTCCAACTAAGTTTAATTCTATGATTCATTTTATTCATAATGTTTCCATCTGTATTAATAATCTGACCAAGGTATTTGTAACTGTTAACTTCTTCTAACTCATCATAATCAATCTTTATTTTCATATTTTGAGAAAATCTATTAATCATTACTTTAGTCTTTTTAACATTTATCTTTAGTCCTACTTTCATCTGATAACTCCTGCGACATTTCCTGTAGCTCTAAAGCATTATTTGCAAAAACAACTACATCATCTGCAAAATTTAAATGACTTAAATAATCTCCATTTACTTTCACTCCTTTAGCTTCCCATTTTAATCCACAAAATACTTCTTGTAGCACTGCTGTAAAAAGTTTTGGAGATATGGAGTCACCCTGTCTTACACCCTTTTCAATGTTGATTTTCCTACTATCATTATGTAATCTAATTGTTGCTGTTGCATTTTTATAAAAATTCTTTAAAATATGACAATATCCTGGCTCTACACCTTGATGATCCAATGCTTTAATCACTGGAAAAATGTTTATAGAATCAAATGCCTTTTCATAATCTACAAATCCCAAGCATAATAGCAACTCATATTCATTTGTCCTTTCTATAACTTCTCTCAATACCTGGATATGATCTACTGTACTAAAACCACTTTTAAATCCAGCTTGTTCTCTTGGTTGGTGGAAATCCAGTGTTTTCTGTAGACAAGTTGCAATTAAAAGACTGATAGGTCGGTAATTTCTAATATCTTCTTTATCATCTTTTTTAAATAATAATATTAATGCTGCATTCTTCCAATCATGTGGTACACCTTTATCATTTAGACATTTGGTATATAACTTTGCTAAAAAAATTTATATTTCTTCACCTGCTTCTTTTAATATATCAATTATAATTCCATCATTACCTGGAACCTTCCCTTTCTTCATAAATTTAATTGCTTGTCTTACTTCCTCATTCAAAATTCTGGGCAATTCGGAAGATATAATAGGTATAGGAGGCACTTGTTCTTTACTACTATATAATTCTTGATAGAAGTGTTCTACACATTTCATGATGTCATCTCTCTTTTTAGTAATAATGCCATCTTTTTTTCCTATTGCAGATATAAATTTCCTACCAATACCAAAATGTTGTTTTACACTCTTTAGACTTTTATTCTCTTCTACAGCTTTCCTTGCTAGTTCACAATTATACTTTCTTATATCATTTTCAACTCTTTTCCACACCATTTTACAAAAGTTGAGATATTCAATCTTTTTTAATGCATCATTGTTGTATATCCTCATATTCCTTCTTTTCTTCATAAATTCTCTAGTCTGTGGTCAATTGCTGCTTTTTTCTACCAGCTATCTTTGTTGCAGTTTTTAAAAGTGTATCAGTTATTTTCCTATTAATGTCATTCAAATCTGAATCATGTTCAAAATCTGCTAATACTTGAAACCGATTTGTAAGTTCTAATTTAAATTCATTAGAATGTTTCTGAAGATTAGGAATATCAACTGTAAATATTGTTTTTCTTAATAATTTTTGTCTCTCTACTTTTGCATTAACATATATCTTACATCTTACTAGTCGATGATCAATTCCTGTGTTAAATTTATTAAGAATATTACAATCTTGAAATATGTATTTTCTGCTAGTCAAAATACAATCCAATTCTGCTGTACCTTCATTTGGATGCTTCCATGTCCACTTCCTTTTAACATTTTTCTCAAAAAAAGAATTCATAATATAAAGTTTTTCTTTTTCTGCAAATTCCACAAGTCTATGTCCTCTCTCATTTCTATTACCATAACCAAAATTAACTACAGCATTTTCATCTTTCATTTGTTTACCAATTCTAGCATTAAAGTCTCCCATAACAATTTTAAAATGTTTACTTTGATCAAAAGCCTTTTGTACATCCATATAAAAATCTTCTATAACTTCATCACTATGAATACATAAATACTGAGTAATCAATCAGGAATGGTAAATTTGATAACCATTAAATATAGCAAATTTACATCATTTAAATGTGAACATATAAATGACTTCCCTCAAATCTTTTTTTTGCCTTCTGTATTTACTGACTATAAGGCTATAACCTTAAGGTCATGCGCCTGAAAAATGACAGTAGGGATCTCTACAAATCGTAACACAATATTTATTTAAAAGACAAGAGCAGCTTAATGACAGTAGGGACCTCTACAGTTCTTGTCTTTTAAATAAATCTTGTGTTAAGATATACTTTTATGTAGTAAGTATGCGCTTAACAAATTTAATTATATAAACAAGATAATTTTCTTTTTTTTCTACTCTAGCACTATCTATTGTAAATTTTGATAATCAGAGAAAAAAGAAGCCTTCTTGTTTTCTTGCTGTAGTAAGCTTAATAAATGAATCCATTGACTTTATGTTAGTATATAGCAATTATTCCTATGGATACAAACCACAAGATTTAGAAATATGAAAAAAAAAATTTGAATAAAGAAAGAAAAAGACACATACATCAATTGTTTAAGATAAAAGTCAAATGGTGTGCAATTCATAGAATATAATGATAATTAACAGAGAAGAATTTCTTTGTTATTTAATTTCAAACAAGTTTTTTTTCCCCCTAATTTATTATTTTAGTGAATAATTAGATAGTTTCTCCTTAAACAATCTTATGAACTTGTTATTACAGTGCACATGTTTGCTGGTTTGCTTCTCAAAGTTTTCAGTGTTCTCTCTCCTTCATGAACATTTAATTGCTGGCATGTCAATACTGGTGTATAAATATAATACAAATGAAATATCTGTTAATTAAAAAACTATTGTAATAACAATAAAAATAATAAATACAATGGTAATTAACTATGATAAACAGTCTTTTCAATCCACAGAAGTACTTTTAATTAATTTATTACCCACCCGCCACCTCAACTGCTATTAAATTCAAAAAACGAAAGGAAAGCAAAATTCATGAACTCAAATCCCATGAATCCCAAATTTAAATGTTAGCAGCTTTGTCTATTAATTATATTCATTTTATTACTATTTATTAAAATTTAATTTTTCTTTTATCATGGTTTCTCTCTTCATGAAGAATCTTAACACTTTCTATCTCAAACTTAAATTTATATTTACATGCCCTTTCCTGATCCAAGAAAACTGAAGCAGTCATTAAATTAACATTTTTTATTTTTCACATGCTTGTATAACAATTCAGGCTCCTTAAATCTTTTCTCAATACTATATCTCAATTCATCTATATATGATAACATATATCCACAAAAAATTTGATACCCAACATTACTTTTCACTAACTTATTAATTATTTATAACACAAAATGAAACATTAAACACATTCTTATATATATCCTTAAAAAATTTCACTTGCCAATGCTCAATTAATCTGAAAATTCAAAAGGTGGTCCCTTGAGACAAAATTCCTCGATTTCCTCCTTAAAATCAACATACACTCCCTTCTCACAAATCAAATTTTTGGTCAACCATAGTGGTTTCACCAAGATCTCTCCCCTATACCAGCTCTGTAAAACTGACAATGAAACCCTCCAGCACTTCCTACTTAAATGTCCCTTTCTGCTTGGAGTGAAACATGTCATCAACTCCTGCCTTTCTTCGCACAGGAACACCATCTTCAACCTCCAAGAATCCATAGAAACAGGGGTATTTGCAACCATTAGACTATCAGTTTTCTTCATCTATGCGCTCTGGTTGCTCCGATGTGACATTATTTTTGACCAGAGAGTACACTCAATGAATCAAAAGCTATTGGACCTAATTCACCTCTCAAAACCAGAGATACCAAACTAGCCCCCCCTCCATTCCTCACAGATACTTGGGCAATTCTCCAACTCTCATCCTCTCAGCCTCTGTCATAGGACTCAATCATTTAGATGTTTGTGACCCATGCAGTGCTTGCTCAATGATGACATGCATCTCGGACTGGCCTGGACTACACACCCTTTCCAGTTCCCATTCCCTTTTCACATGTATCCTTTCCCTCTTATCATGTTGCTTCTGAAATTTCTATTTATCTACCATATAATCACTCCCTTGTAAACACTTTTCTAACTGTATTTGTATCTGGTTTTTTTTTTTTTTTTTCTGAATAAACTTTCATCACTGAGAAAGAAAAAAAATTTCACTTGAGCATTTGAAATTTATGGAATAGATATCCATTTATTATCAATCTTCAATTCCATTAAATTATTTTAACTCTTTTTTTATTTTAACTCTTTTTAAATTGACATAAATATTGTTAATTTGTTCATTCTTATAACCAACTTCAAGCAATTCCTTGGCTAATATTACAATATTTTTTAATTTATCACACTGATAATGACATAATTTTTCATTACAAAAGAAAAAAAAGATCTAGAACTTGCCATCTTATGCATAATTGGTACTTTTGATTTACAATTTATATATCCCCTTTTATGCAATGGTTTGATTGTTAATTTATAACTTAACATACTATTATCTCTTGTAATAATTAAATCCAGATACTTAACACTTATCCTGTTCAATAGTCCATTTCAAGCCATTCAAGTTATTTAACTCCTCTACAAGCAAATTTATAGTATTGGTATTTCCACAAACAAAAACATCATTCACATATCTTTTGTAAATTGTAATACCTTTAAAAGCTAATATCTAAAATACTACTTTCATATATAGACTAAACTTGTACAATGGCAGGCAGATCCATAAGCAAATCTTTAGACATTTTATAATATCCACCTTCAAAAAAAACAACAATATTATCATCAAAAAAATTTAAATAATAAATTTTATCATATATTTACAAATACCTTCATTTTTTAATGCATGTTCAATTATTTTTATGCAATTCACTCTAGCAATAGAATCATACATTTTTGTCACATCTAATGAAGCAATAACATCATTCTCATTAATCACTATATTTTTAATTGCTCACTGCAAAATCAAAAGAAGAAGCAATAGTTGTATTTTTATATCGGACTGTTTGCTGTGATATTACTAACAGTATTTGGAATATTTAAATAAAATTAAACTTTTCTAAAGACATTCAACACACATATTACATGATGGAAATAGTCCAATATAAAAATACAGCTAGAACATCATCATCACAAACCTTCAGGAAAACAAGAAGCAATAGTATTTTCTGAAAGTAATTCTGCAGATTGAAAACACTGTATATAATAGTTAATTACCATTATATTTATTATTTTATTGTTATACATATATGGGAAGGTGCACCTCAATGAGTTCTGTGAATAGTGTTCAACAAATAAATTCACTGTTTCTTTTCTTTGTGTTGAAAATCAGACATATTAATCTTTAACTTGGATTAAAGTTTATATGTGTGCTAGAGAAAATCTCTAGTTTAATAAAATTTGTTTATCAAAAAGTTGATAAGGTAAAAGTTGGGAGTAGAGTAAATTGAGGCTTGGAAATAAAAATGAGACAATTTGCTCTACATAAATACTCTTCATGTAATAAAGATATATATGAGATGATGACCTGGCCCAACTGATAAGTGCTGGTTCAGCACGAAATGCATCTTGGGAGTTGTTTGTCTTATATTGTATCTCTATTTATATGAAATTATTTATGAAATAAAAAAGAATGGAGAAATATGGAAGTTGTCTAATCTATAAAAATAAAAAAATATCTAATATTTTAAAGCAAAGCAGAAAAGGGCAGTTTTTAGTTCTTTGAATAAGAAAAGAAAATACTGTTATGAATACACAAAGTATAGAATTTCATCTATATGACATAAAGACTGTTCTAATCATCAGCATGTAATTGTATGGAGAAGTACTGTTCATAGTAACCTGAAACATTTTTATTCCTGAAGCATTTACAAATAAAACATGCCACCTGCACAAGCAAGGAGTCGTTTTTTTTTTTCCCACCATCTAGAAAAACATCAGAATATATTATTCCTGTCATCAGCTAAAAAAGATAATGATGTGCTTGAAATCTCTAATTGCATAAAATTATCTTTTGCTACATGTGGTAAAAATTATAATATAGGTAGAAATTTAATTTCTTTTATAAAAGAGGTTGTTATTTTTGTTTATGCTTGGAGAAAAACATAGTACAAAAAATAAATATTATCCTTCTTTTGAATAATACAATATTTCAAAGAATTCTTGTTCTGAATTCTTTCAAAACGTCTACCAATGTTGAGATTACAGGAAATGATAGAATTAAAAATAACAAATGCTATGCTCTTTAAATTGATAAAAGTATATGTAGTTTTTCATGTTATTTTGAGATATTTGAAAGACAATGTTTTGTCTGACAAATCTCATAAGATGTAGAGATACATTTAATGCTATCGATTATTAATATTGTTTAAAAAGAACATTAATTGAATTATTTGTTGCAGATTACACATAGACCATAAAGACTAGATTAAAAACCCAGTTGTTGTAATCATATATCATAAAATAACTTAGATTCATGGCTGCATCTACTGGAAAAGCTAACATATAAGTATCTTCCTGGAGATTTGCTATAAATCCTTGATAAAGCTGTTAAATTGATTGTTATAAAGCCAAAATCCATAATTTTTTAAAGTATTATGTGATGAGATGATGAAACTTTATTCTATCCTATTCCAGGCTCTCCCATAGAAACATCCACTTGTTTAAACTTCAGAACAATAATCCAGGTTTCTTTTTTAAGACCATCTTTTCTCATTTGCTTCCAAATTACAGGACTATATCAGCTTCACATGCAAACGATTCAAATTTGATCCTAAGTTTAAAAAATTTCCTTATGTTACAAATAAGTCAGAAAATAAAAGAACACTTTAAAAGGATAAAATATTTTTTTGAAAATTACCTGGAGAAGAGAGTAACTGGATTGCAAATTCTTTAAAAAAGAATATTAAGCTATCAGATTATCTATCAATCAAGGGGGAAATAAAAGATTAAACTTTTAAATGATACTATTTTAAAAACTGGACCCAAAGAAAAATTTATTATGAATTTCTTAGCGTAGAGCAGAAGAAAGTACTTAAGTTTTTATTGCCATTTACAAATATGGTGGAGAGGATTTTTTCATATATTTTATATACAATAAATATGAATCTAACTTTATCTCATGTAAGATGAACCTGATTTCAAAAAAAGGGCTAAAACAAACTCAACTGAAAATTAGCTAAATAAAATAAGTGTTTCATAAATGTTATTTCAAAATATATTAAAAGTTTTTCAATTATTAATAAAGTAATATATTATTAGTTAATGTAAATTTTTTTACACAATTTATGATGCATTTATTTAATTTTATTTTTCCAGGTTTTTAATGTAAATATATATAATATTTGTTCACTTTATTATTCCATTGCTTTTATATCTCGTTATTGAGCTATTTATTTAAAATACAACATATAAATTTGAAATAACACTTAGGTATATTAAGTATAAACATTTTGCTAATATGAAGAGTATAATTTATGAAAATGGGCTACCAAACTTAAAAGTGGAAAAAATTTGGAACCCATTAATAGATAATTTGTATTATAAGTACAGCAATAAAATATTTAAAAACTGAATATATTTAATGTCTTTAAAACATCAAAAGTTACTGGAAACTTAAATATCATAATTATTATATTTAATATTAAAATAATATTTACAATATATTCTATATATTATACTAAAAAGTTGTTTTTTTTTTATCTTGCATCTACATCTTTATAATCAAAACTTCAATAATTGAAGTTTTTTGGGTTTTTTTTTTAGCTTTCTTGCTATAATGTGCATACAGATTTTTAATAACTAATTAGTAAATTTGTCCTTTTTCTTTTTATTTTCTTGATTTAACTTCCTACTAGCTTTTTAATAACACTTATATGAAAACAGTACAATAAAATCAATAAAAATATGCATTAAAAAGTTAGTTATTAGAGTTAGTTCTCACTTTCTTTTTTATATGTTATTTTATATGATGAACAAATTAAAGATTACTGAAGTAGTTGGAGCTCAATTAGAAGCAATAAAAACATGAATTCACATCAAAAGCTATATAAGGGTTCTTTGCCCAAAACTATAAATAGATATCATGTAGCTATTATATGTACAGAAGTCCCAGATTAACTTGAACTAGTCACATGATTGTAAAAATTAAAACAAGTAATTGTAATAGAATAAAATCTTGGTCACTGATAAGAAAGATATGAGCCCTGGGTCATGGATTACTTTTTATCTTTGCATAAATCTTCCACTTAAATGCATGTAAACTTTAACACATATATATCCATTCAATTCTCTGTAAATGTTCACGTAAACATATATATCAAATTAAATGATAATATATAATTAGGGTTTGTCATTAATAGTGAAAAATCTATATCATATATACTGTGTAGGCATATTTCTAAGTTCACATGGATATGGATATCACCTGAACATGTATAAATATCTATATTAGTAAATACAAAGATACAGAGCAAACATATGTAAGTTCCATGAATTCTTAAGTTATCAATATCCACTTCTGATGAAATGATTGGTCTATTTCTATTTCAATTCCTTTGCTCTTTTTAAATTAGTTCCATATTTTATTTATTTATTTTAAATCTTATTTTTTTCTTGTTAGCCCAAGCAACTGTTTCCAAACTCTTTGTAAATTTGGGCTTGTTTTATTTTCTCTTATAATGACAATCCTTTATCGAACGAGGAAAAAAGGCCACTTTTAAATTTTTCGTCTAATCATTTTTCATCTGTTTAAAAATGTATTTCTTGTCATTTTTAATCATATGCACATTAATGAAAATAAATATGTCAAAGCCATTCTTCATTATAAACAAGACTTGTACTAATAACATACTAGAGATGATAGGTACAGAATAAAATAAGACAAGGAGAAAGCAATAGCATTCCATAAGCCTGCAATTTTCATGTAATAAAATGAATCAGTTTTAAAATAATTTTGCAATATTTTTTTTTTCATTTTCTCATCCAAGGAACTAGTTATACCACTTTTTCTAGGTCCAACATTTCATTTGATTCTCAGGAAAGCATAGTTAAGAACTAATAATCTTAATCATTTGAATAGAAGCATTTTATCCTGGCATAAATTAAAAAATTGATTTTCCAAAATTCACCATAAATCAATTTTTTATATAAAAAAATCAAGCAATTATAATACTTTTTAAAAGTGAGAATCAGTGATAATTAATGAATAAATATTTTACTAAACATCTAATTAATTTAAAATACTAACCTATTAATGAGCATAGTTGCATTTTTTTTAACTAATAATTTTAAATATTTTACCTAAGATATTGCTAGCAATGAAATCTGAGGTCAACATCCTATTTAAAACCAATTTTTTAAATAATAAAATAAAGCAAGTTTTTAAATTAAAAAAAACTTAATTATCATAATGTACAATTCCAATTTATTTTTTGTGTAATTTATGTTTTTGTTTTTTTTTTCATAATTATTCACTTAATTTTTTTTTCACCATTTACAATAAAATTGAACTTTCATGAAAAAGTAAAACAATAATATAGTAATCACTTCAAATAAAAAATAAATTTAGAAATGTATTTTGAGTAATTATTGAAAAAAATGGATGTGGATCTTATGTTAATGAAATAAATACAGAAATCCATTTTATATAAAAATGTTTTTTTTTTTTTTCATCCAAACCACATAACTTATAATAATAGCACTTATCACAAATCAAAATTTAATTTGCTTTATTTGAAAGTAAAAATAATGGAATGCACATAGTGTTTTATTTAATAAGAAAGTACACATAATTATATAATTATATTTTTGCCAAGAAAACAGTTCTTTTTTTTTAAAACTACAGATAAATGGATAAATAGATGTAAATGTTATTTAATCATATATATAAATAATTGTGCGTGCAATTTAATCATATCAAGAGTTTAAAGATGGGTATAGTGTGAATGCTTTAATTCCAGTCTCTACTATATAAATTTTGAATGGACACTATAAATAACAATAAAAGATCATTTTACAACAGGTTCTGGCTAATTGCTTTTTTCTAACAGAACATTCTGCATCCAATACAAAGCCACATTTTATTTTTATTATGAGTTAAAATTTTTCAAACACTATTATATAAAAAAAACTTTGTATTTTAATAGGTTAATTTTTTTTTTTTTTAAATAACTTTGAAACAAAAAAATTACTTTTAAAATTATTTAAAAGCATAAACTTTTATTTTACATTTTAAAAAATCCCAACAAATTGTGTAGAGTATTTGTCTGAAGATTTGTAATGATGGTATATTATAAGATGTGATATGTTAGACTATTTCCATCATTTTTCAAATACAAACAACTTGTTAATAATAACACACAAATATTGTCTATTTGTGTGTTATTACTAACAAGTTGTTTGTATTTGGAAAGTTTAAATAAAGTTTAAAGTTTTCTATACATTCAGCATTCACTCATCAACATATCACATCTTAAATTGTGTAGAGAACTTGCAGTTTAATTTATTTCCTGATTATATCTGCTATCAAAAACAAAAATAAAAACCTTGAATTGCAGCTTTATTATGAAATATTATGGAGAGAATTGAATACTAATACTGATACAAAGCAGCTCAATTAGGAGAGACCATAAAATTTGCAATAACAGCACTAGTATAGTCATTCCAGGATGGACAGTAAGAAGAATTAATATTATAAATAAGAATTAGAGAGTTTGTAATAATATAAATCAACTGCATAGATCCAGTGTTAAACAAATAAAATTTTATATTACCACAAGTAGTTCTTCTATAATAAATTCCTATAGTAAAATAAACTATTGATTAAAAGTAGCCTATATAATAAATTCATACCTTACATATTTTTTTGTTTAATTTTAATAATCTCTTAACAACTTATTGCTCATTTCCAATATTTTTTAACCTTAACTAATTATTTGATTTCAATGTAAATTTGTGGGAAAACCATTCACATGATTGTATGATTTATCGATATATCTTTAGAAAAGTTTTAAAATTTTTATTTGAAAGAGACATATTTTGAAATAAATTAAAAAGTAAATATATATATAAATTTTTATCTGAAAAATATTTTCAAAATTTTAATTTAGATATGGAAAAACAATTACAATTTTTGTGAAGACTTTATAATAATAGCTAATAAGATACCGTGAAGCTGTGACATCCATTATTTAATCTTTAATTAATTTTAAAGTTACATAAAAAATATCAGCATATGAAATTTAATAATTTCAGATTTACTACATAATTGTTAAAAGTTTAGTTTTAAGGTTTTGTTATTTAAAAAAAGAGATGCTATTTTAAAGTGATGCAAACAACATGACTTAACAGATTAATACTATGCAATAGTTAAAACAAGTATGCCACAAAAAAAATGGTATCCATTTAGTTTTTAAAATTTAATATGAATATAAATTTTTTAATATTTTTTACTAAGGTATAAATTTTAATGTTTATATTTTTGTTTAGTTATTTATTTATTTTTTGGATATTATATAATTGCAATAATTAATGGATGGTGATATAATAGATGTCATAGCTCTACTGTTTATACTTTTAAATTTAGACAGATTACAATTATGACATGCTTAAAATTATTTTTTATAAACATTTGAATAAAAAATTATATAATATAAAAATAAAATGCAAACTCAGCAAACAGTCTACAAGTAATTGTCCATTTATATAAATTATATGCAGTTAATATACATTTGTACTTTGAATATTTATATATTTGAATTTATTATTTTAAAATTGTAATGTATTTCAATAGACAAAAATAAATTAAGTTGTCATTATGAAAATAAAATCAATCTTTCAGGAATGTACAAACTGCAGATTATATATATGTACATTAGTGTATATATAAATTGCCAATCATACATATTTATTCTTAAATTTTTTTTTTATTTGCATGCTAGGGAAGAATATCTGATTTTTTTTTTTTCAGAACAAGTATACATTATGTAAAAAATGAAATAAATAATTGTTAATTTTTTTGAATGCTTGTGTCATAAACTATTATCAAATGTAAAAAAAATGTATCATATTAATTATAATTTTACATGAGAAATGTAATAAATCTATTATTGATTTATTGTTGACTGTTTAATTTTAAAATTTATTTATTAAAAGATGCAATTTATGAATAAATATAAAATTCATAACTGTAAAGAGTTAAATTCTTTATTTTATAACAATGATATTTTCTTAAATTTGTTGCATTAAGTAAACTGAAATGTATCTTTAATTTTGTTTATGTATTATTGGCTCTCTATATATATTTTCACAAAAGCATGTGACTTTTTTAAATATATATATATTTCAATTTACTATCGACGAAATGGTGATCATGTGATGTTTAGTGGTAAAATATTAAGGTACAGTGAAGCTGCAATATGTGCTATCAATATATTCTACTTCAATTATTTTATTTAGTAAAATATTTTCTAAGTATAATTTAAGAGAATTTCTTAAAGTACTTTCTCTAAGCAATAAAATATAAATTATCAATTTATAGTGAAAGAAAAAGCACATTCAGAAGTGGGCTGTATGTTTTAAAATGAATTCTCTGTTAAATAATAAAAAGTGAAAAAAACATTTGTGTCATGATTGAATTTATGAATAGAAGATATGAAGTGATAAAATGTTTCTATAGATATTTTTTTTATTTTATATTGCAACAAAAAGCTTCAAGTCTATATGAAGAATATTTGTATAATAATTTTATTATTATTTTTTGAGTGAATGAGAATAAATGACTACATGTTCTCTCTCAACTTATTATCAGCTACATTTTTTCAATTTTTATTTATATTATAATCTTAATTTGTATACCTATAGTGTACATATTAGTGTACATATAAAAAAGCATCTGTATTATATATAAACAATGTTTATTGTATTGGGAGAAAAACATAAAGAAAGCATGAACTATTGTCCTCTAAGTATGATATGTCCTATGAGTGGGTTTGAAATGAAATACAGAAGGCATAACAGCTGTAATGTAGATACATGTATATAAATCAAAACATGTTATATAAAACATTAAACACTATTAATATTCAAAGTTATATTTTTCTTATCTTGTATTAGTTGCCAAAAATATTTCTAAGAAAAAGATTTATTCCATATCTTTATTAACAATAGCTGAGTGCGCTTTAGGCTAGAGAAGCCAGCAATTTGTTCATAATACATTGCCATAATTTTGATAATTTTACATATAATAGGTTTCTTATTATCTTCTAAAACAGTACTTACCTAATATATTATCCTACAAGGCAGAGGCAAGAATTTTTGGTCAGGCACAGCTTATAAGTTATTCTCTGCTAACTTGTTTCTTCTATGCCACAAGTTGAATTATCAATAGTTTGGAATTTTACACTTTTCTGTCTCCTGTATATTTATTTTGCTATGCTTAATTTTTTTTATCCTCCTATCTTAAGTCATTTAAGTTGGTTAAAATTCTCATGCCATTTGCCACCTCATTATTAATTGTGATAATGGAATTGTCTATTCGTGCATCACATTCTATATTTCAATTAAATGCACAACAATTCTAATTCCAATTTTCTTTCAACTTTTTTTTTTTATGTTTTCTCTACTTTTTTAAATTGAAGGCCATTTTGGTTTAGAAGTGATTTCTACTGATGGTGATAAAACTACTTAAGTAGTTCTAAAACTATTATAATTCAAAATAGTAAATGCTATGCAATTAACTATTTTTAATTAATAAAATTTAATTTGCTGTTAATGATTAAAGTGATTTTTTCCTTTTTTAAATATACTCTTAAATTGAATTTCTTTAAATGATATCATGAAGAAAATATATATTTTATAAACAATGTGACAAAGGAGTATTGCAATAAGTTTATAAAATTACAGCTTTTTTTTTTTTAAAGTACATATATTATTTATATTTATACATTTCTTATAATTTGTTTGATAAACCATCATCACTTGAAAACTCATTAAACAGGTAATGACTAGGGGGGAAATGTGAAGAGTTTGTCATCAAGTAACACTAACACTTAAATATCTTTTTTTTTTTTTAATAAGTTTGTCATCAAATAACACTAACACTTAAATATCTTTTCTTTTTTTTTTTTTAATAATGCACTAGAGAAGAGTGTTAACTATAAGATATTCAAGGGTTTTGCAGTTCCCCACACCTATAAAAAGGGTCAAATATCTTAAAAGTGAAAACATCCTTTTGAAGGTAATCAATTGTGTTCTAAATTAGAAGATAAAAATGGTTCTCAAGATTAAAAAGATTACCAACTTTTATTATTTAAAAGAGTGATTAAGCAAAATTAATATTAATAAAATAATATAGTTTTTCTTGTTTTTTTTTTAAATTAACAATACCTTTTATTATTAGTCTCCTTACAGTTTGAACTGTCTAATAGGCTTTTTTGAATTGTGACAAATGCCTACATTACTTATATGCTTATACACACATACTTATATAGAAAAAATTATATAATTTTTCAATTACTTAAATAGATATATACATATAAGTGATCTATATACCCATATTTGTATTTCATACCTGCATTGATATCTATAATTGTAATATAAAAATCAATATTCTTTTCTTATATATAAGTTGAATAAAAGTGATAAACAGCACATCAAACAATATTAACAATTATGACTATTATTTAATGTTATTTTACCAAAATTTTGCTCTCTTTCAAAATTTAATTCCACAAATATTTTATCCATTATATATCTTTACAAATTTATAAAGTGATCAAATTACACAGAAATCTAGTCATATATGTCACAAGACCTAATTTAACAAGCTTGTATTACAAATGTTGTATATAGAGCTCCCAAATAAACTCTTAACAAGCTTTGCAGAACATCCCTAACCCCAGACCAGTTTCTGCTACTAGCTTCCTCAGTGGGGTGCTGATCAAACTAAATATTTGTAATTGTAAATTCTAGCTTGAATTTATTGAAGTATTTATGAAAGTTGGGATATCAACTGTTAACTCTATTTTTTTTTTTATTAAGTAGTATTTGTCTCTCTAGCTTTACATTAGCAAAATTTTACACATTACAACAATTAACAATTTATTATGCACAGGGCAATTTTAAAATACATATTTTATCATAAGAAAATATAAACTAACATTGCTATGCCTTCATTTCGATGCTTCCATGACCATTTTCATTTTGAATTTTTCTCAAAATAAAATAATAATATAGAGTTTTATTTTTTTACACAAATTCCACAAATATGTGTTCTCTCTCATTTCTCATATTCAAATTTACCATAGCACTCTCTTTTAATTATTTGCTAAATCTAGCAGCAAAATCTTCCATAACAACTTTAAAATGTTATTTAATCTGATCAAAAGCATTTTATACATCTATATAAAAATACTTTATAACATCACAATAAAAACTTATTGGGGCATAAACATGAAATATTTGCATTCGATTTCCATTGTTAACTAATCTTGCTCTCTCATTAATATACTATCAATCTCTTTAATGTTTCAATGTTTTATTTATAATAAATCCCATTATACTTGTGCTTCCAATATTTGTGCTTTATAGTAATTAACATGTTCATTTTTCAATCAACTCTTCTGACTTCAAAATGTTCATTTAAATATTAAACTTTTTCCAATTGCTGCAACACTCCTTCAGTAATAGAGACCATATTAAAAATTACCATCAAATGGCATCCTTGGTTCTGATGACAGTTTTTAATTCATCTTTAATTTCCAAATGCTTCATTTGCTGATGAGATTATGTTTTCATATTTTGTCACAAATTTTTGGTTAGTAAATGGATATCTAACTGATCTTAACTAAAGTGTAAAAAAAGAAAAAAACTGCTTAAATCCTCATCATCCAGTCAGTGACTAGTTAAATGGGGGATGTTGGAAAAGCTTTTACACTCCAGTGGATCATTTAAGTTATTCTACATTTTTATATACAAATAGTTTAGAATACTCAAAATTAGAATAGAATGTGGATTATTTCAGGTTTTGCTTTCATGCCATCAATTCATCAATTAACTTGTTTAAAAATAATACTTTTTTTATTATTATGTTTTAATGTATAACCAATTTTTGCAATTAGGGCTAAGATAGTTTTAAATAAAATATAGGCACTATAAAAAGCAAAGTAGTAATTACTAATATTTCAAATGTTTGAAAGATTTTATTCTACATTATCTACATTAAGTACAGGAATATTTAAAAAGAATAGTAGTACTTTAAATCACAAATACTAAGGATCTCAGTGAACATGGATTGAATTATTCTATCAGTTAAAAGTTGTGTTATGCAATATGACATACACACATTGCAGATTTATTAGATTATAGATCAAATTTGTATAGCTGTCATTATTTTTAATGCAAAAAATGTTTTTATGTCTTCAATAATTAATATTTTTATGACTTTAATAATTAAGTTTTACCCATCTAAAATTTATAAATTCTTTATGAAATTCTACATAGACATATATTTAGGTATATATATATTTTCATTAAACAAAAAAAAAAAAACTAATATAGGCATGAAGGATTACAAGATTGTTTAGCATTTTAGTTTGGCTATGATACAGAAATCATTACTAATCCAAAAAACTGAATCTGATAAGTTTTCTGAGAAAAATGCTAATAGTTTTCTTTTTTTATTTCCATTTAATCCTTATTATAAACTATTGTAGAAAGGAGTTTATTTTATTCATGATGGTAGACATTATATGAATTACAAACACTTCCTAATATCAAAAACAAATGGCAACTCTTTCCAAACAGTACTGCCAGCCAGTATAAGCTAAAGTTATCAAGGGATGCTACAATCTGCATCAAAATCACTAGCTAGTGTCTACTCATCCAATATTACCAGACTAATTTCTAGCTTGCAGCTTTCATTAGTGAGAAACCTTGGATCTGGGAGCATTGCATCTAGATCTTTGGATCTAATGCAACTCTCCAGTAGTCAACTAGATAGGGATATTGATAAAAAAACGTTCTATCATCAACTAATTATGGCTTGCACTGGGTGGCACTATTGTTTGAGAGAGTTGCTACTGCTCTAACAGTTAGAGTAAGTATAAGAAATAGTGATCATGTGATGTATTGATGACTTCTTAATATCATGAACATTATACCTGTAATATTTTTTTAAAAAGAATAAAGAGAAAAATACCGTCAAGCTATCAGTAACAAATCAATTAGTTTTCTATTATTGTACTTTTAATTTTTTTAATGCATGACCTGTTGCCCAGGAAATCAAATAAATGTTCAAATATCAAAGTGATAGTAACAACAATTCTAAACAAATGATCAAATATTGTTGTTTTTTTTCAATCATTAATTGATTGCTAAGTATTGAAACAGTAAGGTCTACTTTGCAGATTTTGTTTCACCTTTTCTCACCTATTTCCTACCCTCATACTTTATTTTGAACCCCAATCTATCGTAGTGTGTCTGCAATACGCTTATATACTGAAAATCCCACCTAATTTTAAACCACGAGTACAATGCTCGTATTATATAATATAAGTATAACTCATGCCCAAATAAATAAAATATTATAGATTATGTATATGTTCACATAATTTAGATTTATTTAAAAGTAGGTTATATAGGTCATAATTGCACACACACTATGATATACATTTTAAAACTTATATCAAAATTATAAATTGTTAATTAAAGTTATTTTGTTTGAATCTATTTACAAATATATTACAGTCGTAATATATTTTTGATTTAAAATAAAATTCATATTCGTTTAGTAAATAGATTCAAATATTGAGATTTAAAAGTAAAATAATTTTCTTTTAATTTAATAAAAGTCATTCCAAATATTTCTGTTAAAATAAATGAGGAACAATAGTTTAATTATTTGATGTTATTGAAGCTTATCTAAAAATACAGCAGATGTCCACTTAAGGTTTTCTTTTAATTAATAAAAGTTATTTTAATTAAATCTAGTTTGTAATTCGAATGTCGACAAGGAAATTAACAATAGAAATTAATTAAAATTTTGTTGAATTCCTTTAGACATTCGGATAGGTTTAATTACAGCTGATAAGTAAGCAAAGTTCGATATATTTTTGTAACATTCCAGGGCAGTTCGATTGTTTATTTCCACTATAAAAAGGAGGGTTTTCTTTTGTTCTCCATTCTGGTCATTTGCTGATGAAATGTTTCTAACCAAAATTATTCTAGTTTTTGCTGATGAAATGTTTCTAACCAAAATTATTCTGGTGTTGCTAATGAAATGATTCGAGTGATATTCTAGTAAAATATTCTTCAAAATATATTTTCCTGAGATTTTAGCTACGTGCCTGCGAACTTATATTTGAAGCCGAGTTTTTGTCTCTAAATTAATTTACCACGTTTACCACACCTATTGCTAACCGTGACATGACTGAGTAGAGCCGGCGGAGGCTATTTCCCTCAGGAATGGCCAGCTGCTGCTCTAGACCATCGGAAGCTATCACGTAAGGAACCCCGGAAATGCTGCTGCTGCTGCCAAAAAAATGAACAATTCCAGATTTTGCTGCTGAATTGATAAGACCTGCTAAACATCAATCTACCTGCAAATGCTTCTCCAGAGGTAACCCAAATTAACCCAAGAGCTCTTGTGATTCTTAACTAACATGCTATAGCTATTTTAAATTGCTTTTCTTTTATTTCACATAACTTCATTATGTATTCTTTTAACGTGTTCAAATATAATCAAAAGCTTTACTCTCTATCCTTGGGTTAATATTTTCTATTTATTAAGCTTTCTTTTATTTTATTATGATAATGTGTCAGAATCGTCTTTGACCGAGTGAATTATTCCCTTTGTTGAAAGTAAGACGCTGCTATTAAGGCATATTTTAAATTTATAATAATTCCCAATTTTATTATCTTGCAAATCACTCGTTCAAGGGTGATTCTAATCTTCTTTAATATATATAAAAATCACATAGTTTAAAATCTACATGTTATTGATTTTAACCTAATATGAGAGTATGTGTGAGGTCAATGATTTAAATGTGTCCCCAAATGCATGATTGCGTAAATAAACCTATGCTTTCTTTTCAAACCCGCAAGCATGCATTTTCCTATTTTTAAATACTGTATTCTACGTTAATTACAAAGTTCATCATTGATGTCGAGAATGTGCGGACCCTTTTAAATTAATTTCTGGGAATTTGATTGGGCATTTCTCTTAATCCAAGTAAAACCCATTTAGTATGTTTTATATACACTAGTCTAGTATTGCTGGTAAATGAATTGGTTGTTGAGACCACTTTGTTTTGCTTTTCCAAGGATTTTTACACGGCCAAGTCCGTTCTCTTCGCTTCCTGCGGTTTCCAGGCAGAGTGTGTTCACAAATGACACACCTGGGAATTAAACGCAGTCGTCACCCAGTCACTAAGTTTCGGCTGTTCATGACAACACTTTCCTACGGGTTAGCAGTGAGCTGCCCTCCGTAGTCATTCCAAATATTTCACTGTTTTATTTATATATTTATTTTTACGAAGCATCCGTGACTTAAACGTGTCACACCCTCCATCCTTTAATAAATTCATTACTAGCAATACTGGCCTCCCATCTGCTTTAATTATTATTATCAAATAAATGTCTTGATCACATCTCCACTTTATTGCTTAGGAAGCTTTTGTCCATGCTATTCTTGAAATCAATAAATATTTTATAACACTTAATTTTCAAGTATTTTATTAAACTTTTATAATTACTCAAAGCACCTTGCACATGTTCCCATCTCTTTAAGCACATTATCGTAATACTATTACCCCGAGGGATAGAATATATAATTTTGCTTTAAAACCTTTTGTCATTTATTGGAATATAATGCCAACAATTATTTAGTAAGCGTCCCTGTCTCATATAAGCAGACAGTGGCATTATATATATATTTCTATATAAATAAATTTTGAAATCATTTAAAACTAATTTTGATCTTTTATTTTATTGATTCCTATCACTGTCTCGGTCTATATATCTATTTTCTGCATTTCTTTTGTACATCCATAGACGTCAATTAGCAACCCAAACTTATCTTAGTGTAGAGTCTTTTGTTTCTCCCTGACCACCAGGCACCGGTAAAAGGTTATACTAGTAGTAGCATCAGATGCGTTATCACGTAGGTAGCGCTGTGAAATTTGACTTTAGATTCGAACTTAGTATATCTAGAAGGCAACCCCTCCTAGAATGTTCAGTTTCGTGTTTGGGGTTTGAATTCTGCTGTGTGTTAGCGAGATAGACGATTCTGATTGTTATATAGTATTTTTTTTTCCGGGTCCATGGCTTGCCCAAACGTGGAGCCTTGATTATTTAAACACCCACATCCCTGTAGCTTAATTTTAGCATTTTGTTTCATATTTAATCACTCAAATCCTTTATATTTTGATATATATAATTTTCCAAACTCTATATTAGCTATATTGTTTATTTGCGTATATATTTCATATATTTTGTTTGACTCAGGCATTCAATTACTTATACTATATAATCTAAACTCGTCCAAACTTGCTATAATGCGATACGAGCCATCTGTATTTATCTGTATTTATTGTTTCACTTAAGTCACACTTTGTATGCATAGCGTAAATTACTGAAATATTGTCCCAAGTGAATATTGTGACAATCTATGTATATTTCAAATCTTGTATTTTTCTATCAAAATAAAGTTTTATCGGCTCAACGCGCAAGATAGCATAATAATAATTTTGTACGGTAATGACCTAGATATAATAGGCTATCGTATGGAATTCAAAAATGTAATCATAAATAAAATTTTGTAATCAATAAAAATGTGAATGTTTTAACGAGTGCCCGTAGTTAAATGGAATAGTTATTAAAATTAATTTTGGGAAGCTAACAGTCTATGGATATTTGTAACTGGTGACATGGCGCCCAAGGGTAATTTCACTAAACGGAATTACTTCTAAAATAAATTTTGTCACCAGGCTAAATTCTTTTGTATGTAATTTGTTTTTTTTTCAACGTGTATAAATTTTTCTTAGACCAAATAATGAGACGTGAATCGGATCAATAATTATAATGTAAATAAATATATATGTATATGAATCTTAAATAAGTAGGAACGAAATAAGTATACCCGGATCTAACGAATGTTAATATATATAAATAAAATTGCTTGAGTTTAAAAATATATATGTTAGCGAAATAATTTGACAGGTAGAATTCAATAAATTTTCTATATATACGGGCAGTAAAGTATATGTATGTTAGCAGCAGAATTAAACATGAAATGTTAGCAGTAATAAAGGGGCAGTAGTAGGGGTTTTAGTGATAAACATAAAAGCAGCAATTAAGCTGACAGAACCGAGAGGGAGAGAACTGATTAGCCATTAATAAAAATTGTAATCAAATGTAATAATCGCAGAGTTAAACAAGGAATAAATATAAATAAAATAGTGATAACCGTAAAACAGTTTAAAAGTTTTTTTTTTAAATCAGTGCTGTTTATTTGATATATTAAATAGCTAGCAATAAAATGTAAATAAAAAGTCATCATCATCATCGATCATGATAATCGTCCAAAGCCATGGAAAATATGGATGATAATGAGATCCATTTCCGGACTATTATAGAATTGTTTAAACAAGGTGAAGAAAGAGCGAAAAGATGGGAAGAAAGCCGAAAGAGAGGTAAGGAACTTAGAGCACTGTACAGACTCCTCCCTGGATGGCAAGATATGGCAGAAGAACTCCTGAACCAGAAAGTAGAGACCAGTGATTCAATAAATTATGATATAGGCCAGAGTACCAACACTAGCATCCTCGAAATTGACAAACGCTGCATAAAGAACAATCAAGAGGTCATTGAACCAAGAAAAGATAAAACAGACCTGAACTTGGTAGGGTCATTAACAGACGAATCCCTGAACTAGAAAATAAAGACAAATGATTCCGCAAAGAAAACTGATACACCAGACCAGAGACCTCAAACTCAGCCAACCAAGCTCGTCAACATTAAGATCTTTCACGAAGTCAAAAAATGTCCACAACTTGATTTAGCAAAAATAGTTCCAGCAAATGAGATAGGGGACATAGGACCTCAAGCCCAGCTTACCAAGCTTCTTCACATAAAAACTTTTTATGAGGTAAAACAATGTCCCCAACTGTATTTAGACAGGATATTTCCAGCCAATGATGTATGAGACCTAGGGCCTCAAACCCAGCTAACCAAGCTTACCCCAATATCAAAGTACTTCAAGAGAACAAGGAAAATATCCCACCTGATATAGCAAGAATATATCAACAGGATGAAGTAAAGGAAATAGTGAAAACAATGATGGCACTGGATTACAGCCCATCGGCCAAGGAGCCACCAGATAAGGCAAATAATTGTGACAACCTGAGGCTACAGTTAATGACCAGCATTTTGAAACCCCTTGTATATCAACCACCAGACAATAAAAAAAGGCCTGATAATCTGAAACTGCAATTATTAAAATATAAAGGCAGTTATCACCCACCAGACCCAGGATTATAGTAGTATTTTTTTTTTTAACAAAAAAAAAAAAAGGAATGGACACATCACAATATAACTGAGAAAGGAGATCAGATAAACCAATGTTAAACTTTTAAAATATTAAATAAAAATTGTTGAAGGAGATAATAGACAAAATGTTCGCTAGATGGTAGATTATTTTTTTTATATGATCCAGGTGTATAATTCAGTTTCGTTTCATCATTATATTTATATACTGTACGTAATGGGTTATCTTGTAAATTTTTTTTATGCAGGCTTCATAGGTGGACACCTGTTGTAAGATCTTTTTTTTTACAATTTTTTTTTTGTTCCATCACTAAGGGAATGTGCAACAGTAAGGTCTGCTTTGCAATCTTCGTTTCACCTTTTCTCACCTATTTCCTACCCTCATACCTTAGTTTGAACCCCAATCTATCGTAGTGTGTCTGCAATACGCTTATATACCGAACATCCCGTCTAATTTTAAACCACGAGTACAATGCTTGTATTATATATAAGTATAACTCATGCCCAAAAATATAAAATATTATAGATTATGTATATGTTCACATAATTTAGATTTATTTAAAAGTAGGTTATATAGGTCATAATTGCACACACACTATGATATACATTTTAAAACTTATATCAAAATTATAAATTGTTAATTAAAGTTATTTTGTTTGAATCTATTTACAAATATATTACAGTCGTAATATATTTTTGATTTAAAATAAAATTCATATTCGTTTAGTAAATAGATTCAAATATTGAGATTTAAAAGTAAAATAATTTTCTTTTAATTTAATAAAAGTCATTCCAAATATTTCTGTTAAAATAAATGAGGGACAATAGTTTAATTATTTGATGTTATCGAAGCTTATCTAAAAATACAGCAGATGTCCACTTAAGGTTTTCTTTTAATTAATAAAAATTATTTTAATTAAATCTAGTTTGTAATTCGAATGTAGACAAGGAAATTAACAATAGAAATTAATTAAAATTTTGTTGAATTCCTTTAGACATTCGGATAGGTTTAATTACAGCTGATAAGTAAGCAAAGTCCGATATATTTTTGTAACGCTCCAGGGCAGTTCTATTGTTTATTTCCACTATAAAAAGGAGGGTTTTCTTTTGTTCTCCATTCTGGTCATTTGCTGATGAAATGTTTCTAACCAAAATTATTCTAGTTTTTGCTGATGAAATGTTTCTAACCAAAATTATTCTGGTGTTGCTAATGAAATGATTCGAGTCATATTCTAGTAAAATATTCTTATATTTTCCTGAGATTTTAGCTACGTGCCTGCGAACTTATATTTGAAGCCGAGTTTTCATCTCCAAATTAATTTACCATGTTTACCCCACCTATTGATAACCATGACATGACTGAATAGAACCGGCAGAGGCTATTTCCCTCAGGAATGGTCGGCTGCTGCTTTAGACCATCGGAAGCTATCACGTAAGGAACCCCGGAACTACTGCTGCTGCTGCCAAAAATATGAACAATTCCAGATTTTGCTGCTGAATTGATAAAACCTGCCAAACATCAATCTACCTGCAAATGCTTCTCCAGAGGTAATCCAAGAGTTCTTGTGATTCCTAACTAACATGCTATAGCTATTTTAAATTGCTTTTCTTTTATTTCACATAACTTCATTATGTATTCTTTTAACGTGTTCAAATATAATCAAAAGTTTTGCTCTCTATCCTTGGGTTAATATTTTCTATTTATTAAGCTTTCTTTTATTTTATTATGATAATGTGTCAGAATCATCTTTGACCGAGTGAATTATTCCCTTTGTTGAAAGTAAGACGCTGCTATTAAGGCATATTTTAAATTTATAATAATTCCCAATTTTATTATCTTGCAAATCATTCATTCGAGGGTGATTCTAATCTTCTTTAATATATATAATAATCACATAGTTTAAAATCTACATGTTATTGATTTTAACCTAATATGAGAGTATGTGCGAGTCAATGATTTAAATGTGTCCCCAAATGCATGAATGTGTAAATAAACCTATGCTTTCTTTTAAAACCCGCAAGCATGCATTTTCCTATTTTTAAATACTGTGTTCTACATTAATTACAAAGTTCATCACTAACGTCGAGAATGTGCGGACCCTTTTAAATGAATTTCTCGGAATTTGATTGGGCATTTCTCTTAATCCAAGTAAAACCCATTTAGTATGTTTTGTATACAGTAGTCTAGTATTGCTGGTAAATGAATTGGTTGTTGAGACCGCTTTGTTTTGCTTTTCCAAGGATTTTTACACGGCCAAGTCCGTTCTCTTCGCTTCCTGCAGTTTCCAGGCAGAGTGTGTCCACAAATGACACACCTGGGAATTAAACGCAGTCGTCACCCAGTCGCTAAGTTTCGGCTGTTCATGACAACACTTTCCTATGGGTTAGCAGTGAGCTGCCCTCCATAGTCATTCCAAATATTTCACTACTGTTTTATTTATATATTTATTTTTATGAAGCATCCATGACTTAAATGTGTCGCACCCTCCATCCTTTAATAAATTCATTACTAGCAATACTGGCCTCCCATCTGCTTTAATTATTATTATCAAATAAATGTCTTGATCACATCCCCACTTTATTGCTTAAGAAGCTTTTGTCCGTGCTATTCTCGAAATCAATAAATATTTTATAACACTTAATTTTCAAGTATTTTATTAAACTTTTATAATTACTCAAAGCACCTTGCACATGTTCCCATCTCTTTAAGCATATTATCGTAATACTATTAGCCCGAGGGATAGAATATATAATTTTGCTTTAAAACCTTTTGTCATTTATTGGAATGTAATGCCAACAATTATTTAGTAAGTGTCCCTGTCTCATATAAGCAGACAGTGGCGTTATATATATTTCTATATAAATAAATTTTGAAATCATTTAAAACTAATTTTGATCTTTTATTTTATTGATTCCTATCACTGTCTCCGTCTATATATCTATTTTCTGCATTTCTTTTGTACATCCATAGACGTTAATTAGCCACCAAAACTTATCTTAGTATAGAGACTTTTGTTTCTCCCTGACCACCAGGCACTACATCCATAGACGTTAATTAGCCACCAAAACTTATCTTAGTATAGAGTCTTTTGTTTCTCCCTACCACCAGGCACCGGTAAAAGTTTATACTAGTAGTAGTATCAGATGCGTTATCACGTAGGTGGCGCTGTGAAATTTGGACTTTAGATTCGAACTTAGTATATCTAGAAGGCAAGCCCTCCTAGAATGTTCAGTTTCATGTTTGGGGTTTGAATTCTGCAGTGTGTTAGCGAGATAGATGATTCTGACTGTTACATAGTATTTAGCTTCACTATCTTTATTGTATCACTGCACTAAACAGTAAAGGATATTTATTTTATTTATTGAATTGGGCCAATTGATCAAGGGATATTCAAGACCAAAAGCAATGGGCTAAATCTAGCAAATTCATTCAATTGATCAATGTGATTTTTTTTACTACCTCAGTTGGGATACTAAGTTGTAAAATGAGTCAGGAGTCTTTGACTCTTCAGTCAACAGTGAGCTAAATCACAATAGGACGTAATACTTAAGAAGTGACTAAGAAATTTTTGTGAAGAAGTTTTTTAGTTAATCTATTACAAAATACAAGTAGTACGAACTAACATTCTTCAACATTTTGTCAATTATTACAAAAAGAAAACTGTGTGTAGCATTTAAAAACTGACATTTTGACAGTAAGCAAATTATAGTTTATAAATAATTTTTGTATCTCTGCAATTCTTTGTTTTGGTAAGAATAAAAAGGAAAAGCAAGTCTAAACAATCCCCCCATATAGCAGCACTCTATGATGAAAATTTTATATGGCTAGAAGAATGCCACTCATATGATCACCAGGAGTCGACTGCTACTTGTTGGCAGTTCGTAATAATAAAAAGATAATCCGAGGCATCTTTTTTTTTTTTTTTGCTACAGTTTCTGTGTATATTTTACAACTATTTTTCAGTTTTTAAAAAATTGATAAATAAATTAGGGGGCACAAATGTTTAAGAAGTATTAGAAGAACTGCAAATTCTTATTTAAAACGAACACCAGCATATTCTGAATTGATAGAAACAAGATGTGCAGAAAACTTTAAATATTTAAAATAAAATTCATGACCAAGGAAATAGGTTTTTACTATTTTTCAGAATACTGGCAAGTGATTTTTAAAACGCTTTTCTACCCTTCCCCCTACCATCACCCTGTTTGCTGCAGTTTGTGCTCAAGAATTTCAACTGTCTCTGGAGAGTCGCGCTTTTCAAATCCTCACTTTGCTCACATGACCAGGCTGATAACAGGCAGGATTAAGGATAATCCCATCCTGCTGAGTCTCTGAGTCATGAAGAAATATATTAAAACTCGGTAGGCAACACAAAGCTCTCAAAACCTATTATTTTCAAAAATTGTTTGGGTATTTATGACAAAATAGACCAATGATTCCATGCATTAAAAAACAGAACTGCTATCAAGAAAGATAAAGTAGATATATGCCAATCTATACAAATATTCAAAAATATGTGCGCGTGTATACTAACTACTACGCAGATATAAAAAAAAAAAATAACTTGACGAAACCATAAAAAAAAAAAGATTTTAAAAACGTCAAAGTAATATATGTAAATGCCTAATAAATTACTGACTTTCTAAAATGTGGCAAGTAAATTGAATCTTGGCTAGAGGGGAGACATTCTTTCTTCCAGCAAGACTATTTATATGCAGAAAGGACAGCAATTTAAAGAAATTTGTAACAATAAATAACTAACAATCAGGAGTAAAAAAATCCCATCTCCATAATTTGTAAATGACAGGCTTCTATCTTTGACAGATTTATAACATTGGTTTATTAGAACTAGATGGATGAAAGTCACACCCACAGATTAGACAGTTCTACTTCATGGCTAATATTTTCTACATACTAAAAGTTAATTTTTGTTAACTTGATTAGTTAACAGAGTGTATCTGGAAGTATTTACTTTTTGCAAAAATTAAATGCAAGAACCTTTAAGAGCCCAAATGTTTTTCAGGTGTTTCTGATGTTTTTGCAAATCTATCAAACTTGTAATAAATAATTATTATTTACAGTATAAAATTGCACTTTGAAAATACTAAATTATTATTATTTTTTAAATCATATAAATCTTTTTTTTTTTCTAAATACTTTTAACTACTAAATTCAATTCTGCCCAATTCACTAAGTGAAAAGCAACTTAGCGATACAATAAAACAAGAATGGGCCACAAATAGCGAATTTTAAAAAAATAAAGTGTAAAGTAAATGAATAGTGAAGTAATACTAGAAAAGAAACTCAACAATCAAACAGTTCGTGACAATATATATATATGGCTATTTATCTAATCAAATAGATATCAAATTTATGTTACAACTAATATAAAAACTTCAGATTAATGTCTTCTGCATATTATACATGTATTCCATGAATAACTTTTACTTAGGTAAGCTAGAGGCTTGAAACACCTGGATTTTGACACTTGTGTTGATAGTTCAATATTTGTATATGTATATATTTACTTTTATTTAAATATAATGCATTCTAAAAACTAGTTAACCTAACTAATATACACAGTCAAGACACTTGAAAAAAGCAGACCCATTATATAACCATTTCCAAACTAATAAAAAATGAACAATAATCATTTAAATCATCATCAACAATGTTCTAACAAATGATAGGTCCAGAGAGTAGTCATATCATCAATTCATTCACTTTTCCATTCCATTATCTTCATTGCCAGGTCTTCAATTTCACATAGCTCTTCCCATTTCTTATAGCATCCAACAATATCAATCTCTTTGGTCCTCTTATTATTATTTCCACTCATCATTCCCTCCAAAACACCTTTCATTAAACTACAATTTCTCCTTAATATATGTGCAATCCAGTTTCTCTTTTTCTCTCTGATTTCCTCAATCAACCTTTTTTCATTTACTCTTTTCAAAACTTCATTTGTTATTTTATTCATCCAATTAATATTTTCCATTTTTCTCCATGCCCACATCTCAAAGTGCTTCCAGCCCATTTCTAATTTTAGTACTCATTTCCCACATTTCACAATCACACACTACACTCCATACATAGTAATTAATTACTCTTTTTCTTAATTCTTTCTTCAAGGGTCCACAAAATATTCTCTTTCTCTTAATATTGCCAATGCTATTCTTCTTTTAACTTCATCTTCACTTCTTCCATTGTCACTGCTCAAACAACTATCCAAATATCTAAATTCCTTTACCTGCTGAGCTGTTATCATGGATTTCGATTTGCAGTCTTTGTGCATTTTCCCTTATCCATAAACACTTAGTCTTCTTAACATTAATTTTCATTCCATATTCCATATATCCTTTTTCCAATTTATTCAACATATTCTGAAGACACTTTTCATCCTCAGCTATAAGAACCATATCATCTGCAAATCATATATTTTATTATTCTACCTCTAATATTTGCTCTTTCACAGTCTAAATAATTATTTAGCATATCTTTTAGATAAATATTAAAAAGAACAGGTGTCATACTGCATCTTTGCCTAATTCCACTTTCTATATTCACTTCAAGTCTCATTATTCTCCAATTTCTTATCCTTTGTCCAGTATACATATTCAAATCAATCTTCCTCTTTCCAAAATATTTCCTTATTTTTTAAGATTGTCATAAGTTTATTCCAGATTACTCTATAAAATGCTTTTTCTAAATCCACAAAACATAAACCTATTCCTTTATTCTTTCCAATATATCTCTCTGCAATTGTTCTAACAACATCATTAGCATCTCTTATACTCTGAAAAGCAAACTGTTCTCCAATATACTCTACTTTCCCATAAATTAGAGTTAAAAGCCTCAATAAAACTTTAGAAGCATGAGATAATCAACTTATAGTTCTGTACTCTTCACATTAAACAGTTTTTTTTTTTTCCTTTTAGCAATTGGAATCATTATAGTTCTTAAAAATTCTTCAGACCAAACAATCATTTAAATATTGAATGAAAATTGATAATTATAAATAAGAGATATTAAAAAATGTGTACTTACAGAATAAATATGTACAATGTACATCAATAGATAAAAAACAATGGTGTTTGGATATCTAGGGATATTTTCTATCAATATCAGACAAATCAAATAAAATTAATTTTTTTAGAATAACTTTCATTTTACAATGAATTTTGTTATTTATCAACAATTTTCTATCAATATTAAGTAAATCAAAGAAAAGAGATTCCTTCAAACCTGATTTCAACTTACAATTTTTTCTTGCATTTGTTAACAGTTTTTCATTAATTTGACACTGATTAAATACAATAATTTATTTGAAATGTCTTTCATTTTGCAATTAATTTTTGCATCTACTTATAACTTCTTATCAACCTTAACTTTACTAAATATAATATTCTTTCTAGTTACAGTTTTCATTTTACAATTGGTTTTAGTATTGGATATTTTATCTACACCAATTTGAGAATATAAAGGAAAAGTACTTTTTACTCAACTTTCAGTTTTCACAATTTTACTTATTTGTTTCTCTTCTAAGTCTAATGATATACTTTTCTCACTAATTTGAGATTCCACTTTACCCTCTTCATTTAATACTTTAATATCTTTAACTATTCCTATTTTTTTAATTGTTGCTCCTGAAACTCATCTGGCTTAGACTGATTATTTTTTAAGGGCATTTCTATTACAATTTTAGGTTGTTTCCTCTTTTTAAGTCTTTTATCTCAGCAACTGGAGTGTCTACATTTAATACTTTAATCACTTCTCTTTTAATTGCTGTTTTTGGGACTCTTCTAAACTAACAGAACAATTTTCTAAGGTAGTCCCTATCTTAATTTGAGGATTTAGAGAGTCTAATATTTTTCTCTCTAAAACTACCTCAAATTCCTTTAATTGAGTCTCTTGAGACTCGACTCTTTTGAAATAACTGAATTATTTTCTAGGGCAATTTCTATTTCAATTTGAGGTTCTATTTTCTCTTTTTTAGAATCTTTTACTTCTGCAATTAGAGTTTCTAAAGAATCTTTATTCTCTCTTTGTGATCTACTAGATTTATTGATAGTTTCTCTTATTTCTCATATATATTTACTACACTCTTTCTTTAATCTCATTACTAATAGACTCTTTCATATCATTAAGAAGAGATTCTATAGATTTTGAAATTATTTGACTTATTGTCACTAACATAGAAGGAGATAACTCCTCTTGAGTTTTTTTCATATCATTAACATTTCCTTCACTTACTCATCTTTTTATAAATTGATTATGATTATAAGCTTATCCAGACACAAAAGATCTATACATCAAAGTGCCCAAACTCTATAGCAATGATTAATAACTAAATATTCTAAACACTCAATAAATTCTCTTATAAAATAGTTTCACATCATCATCCACAGAAATCTTAAATATTTTGTCTTAAAATTGACTGTTATAATTTAAAGATATCAATGAAGATTACAAGTCACTTTATACATGATAAATAGTTTAAAAAGCAACTGATAATAATAAATTATACTTTGTATAAAACAAATTGAAAAATTATAATAGGATCATTAAAATTGATTAAACAATCAATTTTCATTACAAAGAATATATAATCACTGTCTAAAAATTATTATTATAATCGTGGCATGAAAATCTGATCATCACAATAGATTTAAAGTGTATACCAACAAGATACTTAGGCATACAACTAATATTTAATACAGTAAATCTACCAAATTAAAATCAACTACTAAAATAACTTCTGGATGTTATACCAATTAACAGCTATTTTAATTGGTTGATTATCATGTAATCAAACCATGTATTAAATAAATACACCATATAACCGGGCCATACGTAAGGATGCCATCTATAATTAACCCCTTACTGATCAATAAATAACAAGTTCAGCAAGCCATTTTGTAACCAATAAAGTTAGGCAAATATAACAGAAAATGCTTAATTTATAACACTGCACATTGTACGAGTTAAAACACCTCTCTAAACAAGAAAGAATGTAGATGAGTTAAAATTGTAAATATAAAACTACAAATGGTAAATGCTATTAGCTATCTAACAGAATATATTTGATTAGTCAAAATGCATGTTTTTTCCAATGTCAACTAACCATATATTTGAAATATAAAAATTGAAGATCATCATTTCCAAAAAAATATAAGATAGTGCACAAGTAAAAGACAGTAATCAGTTAAAAATAGATTAGTACTGTATACACATAAATATCATCATTAGCAGTCATTTATGCACAAGTATAGTCATTCTAACTTTAAATGAAAAAATAATAATAATATTGAGTTTCTGATGACTATCAATTTATAAACCATAAATATATTTTCATATCATTTGCTGATCCCATAGTTTTTTTTTTGATATCAAATGATCTGTCTTTTAACTTAAATCTTCAATATCTTAACTAATTATGATTCTCCATTGTATTACATTCTCAGTCATATCCTCAATAAAAGCAATCAGTATGGTACCTCTTTACAATGTCAAGTTCATAATAAATTTTTTTAAAATCCATCACTATTACCCTTGCTTCAGGGCAAATCACTCACCATTAGCAGTCATTCATACAATAGTATAGTCATAGTATTTAACATTCTAATGATAAAAAAAAAATAGTTTTGTGATGATAGTGCACACCAATCTATAAACCATAAATATGTTCACATATATTATTTGCTGGTCCCTCAGTTTGCTTATTTGATATCAAATGATCTGTCTTTTAGCTTCTTAAAAAATCATCAATACCTTAGCTAATTTTTATTCTCCATTGTATTACATTCTCAGCTATATCTCTTAATTAAAGCAATCAATATTGTACTGCTTTAGAAAATCAAGTTCATTATAATTTTTTTTAAGGCCATCACCATCACTTCAGGACAAATCACTCTCAATGCTGCTGCTATTATCACACTAATATAAATAAGTATAAATGAACCATTGCTTTTGGCTTTCACTTCTTAGTTTAGATTGAAAAAAATATCATCTTACTTTCTTCTCGGAAACCTGTTAGTTCTTGGCTGAGATACTGGTCACTATTTTTTGTTGAAGGCATAATGTCCATGTGAGAATATTTACTTTAATTATATTTATGACACACAACAAAAAACTTGGATTTCACTCCTAGAAACCTAAATCATCAGCCAAGATAGATGGTACTAAAACTCATAAGGTTTTGAATATAGGTCATTATCTAATGACACCTTTACATTTAGCCATTAAAATAACTATAGGACATTTTCAAATAAAGAAAGATTTATTGAACTTGAAGAACTATTATACACCAAATGGACATTATAGAAAAAGGAGCTTTGAAAAAATAATTGATTTAAAAAGTATTTAGAAATTTTATTAAACAAAAAAACAGTGGAAATGTAATAAACACATGAGGTTTTATTATAATTAAAAGATTACCTGTTATTCATCTTTTAATTATAACATACCATATCTCAGTTTACTGTGAAGACTGGAGGCATATCAGCCAGAGTAGCAATATTAGTTACTTAATTTACTACATGTATGTTAAGTTCTTTGTCTGAAGCTAGAGAAATTAAGGCAGCAGAATATTCAGATCAACTGATAACACTTGATCACCAGTGGTGATAGTTTGGTATTGCTTGCTATTTTTTTTAAACACAATTTAACATTATAAATAAAAGATAATAAAAAAATTATTGTGAAAATTGATGATAAAGAGACTGGCAAAATTAGTTACTCAACTTCTGGAAAATATCAAATGAAGATAATTTATACCTTAAAGTTATTTTAATGAAAAAATAGAGTACTTTTATATAAAGAATATCAGAATACAGTGTTATTTAAAATAAACATGAGATTTTCAATGTGAAAATTAAAAAATTTTCAAGGAAAAAATAATAATATAGAAATGCCCGGGGAAGGGGGGGGGTGGATTTTAGAAAAAAAATATCGGAATCCAAAGAGAAAATGGATATGGAAACTTACAAATGAAGAAAATATAATGATATTTTTTAATAATAAATTTATTCCAAGAGATTCAACACAAGAAATGACTACTTAATAAGAGATAAAAAATAAAGCTCTTATAGCATATAAATTGCCCACCAGATAGAGCCACATAGTATGTAATAGTGATTCTAAAAATGTACACTATTGTAAAATTTAGGATGAGAAATATATAAAGCATGAAAATACATTTAGCAACCAAAGCAATCCACCATAAGAAATGAAATGCAAATTTGAGATCAAATGTAAATCCATAAGAAATGAAATTACACAACCAATCCATTTGCGACAGAATGTATCAAATAAAAGCAAGCAAAAAAACTAAATGTTAAAAAAAAGCAATAAATAAGAAATGAAATGCAAATATGATTTAAATGCAAATCCATAAGAAATACAATTACAAAAAGCATTCCATTTATGACAAAAATTGTATTAAATAAAAATATAAAATCAATTTATTTTTTAAAGCAAGCAAAAATTAAACTAAAATGAAAACAATCCAAAAGAAATAAAGTTCCAAAAAGCAACTCATTTATGGAAAAATGAAAAATTTATGTCATAAAATATACTCATCTTAAAATGTGTATTTCTTAAAATATAGACATCCATAAGTTTGTGTTTCCCTATTTTCAAATTATATTATTAGATGACACTTTAACATGAGACCTCAAAATAGTACTAAATTATATTCACTTTATCAGTTGACGTAGCTTCAACAATTTCAGTTATAAATTACACTTGTCTTTACTTAAATATTACTAAAATATTGATCACATCTACATTTTATTTCTCATAGATTGCTTTCATTTAACATATTATCTTTAACTACTTTCTTATAGATTACTTTTCAATATGAAACAAAATCTACTCAATTTTATTGTTTCAACTGCTAAATATATTCTTATCCATGCTTTTATTTAATACACTTCTTGCCTTAAAATCTATAATAATTTACACTTCATTCTTTACATACTAGTTTGTTCTATAGCCATTGGTATGTACTAAATGAATTCATTAAATGGGTAGACCATAGACTTAAGGAGCACCAATATATGTTTATACAAAGCTAGAGATAAAATTTAAAGAGGATATCAATAGATATTTTTTTAACCATCAGAAATATTCTAGTGAATTTAATACATAATTTTGAAGATAGTTTAGATTTGAATGAGATTAATAAAAAGATAAACATTTTACTAAAAATAGCTACATAAATAGCAAGAATAAAAGCAATAGCTTAACTAATTTTGTATGAGATGTGCACTGAAAAAATTATGTTAAATTTTGTAAAACAGTATACAGAAAATTATCATTGAAAATGATTAAAACATACTATTGAAGAAATCAATCTTTAACACCTGTGGAGTGATAATTTCAGGGTTTTTGGATTGTACCTCCAATTCTGTCAATCATTTTGCTTGAACTACTTATCACCTGTGGAGTGATAATTTCAGGGTTTTTGGATTGTACCCCCAATTCTGTCAATCGTTTTGCTTGAACTACTTATGAACTTCCATTATTTTTACCCTGGTTTAGCATATTAGTGAATATTAAAACTCAAAGCCCTGGATTGTAGCTCTAACTCTATCAATTGCAGTGCTCAAACTTTTTATGAACTCCTCAGCAATAAACCATTCAATTTCACCCTGCATAATTTGGTGCAATGATACGTATAATGACAGATTCTGAAATTCAAGCTCTGTCACTTCTGATGCTCAAACTTCTTATGAAATCTTGAGCAATAAACTATTAATTTATTTTAGTCTCTTATCTTGGTATTGGGAAAAAGATTATTTCAACAATAAGATGAAAAATGGCATAGTTGCTAAAGTTGTAATAACATCATAAAATATATGGAATAATCATACATAAAAATATGCAGCTACAAAATTTGTCCTCACAATAACATTAATCAAAATGTACATTCTCAAGAAAGGGGCTGTGATAACCGATTAAATATACAAAGAATAGAAAAGTTCTGGGAAAGTAGTTGACTATAATAGATATACTAAAATAATTTCTTAAACCCTTTTGTAAAGGAATATACCAGGCATTAGATAGATAATGGGAACACCTTATTTAGTTTTTTTTTTTTTTTTTAGAAAAATCAATGGATTAAGATATTAAAATTAGTGCAAAGACAATAGAGCCCCCTCCCCCTTAAATTATAAATAAATAAATTGCATTCATTTTTAATTTGTTTTACAAATTGACATATTCATTGCAGATATAAATATATACCAACTTTAAAAAAAAAAGTATAATAGGTCAGGTTTAGTTTACATGATTTCTTTTTTTTTCTTCCTTACAATACTTCAAATTTGTTTTAAGATTAATTTTTAATCACAAATAACTTCCCTTCTTAATAAATTATAAATCAAATTCTAATTATTTTAATGACTCAAGTCATTGGTAAGATTTTTTTTCCCTCTACTTATATATAATTTAAAATTTTGTTTGCTTTCTATATAGATAAAAAGATAATGGGAAAATTTGATTATCAAAACAATTTTACTTGAATCTCATGCCAGAGACTAAAACACTGTCCAATTTTTACTTGGATGTGAAATGCCATTTGTGTATTTTTATTATTATAAAAAATAAATTGACTTTGACATTTTAAAATTGCTTAAAGACTGTTTTGCATATTTGCCATAATGTCTATAATTTTGATATCAAGAACACAAAAATGGAGATACACACTAATATAACCTTGTTTTTTTTTTCTGAATATAACACTTAAGGAGGGGGTAAGAAGTATTTGACAGAATGGTGCTGTCAATTTCAGAAGTCTATAAAAGGAATTATAGGATGTATATAATTCCATAAATCATTAAATTATTAGTGTCCACTCATTGAAGCAACTACATCCAAAGAACTTCCTAATACTTCAATCCATTATAAATAAGCCTCACAAGCTAAACTGTTGACTTTCAAAGACAAATGTTGATGTTCATGCTGTAAGGAGGAAATGAGGGTTGGACAATGATAATAGAAAGCTTATCATTTGGTCACACAAATTTTTTATCTTTTATTTCTTGAACAATCATATCAATCTTGGATTCCTGAAATCAATATTTGATTGTATGGCTTTATAAATTTAAGTATTATAATTTTAGGATAATATATTATCTGCAATGGCATAGCTATAATTTTTGGATCACAATGCAATTTTTTTAAAAGAAATATATTCCTTAATACTTTTTTGAACATATATAAATCAAAAGATCTAAGACTCAAGTACCCATGACAACTACACTATTGGATGTCTGAAAAACAGATAAACCTAGTTTTCAAATTGTTTAAAAATTCTGCAACTTTGATGCATTTATGCAGAGTAATTATTGAAACAAGAAAGAATACAATGTTAGCAAAGTCCAAATCCCAGCTGTTTCACTAGTGTGGTTTTACATTTAAGATAAAAGACTGGATGATGGCTTTCATTGACTGTCATCAAACTCAATCCTTTCT
The DNA here is from genome assembly GCA_028023455.1 of Epiperipatus broadwayi. NCBI lineage: Eukaryota > Metazoa > Onychophora > Udeonychophora > Euonychophora > Peripatidae > Epiperipatus > Epiperipatus broadwayi. The sequence continues at coordinate 13,459,500 of JAQFVV010000009.1, forward strand.
GATACTTTGAAAAAGTATAAAATCATTTATCTGATTATATAGCATATTTCCAGCCATCCAATAATCAGTTCTGACTTCTCGGTAAAAACCCATGAATTTAAAATGTCCGTTAACTTGTAAACTTTCTCTTTGTGAAATTCATAATGAACAGTTTTGATATACACTGGAATGTTCAAACAGTCATTAGTTTCTGCAGCTATTTGTTAAGAATTGTCTTCAGGCCACATTCTTGTATAGCAACTAACCATTATTATTAAGCAATGATTTCTGACAATTGATTTTAGGTTTTTCTCTTATCTTTCAGTTTTGAAATTGCAGATCTTGAACACTGAACAGTTCGGATAGTGCTCGTCCAGTCAATTGGATACCAATAGTTTCACATCTTTTATTTAGATTTTGTAAAAAAGAAATTACAATAAATAATATGTATGTCTATGATATTAAAATATTGCAATGCTTATTATTAAAACTTTTATTATCGAATAAAATAAATGCTTTTTGCAAATGAAATTTTTTAAAAAATGCAGTAAATACTGATCAGTTAATATGCCTAATTAGGTGGAAGAGCTTGGGTTTTCAATGAGTGAGTAAAAGATCTATTCTTGAAATGTGAAAAATTTATGATGAAACTAATGATTTCAATTTGATGATGTTTTATCAGTAAGATAATCAAATGTTCATTTTATTTCATCCAAACATTGTAACACCGTATTTCAATATTTAAACATACATTCTATTTATGTTGCAGTCCAACTAAACCATATAACAATATTTCTAAAGGCATTTAACTTATTAATCATGAAATTCAATACTCACAAACTTTTTCCAGAACCAATTAATTCTAAATAATAAAAACCTATATCATCTATTTCTTAATTATTTTATCTGACTATATGCAGAGGATAGAGTATAAACAAAAAGCAATAATCCTGAAGTACATTAATTATTGGAAAAGTTATTACCAATTAAAATTATTACATTTTTTTAAATTAAATGTCATACTAACAAATGACCAATATTAAATAGTTTAGAAACTAAAGAAATAAACTTTAACCATGTTCAAATAGGAAAAATTAAATTCATACATTTTAAAATACGGTGGGATCATGATATTTACTTTATTTTGTTCCAAGTCTCACCAAGTATGCTGCATACTCATTAAAATAGAATATGCATTGTTTACTAAATTGTAAGTGTAAAATATTTGTCAACATGAATATTAAGATATTAAAAACAAACTTAAAACAATAATAATAGTTATTATTAATAAATTGAGAGCACATTTTCATATATATTGTATTCATGTTTGCTCATTCACGTTTACTCAAAAAATAAAAAAAAAAAACTTTATTATATCTTTATTTGTTTTTAAATAAAATGAATAATAAAGTATCAATCATATTTTAATTGTAATTAAATATGCACTGAAAGAGTTTTTATGGTAGTTTTATTATCAGTAAATTATGGCTTTTTTATTTGTTTTGATGTTAATCTCTTCAAACTTTAAAAGCTGATGCAATATAAGAATGTTTTACAATTTTTTTTTCTGCTGCTAATAAATTGATAACTTTCATTTTATTGTTTAAGAAAAATGTTTTATAAATTTTCTTAAATTTCATAAAACTTTTAATTTTACATTTAAAAAATATTTTATTATATGAAACACCACACCACATAAACATTTGGAAAATATTTAAAAACCAAAGAATAACATATATGTGTTTTCACTATAAACTGAAAAAATATTAAATGAACATGATGTTCATTGCATTCTGAGATGGAAAAATGAGTGTTGCTGTATTGTAAAATTTATTGAATTTATGAATTTTAATGTTTTTTATTTACTTTTTGGGGGGGAGGAGGGGGATAGTATGTATAATTGAAATAGTGAATACTGATGCAGCACATATGTTAAAAAAATATATATCAATATTTTGCTCATATCTATTCTTTAATGCAAACACGAACATTAAATTTCTTCTTGAACCCATGTGCACACAACTATAAATGTTAAATTAAATGTTCAATTGAAACACATTGTGGGATATGTTTACATGTTGTGGTGTTTTTGGAAAAGGTTGCTATTAAGTATAAAATGGTTTGAGATTTAATTTAATTTATAGATTAGTGCCAATTACCACTAATCATTCCTCTTATAAATGGTTTCGCAATTCAAGATTATGTGAATAAACAATGTCAGAATTAAGTAATGCTATAATTAGGTGCATAATCATTTTTACTTAATGCTTATACTTCTCTTTTTATATCAAAATCTCTGCTGAGTTTTCAACTACCTTCTTCAAAAAATAGGTCTATATCCTTTTTCTTTCTCTACTATTTTTATTTTATTTTACTTGTTTTCTTAATAACTTTTCTGAATCAGATAATGTGAATAATAGTCAATCACAGTAATTTCAAAGTGAATGGAAAAAAGCTATTATAAACTATTATTGAAAGTTTCATATTTAAACAATTCATTCATATGACTGTTAATTGTTGACTTAACAACATTTAATAATAATAATCTTTAATATAATCAATATTATTAACACTTTTATGGTACATGAAGTTTAATATTCTGGATTAAATTAATTCTCTTTATTTAAGTAATTAAAACTGTAACATTATTATTACTATTTTTAATGTTGATATGACTATAGAGCACAAATGACATTATTAAATTGAAAGATGGACATTTTACAGTCTAAATTAAAAATACAACATTTATTTTAAATAGAAATAAAGCAAACTAACTCCTTCTTTTTAAAACTTGTTTTTTATATGACTTACATGAAAAAAATATCCAACGTTTCGACTATTTTATATAGTCTTTTTCAAGGCACACTAAAATAAAATAAAATATATATATAACAAATAACACATATTCCATAAAAATAAAAAAATAAATAAAAAAATTACAAAATATATTCATAACCAAAAATACACCTTATCTCACTCCCCTTTCCTATTACCAACAAACACAGCTCAAAGAGAAACAATTTCCTTTTATTAAAAAAAAAAATCTATATATATCTTTTAAAACATTTAATTAAAAACCTATTATTTTCTTTTCTGTTTATCTATTAACATTTATTTTCTAAAAATAAAAAAAAACATACGATAGGTTTAAAAGCAAATGATGGATCTTTTCTAATGCACAATTCTGATATCTAGAAAGAATGTATTTAAATTATATATATTGTTCCACTTACAAACCCTTGAAAGCTATGGTTTGAAAGAACACCCACAATGCAACTCCTTTTCTCAAATTTTATCCAGAAAAATTTGTGACTTTATTTCAATATTATTGGTTAATTTTTATATCACTTTAATCATTATTGCTTCAATTTCTTTATATTTACAAGTATTACAATATCTGCTAGTCAAGTGACTGAATATTTTAATATAATTCTTCATAGATTAATTAGCATGGTTGAATAAACTAATGAAATTAGAATTTGTGATTAGATATTAATTCACAAAGTTTCTATTATAAAATATTAGAATCATTAATTAAACTTTTGATTAAACCATAAACTCTGAGACATCTGCTGACAAAAGTATTGCCAGCTAAATCATTTATTCAAAAAACTGAAATACAACCATTTGCAAGTTATTTTAGAATAAAAAACAGAAAAATAAATTATTAAGATGAACCAAAAAAGCCCCAAGAAATATAAATATTTAAAATGAAACAATAAAGTAGATATAAATCCTGGATTTGGTAAGTTATTTCCATCTCTTTATATCATCAACAAAACACAAGTGTAGTATCTTGATTTCTTTTGGATGAAGATATGTTAGTATCACTGTAAAGCAGGTATCAGAAGAATATGTGAAAAAATTTAGCTCTGGATTGTGTGTGTGTGTGTGTATATATATATAAAGAGAGAATCTATACAGATGAGAAATTGGGTTTGAAGAACAAAATATAGCTGAATAGATATCATCTACTAAATAAAGAAATATGATAAACTAGCATTTTTAAAAAAAGTATTTTGTGCTAAAATTGCGAAATATTTTTTTTTATTCATGTTATACTATATATATTTAGGAGACGAAATATCTTGATAATCATATATTGTCAAACTAGAAAATTTGCCAATTGAAATGTTCAGTCTCTCAGGAAGTCATGTAATTCTTCTACTGCATATATAGCAATTAAAATCATACATTTGAGCTTAAATTTCAAGTGAGAAGATAGCAGCTTTAAAAAAATGAAAAATTATTATACAAGTAATTAGGTTTAACTGAAATTCATTAAAAAAATCAAAGTGGAGATAGACTATTAAAATTATTGGAAAATACTTTATTAGTAACATGGGCATTTCATCAAGTCTACAACTGTTTGCGTAAGTCAGCTGGTAATATGTCCATTTTTGCTTCAGATTATAAGGCATGACTACATTGTCACCTTGAAACTGGTTGAATGTTTTGAAATGTGGTCAAATTAAAGGTGCATCACATGACTTGATTTCTGTGTTGCAAATATGTGGAAATAATGCTTTGTGAAACACTGAATGATTTTTCTACTTTTGAGCTTTAATTAGACTGTATATTCTTATGAACTTCATGGAATCATCTATTGCTTTGATTTATTATTTTTGATTCCCATGATTGTATTATTGATGTCACATTACAGTATTTATTTATTGTTTTTGAAGAAAAAAGGAGGAAAAGAAACCGATGATAAACTTGAAGTTGTGTTAGACTTTACTGAGAAACCATTGTTGAGAATAATAACTCTCTTATATATATATAGCATAAGTGACAATGATGTGTCCTGAATTTGAAAAGTCATAGGATATATTTGAATTAGGATACAAGTTCGCACAAAACAAATTCCAATTAAAGATTTTTTCAGTCACTAATCTTTTAAATATATTATATTACAGTGGATAATAATTACAGTGGATAATAACTATTGAATTGTTGTTTATAATTTTTAATGGTTTCTTAGTATATATACACTATTTTTGTTCTCCACTCCCTTGAAAAACAATGAATTAAGATATGTTATTAATATATTTATAGAACTATGAATAATACTAATATAAAAATATTTTAAATGCCATATCCATAAATTGAAATACGAAAAATGAAAATGTACTACTTCAATATTTTGAATATTAAATACCATATTTGTAAATTCAGAAATACTGCAATTAAAGTTTAATTATAATAGTCTAATATATTAATATTAATGAGTGCAATATGTATGAATTAAAATATTGTCAATTGAAAATTAAATATGCTAAGCTTATACAATTAAAAATGCTGCCTGTTAAAAATTGAATTTAATACAATATAGTAATAAAACCCATTGGTAGTATACTCAATAAGTGAAGATGAAATACTCATATCTATTTAATAATATAGTCTATGACTGATCTAATATGTTAATTTTTGTACAAGCCCTATATCATTAATCAAGCACTCTTGATTCATGAGTTTTACTCAATTAGCAATTTTATCATATTAAGAATATTCAATCTTTTATTTCTTATCCGAAATTAATTATTAATTGACTTTAAAACAACCAGATGTTGTTATTAAATGTAAAAAATAATTTTAATATACATTCCAATTATTTATTTTTTAAATAATTAAAAATAATAATAATTACTTGCCCCCTTCCCTTTTAAAAAATTATTAGGATGTTGCCATCTTCATAATTACTGAGAAAGTTTGTTACAACCATCTCTGACTTACTACTGTACATACCTAGTAAATGAAATTTTCTAGAAAAAAATAACTGATTAAGAGTCAAATTAGAAACATCATACTTATTAATTTACAGATACTTTTCTTTATTTTTATTTTATTTTAAAGTTGCATATATGCATTAATTAATTATTTGTACTGTGATTTTTTTTAATCTATATTCAATATTAAATAAAGACAATTTACTTAAACAAATATGAACTCACGCAAAAATAAGTCTATACAATTCTGAAAATTTAGAAGGACCCTTCATAATTTTGACCAGATATTAAAAATTATTAACAGTATTGCTATATAACTCTTTTGTTACATATAATGTGACAAATAATAAATTTAAAAGGGTGCAATAAGTTTGACAAAATTTTAAATGATACTAAAAATATTAAAAATATTGAGAATCGTAGAGTTTTTTAAATCTGACAACAATGATTTTACAGGATTTAAAATACATATTGAAAACATTTAAAAAAATGGCATGCAACTTGGAAATAACTTTGAATTTAAGAATTTGAATCCTCAGATGTATGGCAAAATACAGAATTGCATTCATAGAAGCTTGAAGATGAACTCTACTGCAAATTAAAAATAAATGAAGAAAGCAAAAGACTGATTTCTCATTGTTGCTTAGTAATGCTCAAATGTTCCTGACTTTTTTATGGATACAAATACTAACATCAAATTAAACTCTCAATGTTGCCACAACATAGAAATGCAATTCACTACTAAAGAGAAATGTATTCTAAAAAGGAAAAAATAAAAATGACATACAGGCATTCTAAAGATACATAATATTTTTCACATTTTGGATGGGGTTGTAAAGATAGTAATGGATGATCAGTAACACATTACAATATAATTCATTATAACAATGTGTTAATTAGCATGGGTCTTTTTTATAACCAATTAAATGCATTATGTAGCTATACAGTTCTGACACTAAGAATAACTGCGGCTAAACATATAAAGCCAATATACATTTAAACAACAAAAAATGTCTTCTTTTTTTTGTCAATCTGTCTGTGCATCTTGTCTATATAAGAATGATTGCTTCATAATGAAACGTCATCACTTGAAAATGAAAATGATTTATATCATGATTTAAGAAAATAAAACACAAATATGAGATTAGTGAATGGAAACAGAAAATAATGGAGAATCTTTAATACATAGTCCCTAGAAATCATTATCACTTGATAAACTCTAACAATAGCAACAATGATAATAACTTACATGTTTCATCTATATAATGATAAAATATATATTTAATATTAATATCTAAAGTTCTCTTAAAATTAGCCAAATTTTATGTACAACTTAACTCTTGCATAAAATTTTTGTTAGTGAACAATCAGAAATCAAAAATATGTATGCATACATAAAAAAAATTTCTATTATAATTCACAATATAAAAAGATACATATATAGATAAAGAGAATATGGCACAGTCTATGCATGCATTCATAATAATAATGTTAATATTAAATTGAGATATTTATGCAAAAGCAGATCCAAAACATCTCTTATAATTCCCAATCTCAAACTCTAAGGACTTTTTTTTAAAAAAAAACTCATTTTAAGTGTATATAAATAGAATTATTTCCTAGTATGTAGACATTTTTTTATGGAGATACTGATATTTTGGGGCATAATTTGTAGCTATAGTTAACTAATTCCCAACAGCAGTTAATTTTATCAGTACATTTTCGTGTTTGCAATTGCAAAAATTTATTTCCATATGAGTCAATTGACCTTAGTTTTAGAAATTAAGTTCTAGCTAAAAGTAATATTTAAGCTATTAAAAATAAGCTAAATAATTATTTATTTTTATAAGAATATACATATATGTAAATTTGAGTATTTTTAAAGAAATTAATGAATGAATCTTTTTTACTCAGACAAATTTTAGGAGCAATCCTCTGTTCTTTTAAATTATTCAAATCAGAACTAAATAATTTTTATCAAAAATCCTTAAGAATAATCCCTATAATAAATTGATTTTTTTTAAAAAATTACATTATTTTTATTAATCTTAAATGGAAAGTTTATTTTTCTATAAAAGAGAAAGAAAAATGGACAGTATAGTTACTCCAGTTATTTTCTATCTTTTGCTTTCAGAAAAGTCAGTAAATATATAGAACACTTTAATTAAATAGGAACCAAGAGAACTTGAAATCCATAACTGAAAAAGAGTCATTCCATTATTCTAAACAAAAAATTCAAAATGTGCAGGTAAGAATATCTACCATTTATTTCTATAGGATATACCTTGACAAACTTCATAGTATGGTTTATAGTTTAATTAATTAAATAATCTAAATAGCCTTTTTCATATACAGAAATTGTTGCTAATTACAAAAGTCAGAAAAAACTCCAAGAAATTAAACTTTCACTCTTAATACAAATGTAGGTGAAGTGCATTGAATACTTTCTATTTTGAGTGAATTGGAGTTATAATTAATCCTTCACAATGTTATCATTAACTAAGCTCTGTATAGTTTAGCTTAGATAACAATGAATTATCATTGTATGATTTCCAATTAGAGGATTGGGGGGGGGGGGGATTATTGGTAAATTGAATGGAAAAGAGGGTTCATCCTGTATCTGAATGCCATTTGACTTCCACAGTTGTAGTAAAAAATAAATCTGTGATTATTTCAAGTTAAAATAGAAATTGTTTATGGATGCCATATTGACTGCAATAAATGTAATTAGCAATTGACATTTATTGGCTATAAAACTTTTTTCCCCCAGTATACAAGTAATACAAAAATTATGGATGTGATAAACATAAATATGAATGAAATATGTTAATAGGATATTTACAGATTTTCTTTTCAGGCTATATATAGTTCACAGTTTAACCATGAACTCAACAACTCAAAAAATGTGAAATGAGTTTGAAATATCTTGTTTTAAAATTAATGCTTGTCTTCATCCAGGATTAATCCAAGATTTTTGATTTAAAAGCTACCTTATACAATCACTTATTCAGCAATATCTACATGTAATCACTGATATATTTCAATTAATTTTCTTTAAGTGGTTGATTATATCATATTAATATTACTATATTATATATACAAAGAAATGGGACTTGAACACAATAATGAGAGCACTTATTATGTAGATATTTTATTTTTAATATCATATAACAAAAAAATACTTCCGATGCATTTTTTTTCTTTTACCAGATAAACTCTGGAAGATTGCAAGATGTAGCTATTAGGAAATTGACAATATGTTTTATGAATATGTGTGGGGGGGGGGTGTTCAATTTATTTGTATTTGAAAACTACTGATAGCGGCTAAAACATCAATGTCCAAAATTGCTGGAATATTTAATGTTTAATGATAAGTCTTGGTGATAACTTAATTCAGTAAAAATAAGAAATGTGCTAACTCCTTTAAAAAGTCAATGCTACTTGAGAAAACTAACAGATTTACAAAGATTTGTAACAACAACACATAAAACCACAAAAAAAAAAAAAAAATTGCTTCAGAGATAAATAAAGGTACATCTAAATGCTCCAGATTCTAGCAAGGTATTCCATAATGAAGTTAATAAGCATAATATTTATGGATAAACTACCCATTCAAAGCCATAGATTTCGGTAGGAATGCACATGACATAGAAAACTGGATAATAAATGTTTGGAAACATGTCAAACAGGCAGATAAATCACTATAGAGAAGTTTACCAGTCAGTGTGCCTTCACCAAGTATAAATGAAGATGATTAGTTGATAAAACCTTTAAATAATCAGTCATGATGTACGCAACTATAAGCTTCTTTTCTATAAACAATCTGAAAGTCCGCATTTGTTTATGATGCAAAGAATATTTTCAAACAACAGTCAGATAATGATGCTCTGATTCATACAGATCATTTTAATAAAATATATGAAAATGATGCTAAACATTTCTCCATTGCATCATCAATTATCTGATTTAATTATTACTAATTTTATGTGAGTCATTCTTAAATAAGCAAAAGATAAATATCCACTATTGTTATCTATCAGAAAACAAGCTTTTTCTCTCAAGGGAAATATTAGTATTTCTCTAAATACTGTTCAAATGGTTACACAATTTCATTCTACATAGAATACAAGCAGATCTTAATACAAATAGTGGTCTGTATTATATTATTAAAGATTTATTAAACTCAGGTTTCATTGTTTTGTCATTTCAGTGGTGAAAAATGACCACAAGCCAATCTGATATATCTATGGCAAAAAATTTCAGAGGAATATGTAAAGTAGTCTCATTGCTACCTTCTAATATTTTTCATATTATATCTTTAAGCTATATAAATAAAATAAAAAAGATAGCAACGGCATTGTGATTAACTATGGAATTAGAACTTCTGCAAAATCATTCTAAATAACTGCAAGTGATTGAAGTAGAAACTTATCTCACATATGCTTATTATTGCAGCAATTGTATAATTACCATAGCAACCAGCATTATTCTTTAATAGGGAATTGCATGCAATTTTACTCTAACAAGTTATTTGAATAAAATTTGTATTTAAAATGCTATGATTTTAATAATTACAGTTCAGATTATTTTAATGAAATCATATTTACTGTAAAGGTTTTTTTTATTGTTGTTATTCATTTATTTATCATGACATCCATGCTAAAAAAACCTTAATAGAGCATTGAAGCTAATACATTAATTTAAAGTAAGAATAGTATATATATAAAAAAAACTATTGGACAGGCAATCACAGCAAAAGAAAAAGTTTAAAAATCAACAACATAAAATTAGAGAGTAACATATGTATAAATATAAATCATTAATTTTTGACTTCAAATGGCTCAAATAGATTTATAATCTATTATATACTTTCTGTTTTCAGAAAACTCTTGAGTTAATAGACTGAAGATCCTGGAAATCCCTAATTTGAAAGTTATGAAGAAGCACATCCATAAGCATGTGCAATAAGACTTTATCCAGATAGCATTGATTTGCTATTAAAAAAAATAGGATGTTAATTGATTGCATTTTGAATATGTTTAACTATCTTATTTCTCTACACAATCAGCTTAATGTCTGCTAGGAGCAAAGTTGTCTACTTTTTTATGAGAACTGGAATTGTTTTTTGTTTTTGTCTCTTTAAAAAATAGTAATAATGATTTATATTTACTTTTTTATTATTGTGTTAATTATATAGTAATATGTAATTATTTTAGTAAGGTAATTATTATTATATATATATAAATGTTTGAGCAACTATTGCAACCAATGTTTCATGAGAGAATGATCTAATTAATCAATACATTGATATAAAATGTAAAGAACTTATTAAAGTTTATGAATTATGAATGTAATGCACTACTTCTGACAAGCAAGTGTTACCACTTGGTTCACAATACTCTGCCATTGGATAAAAAAAACTTAATATTCATGCATTTAATTGAATAAATTATAGAAAATTAAAAAAATAATAATATCAAGGATCACAAAATGTTTATTTTGACACAAATATAAGTCAAAAGTATGTCAAATTTTAATTTCCTGTTTATAGCTAGAATAGTTTGATTTTTTTTTTTTTCCTAACAAGGCATTTTAGGATTTCGTACTGGTGTGAAAAACGTCTTATTAGAAACTTTTTTTTTCTTTCAGAATTTAAGATCGATATAAAAAGTAAAATAGTTTTAACTATCCAACTCCTTAGTACTCATTAGCCTTGCCAATGTGGAGGTGGTTAAACTGTTAAAAGCCTTAAAAGTTTTCTTATTTTATCTATTACTAATCCATTTGCCAACCAATGAGATAATCAATTGGGTTGTTTATGATTCAGCTACCAAGACCTAAGCCTTTTTGAAAGAAGTGAGAATCTCATAAATATAACAACAGAAGAGTGAACTAACGACTAGGCTCATTATATCATTGAAATATACCTCTTTATGAATAATATTTCTGCACTATAATTTTTCACTACATCATTCTCATGCAGGATAGGGAATAGTCATATGTTTATGAGTATACCCCTCCACAAGGTATTAAAAGCTAATAGAAACCAGTCCCTACTTTGCATGAGAAGAGTCTAGTGAAAAATTACACTACAGAAATATTATTTATCAAGGGTAATCTCTAATCTAATGAATGACTAATAAAAATTATTAATATCTCTTTATATCTATAATTCTGAAAAACCTTTTCCAATAAATAAATAAAAACTTTATCATGATGAAAAATTATCTTTGTTCTCCATTTCCTCTCCCTCACCACCTATGATTTTTATTTGTAATGCTGTTAATCAAAGATGGGAAATGGTAATAAAATAATTGTTTAAAGAATAAAAAGATTACTTTAAAAAAAAACTTAGTGAAGCATATTAAATTTTTTTTTTATCCTTAGCTATTTTAATCTTTATTCTTTACTAATAACCAGTTTATAATAATGGTTTACATGTCCTCATTCTAGCATAGCATTCATATTAAGTGATTCTTCTCACATCTGCTATTGTCAATATTTACACTCTAACAATTATACTTGACCTCAGTTTATCTTTTAGCAACTTTCAATACAGTTAAAACTTATAATTTCAGTTAAAATTATATTTTTTACTTCAAAAAACTTTTGAATGCAAATTTGTAGCAATCTTACTAACTTTCAACAATTATCATAGCATTTTTTATAAATTTAACTGTATGTAGGATAAATCAGTAATACATATTGCATTTGCCTACATCAATCATAAAAAGCCTTTCTGGACAATAGTTAACAAATCTACTCACCCTAAATATCATCTGAGGTTTGAATCCAAGCCAGAGTAAAACTAGAAATTTTTTTGTTTCAAACAAACTTCAATTTTCTTTCAGATAGCCTGCTATAGCTAACCAAACTAATCATTTAATATTGGTCTGTAAATGAGTATTAACTATTGGAAGTTAAATAAGAATCAAATATATATATACTTCCATTCTCCCCAACCACATAATTATTCAAAACTTGTATTTTCTTCACTATTCTATGAGAAAGGCTGAACTTTGTCCTACAGTAGGTTACTCAAAGGTTCAAGCATGAACACACACACACCCTTAAAGAGCTAGATACTGCTTAACCAATTCACCTGGCCTGCACATTAAACTTTTCTTTAAAAAATTAGAAAGATTACTTTTATATCTATAATTTTAGATTCAAAATATAAATTCAAATTATTTTTATTTATATATATATAATCAGACAGATATAAATGTTCATAAAAAAAAAAACTATACATATAAAGTTCAATTAAACATTATTTTGGAATATCTAGATGAAATGGATTGAAACACATTTTAATGCTATAGGCTTTTATTTTGAATTTCTGAAAGCTACTTAAAAAGTAAAAATCATTTAGTAATTGAAACAAACAAAATTCAATATTTTATTAGATCAACAGTACAGATTGCAGTTGTAGATGAAATTTTCAAATACAAGCACTCCGGATTATAATTTGCCAACTTTCAAACATTTACCCCAATATATATATATTCAAAACAATTCTATGTATGTACTAATGACCATATGTTCAATTGGGAAAATACAAAAATATTGGAAGGAGAAGATGCAAAGAAGAAAATTCAAGGAAGCTGCTCATATGTCAATGGCAAATAATCCTATAAGTCAACCCAGTGTGGCAATACATAATGTATGGAAGCTTCTAATTAATCTCATTCTTAGAAAAAAGTATTTTAAAAAATTTGAAGGACTCTGGAAGATTTGAACCAATCCTCATAAATAAGTATACAAAATTTCTACTGTGTTGCCTTTGACAGAATAGCTCAAATAGTTATAGCATTGCCTTAAAAATCAATATTCAAGAATCTAAAGGTGTACATTTGTCACTGGTCAGGCCAGCAACACCTGAAGAAAAGTGGAGAATACTACTACTCGGTTATTGTTTAATTGCTGACATATATTGTTTATTTGGGTGTTATTCCTAACTAATTGTTTGTATTTGAAAGTTTAAATAAAGTTTAAAATTTTCTACACATTCAACACTTAATGATAGATGGTGGAAATAATCCAACATATTATCACATCCAGTATACCATCATCACAAATCTTCAGGTAAATATTCATTACAGTATAATGTTTTTAATAAAACATACTATATACTTATATATATAATTTTGTTTCAATAATAACCCTTCAACTAATATTTAATAACTTATACTGACTTATTACAGCATACAATGATTTCATTAATTCTTTCCCAACCTTGTACTATTTAGGGTGAAAGTATAGCAATTGGCTTAAAAGGTAGATTTCTGATCTATTCCTATCGGGAAAAGACACTTTAATCTATAAATAGCACTGTGCACTTAATTAGTCATATTACAAGCAAGTGACTATATGTTTATTTAATTCTTCCCCCTACAATATTGAGTTTCCAGATTTCTTTCAAATGTGGAGGTTCCAGTAGAGTTTGACTTTATATATATATATATAGAAATGCAAGTTGTAAACAGCCATAACACTTCTAAAAAACCATTCATGCTATAGTTTTTATTTCCTTCCATTAGATATGATTTTTGCTCACAGAATGTAATAACTTGAACATCAATAAATCAGGGATATTATTATATTAACTTTCTTTTACAAACTATTATTACAAGTACAAGACATAGAATTTGAAATTTTTTTATATGCCTTCCTCATAGAATTCCACTGCTTTTTAGTTAATTATTTAGTTATATAATCTTTTTCTTTTATGTCATTGGCAATAAACACTATTATTTAAATAAAACAATAATATACACTATATTTTAATGATTACTATAATTATCTCCTTTTAATATTTTCAACTATAGAATAAACATTTTTGGGGGAAAAACGTTTGAAAGGAAACAATGTCATCTTCCAGCCAAAAATTTCTACTTGTCCTCTCACATTCACTACAACCAAGAATCAATATGAAACAACAGACTATTGAATATAATTTACATTTTGTCCAATGCATATCATATATGGTTGATGCATCTTATAGTATGAAACCATCTCATGGCTATGACCTGTTTAAAAGTAATGAGAAATGAATTGGTTTTGAAACAAATGCTGAGCCATGAGAAGATAGAAAGATGCACAGTCATACTTATGGGGTTATGGCTGAGGAAAGTGAAAAAAACAAGTCTGATTAACTGCATGGAAGTGTGATTCTTGAAGACCACAAACAACTGATGATAGAACTGCAGAGTTCAAACTAGTCACAAACTATTATATCACAATATGTTATTTTCACATATCAAAATTTTATAAATTTCCTTTTATGTTTTAAAACTTTACAAATAAATATAATGACATTTGTTTTTTAGATGCTACTATTAATTATAATCAATTTTGTCAAAGTTGATTATGAAAATTGATTATAGCAAAAAATTAGCTGGCACTTAAATAAATATTAATACCACTGCTATAAAATAAATTAGTATAAAAAATTATAACATTATCTACAGTATCTATACATAAACAACAGCATTATCAAAAATCCTTTTAACTAAATAGACTCAGGCAAAATTATTTATTTCCATCTTCTATACTCCACCTAATGGGTAATTTATATAAATGTAATAATAACTAGAGTAGATTTATTTTAACAAATATTAATTACTACCATATATTCCTTTTCAAATTTTGAAATGTTAGGTGTGGCAACCTAATATAGTAAGAAGTTAAAAAGACAAGGGGGTATATTAAATTTAAAAAAAAAACAAATTTTACTTACTTTTTTTTTAAAATTACAAATCAAAAACTATCCAACCTATTATTAACTTTTCCTAAATGAAATGCAATGATGGTAATCATTTTCAGTTAAATGCTGCTAAAAAAGAAACGATTTAAAATTATTATAATTAATAAATTGCAAAATTACTTTATCTGCTCCCTGAAGAATCAGAGAAACCACATGAATTTCAATGAATTCATTTTCTAAAAAATATATTTTTTTATACAAATAATTTTAATTTTTAATTACAAAACCCAACTACAATTTAAAATATTACTAAATTATTTCAACAAATTTTTGAAGCAAGTTTCTCAACTCTGAAGATTCTTCAAATTAACTGATAATAAATCTTAATCATCATCATTAAATGTTTGCCACTAACTTTCCACTTAAATTTTAAATTTAAAATAAATCATAAAGCAACTAGTCTATATATAACATTCAAAATAGGCAAAAAAAAAAAGAGGGGGGGGGGATATTTAGTAAAAATAAAAAAAATAATAATAATTGTTAAGATATAATACAACATAATCAAAAAGTCTAAATAAATTTATAATTATTCAAATAATTTTTTCATTTGTTCTTCAAATCTAAAAATAAACCCTTTTGCTTCATCACCATTTTCAACCATCAGTGATCCACTACAGTGTTAAAGTCTTTCCAAATTTAATTCAGTTATTCAATCCCTAGCCCCTTTTCAAATCTCCTTATTTCATCCATCCATCTCACATGTGGTCTCTTTCTAGGTCTTTTAAAAACCCTTAAGATCCTATTAAAAACACCAGTCAAATTTCATTACAATCTCTTAATTCTTTTATTAATGTCAATAATACGTGTTTGTTCTCTCACCCATATATCTCATTTTCAATCTTTCCTTGTTATTCTAATACCTATCTCTCCATACTTTGTTAAGTGGTCGGGAGTCTCTACATTACTCTTTGGTTAGGTATCAAAATCACATATCCATAAATAAAAATTGGTAAAAAAAAATAGCTCCTAGAAATCTTCGTTTTCAAACACATAGGTATATTTCCTTTTGATATTAAA
This sequence comes from Epiperipatus broadwayi, assembly GCA_028023455.1. Taxonomy (NCBI): domain Eukaryota; kingdom Metazoa; phylum Onychophora; class Udeonychophora; order Euonychophora; family Peripatidae; genus Epiperipatus; species Epiperipatus broadwayi. The sequence continues at coordinate 13,475,991 of JAQFVV010000009.1, forward strand.
TTATTTTTACCAAAAATATTCCATCCAAGTTTAATTCATTGACTAACTTTATCTGTCATGATTCCATCTGTGTTAGTAATCTGACCAAGGTATTTGTAATTGTTAACTTCATCTAATTCATGATTATCAATATTTTCTTATTTATTTTTAGTCCTAGTTATAACTACTGCAACATTTCTTAAAGCTCTGAAGCATTATTTTCATAAACAACCACAATATCTGCAAAATCTAGATGACTTAAATAATCTCCATTTAGTTTTACTCCCATAGCTTCCCAATTTAATCCACCAAATAGTTCTTGTAAAATTGCAGTAAAAAGTTTTGAAGATAGAGAATCAATCTGACATACATCTTTCTGAATGTTAATTTTCTTAGTGACACCATTTTAATCTAATCATTGTTGCTGCATTTTTGATAAATATTCTTCAGAATATGATAATATTCTGGGTCTATATTTTGATGATTCAATGTTGTGACCACCATAGAAATGTATATAGAATCAAATGACTTTTCATAATCTACAAATCCAAAGTATAACAACTCATGTTCATGGGACTCTTTCTATAACTTTTCACAATACTTAGATATGATCCACTATGTTAAAACTATTTTTAAATCTAGTTTGTTGCTTTGGTTGTTTAGAATTCAATGATCACTGTAGACAAATTATTACATATACAACTGATAGGTCTATAATTTCTAATATCACCTTCAATATTACTACTGCATTCTTTTAATCATCTAGTATATTTTTATCAATTAGACATTTGATATATAACTTTGCCAACAATTTTTCTATTTCTTCACCTGCTTCATTTAAGATATCAATAATAATTCCATCATTTCCTGGAGCTTTTACCAATCTCTATAGATTTAAATACATGTTTTAACTTAAAATGCTGGACAATTTAGCAAATGTAATAACCATAGGAGATTGTTTTCTCGTTTATTCACTATATACTTCTTTGTAGAACTTTCCGACATATTTTATGTCATTCTTTTTTAGTAATAATTCCATCTTTTCTTCTTATTGCAGAAATAACTTTCCAATACCAAGATGTTTTTTAATACTTTTGAAATGTATTTAATTTTATAACTTTTCTTACCAATTAATTATATTTTCTTATGATAAGTATTAACTCTTTTCATATCATTTTGCAAAACTAAGAAATTTAAAAATTCATATTCCTTTTTTTCTTCATATAGTTCCTATCCCAATAGAAAATTTACTTATAAATTGCTACTTTTTTTGTACCAATTAACTTTCTTGTAGTATTTAATAGAATGTCAGTTATCTTCTTATTGATTTCAATCAAGTTTGAACTATCTTTCAATATCTCTTAATATTTTAAAATGATTTGTAAGTTTTAATTCAAATGTATTTGAGTGATTCTGAAGATTAAAAATATCAGTTGCTAATAATTTTTTTTAATAATTATCATCTCTCTAATTTTGCATTAACATGTATCTTAAATCTCATTAATTGATGATCACTTCTTGTGTTTAATTTATTAAGAACAACATATTTTCTGTTAATCAAAATATCCAATTCTGCTATATTTTCATTTGAATGCTTTCATGTCCATTTCTGTTTAGCAGCATTTTCCTCAAAAAAGGAAGTCATAATATAACTTTTCTTTTTATGTTAACTCCACAAGTCAGTGTCCTATCTCATTTCTATCATCATAACCAAATTTATTCATAACACTTTCATTTTTCAATCATTTACCAATTCTAACATTAAAGTCTTCTATGACAATTTTAAAATATTTAATCTGGACAAAAGCATTTTATTACGTCCATGTAAAAATTCTCTAACTTCTACATTACTATGAGAACTTTTTGAAGCATAAATCTGAAGTATCTGCATTTGGTTTCTTCCATTAAGTTGAATAACTAATCTTACCACTCTGTTTGATAAAGAAGCAATCTTCACAATGTTGTTCATCCAATTTTTTATTTATAATGAATCCTAGTCCACTTGTGCTCCCAATGTTTGTGCCTTTGTAGTAAAATACATGCCCACTTTTTAAATCAATTGTTTCATTACATTTCTTCTAACTTCACAAAGCCAATAATTTCTCATTTAATATTAGACAGTTCTTGTTCCAATTTATGCAATCTTCCTTCACTTGAAATTGATCAGCAATTGTTTAGAATTACATTAATGCAAGCTATTATTCCCATGTATTATTTTTTTACTGTTTCTATGTGAACCTTCAGATATAATTTATTAGCATATAAATTAAAATGAATTTTTATCATATTTATATTATATACCACCTAAAATAAAAAAATTTGCTTTAAGTACACAAAAAACTATATATTTTTCATCTCAAATTACAACTTTTCAAAAATTAAAGAAGAAAAATGTAAAATATAATTTAAAATATTATTTAATTAAAAATAATGATTAATATGTTAAGTACTATTTCAATTTTTTTTTTCTAATATACTTAGTTATAAAGAGAAAAATGCATAATACTAGCTGAATGAGCTGCAAAATTCAAGCTTTTCTCTATTTAAAGGGGAAGTGTGCCTGAATGGGGTATTTAAAATATTTTACTTAGTTATATATCAAATTTTATTCAAAAAATAGCAAGGCTCACTTGAAAAATGCTAAGCTGTATCTTTTACCAACCAAACATGTCAATTTTTGGAAATTCCAACTACTAACTAAAACTATAATTATATCTGTGAGTAGTAATCTTGAAAATAATATTAAACATATGTAAAATATAAACCAAGAAAGTATTCCAAAGGCCATATAGCACAGAGATTATCAAAAAAGGTAAAGAACACTATCTTAACAGAGTGCAAAGTGAAAGAATTAATTATTGAAACATTCTTAATGAAATAATGAATAAAAATAGCAGAGTATGACTTTCTAAATTAATAAATTATTACATTTTTAAATCTCTATATGTTTTTTTTTGGCCATCCTATACATATAACATCCACATTCATCTTTATCTTTCATTATTAGTGATTGATTCTTAGAAGTCAAATCACTTTATAATTCTTGTTTAAAAAAACCATGTCTACAGCATTCAATTTATTTTTATTTTTTAAAAAAAAATCTAATTGAATGGAGCTGTTCATTCTATCTGCCATTTTGATACTTAAATATCACAAGGCTTTTTGAATAAGTATTAATACTATACTATTCTCACATAAAAAAAAGAAAGCACTTTTTATATTGAAAACTATTTATTATATTTCTACGTCATTACAATTTCAACGACAAAAAAAAAAACACACACACTTTAAAATAGATGTAACTCAAGACAATCAATTTGAAATGAGTTGAGAAAAAAAAAATCCAAAAACTGCTGAAGGTTCTGAATCTTATGGTCGGAAGTACACCATCACACTAGTACTCATATACAATATTCAAAATTTAAATAATATTTTCGTTAAACTACTGCTGGATTAATTACATCCTCAATGATGTGCCCTCTGGTGAAATAAATATTTGACAAGACAAAGGCTGTTATTGCTTGCTAAATAAAATGGATGATAACAAAACTTTTCAAGTTTATATTTTTAAGTTAATAAAATACAATAAATATTTTACTGTCAAAATTACTTTTCTTCTTATAAGAAAAGGCAACATGCTGAAAAATAACATTGGTGATTTGTATAACTTAAGAGATATGTTTTACAATTTAGAAATAATATAAATGCAAAAATAAACAAAGGTGTTAAATATAAAGGAATATTGAAATTTTCTCAACAAATTTGGTGTCACAAGCACAGTTAAAATAGGACATCATGACTTCCTTAGAAGATTAAATCATGAAAGATTTACCATATATGGACTTTTTCACAACATTTGCATTATAAAATATATCTATTCATATCTAGCATTTTTATATGAATAAAGTAGGATTTTTTTTAAATAATTAAGATTTCCAGAGCAAGCCTAAACTTTTTCAGATAACCAGCCTACAGCCAACTTAAATAGCTACCTGCCCATTCAGAATCTGAGTATACTATTATTCTTATACAGAAAGTAAAGATAGTATCATTAAGCTTTTACTAATGAGAAGAGAAGTATCCTATAACTCGAAATCTGGAACTGGTGATTTCCCTTTACCAACTTTGTTCATTCACACACTATTATGGAATTGCAGATTAGAACAATAAGACATTGATCAACAACAATTTCTTAATAATTTTGACTTATTTATTACATAATGATATGCTATTTGGAGAAAGGAAGTTGCTTAAGTTATTTTATGATTAATGCCTGACAAAAATTTAAATTTCTAATATTTATTTATTAACTGAATTGATCAGATAAACTGTCACTGGAGTATCAAAGTTGCAGGTTAAATAGAATAATTCCACTCAACTTATCAAACTAAAATTCCATTTCTTGATTTAACTCAGACACTTCCAGCATATCATTATCATAACTAGATTATATTTCTCAATGCAAATATATTTCAGCATGATTAAGATAGAATAAAAAACAATACTGTAGTCTTGTTTAGACTGCTTGAAATAGCACCAACAACAACAAAAAAAAAACAGCTTTCTATTTTAGAAAGATAATTGCTAATTAATGTTACTGATTTTTTTAAATTAATTTTTTTTTATCACTCTAGAATTAAAAACATTATTTCAGAAATTACAAGTATTAATTGTATAAGTGTACAGATTTAGAAAACTGTATTTATAAGTAATATCATTGTTTAATAATTATCTTAGTTCTTCAATTAGTATTTTAACAACCTGATTACATTTATTCATATCCATTAAATCTTATAATATTAAAGCATTTAATGTTTCATACGTGTGTGCATTATATATATTCCTGCCAATATTTCATATGGTAGTCATTATCTTTAATTATATGTAAGTCAGTTGACTTTTAAACCTATTTGTTGGTGCAGACATTACTTATTATTTATTGAGGTTAAAATTATAGTAATAACTTTAGTCCATTATTGTGAAGTTTTTATCTTGGTATTGTTAGTTGTAGAATAGCCTTAGTATATCAGGCCTCATTTATTACAGTTAGTATTGTTACTGGATAGAGTGGATAAGATCCTCATTCCTATTAGTTATACATGAGTGATAGTGATTATATTTCCAGTGATGGTAATCACATATTTCTAAATACCTAGTGTATTGTTTTTGGTAAGCCTCTCCATATATATATATATTCCTAGTGCACTGAGACATAAAGGTCCAGGTATCTTCTTTTGCCTCAAATGTAGGTGTTATTTTGGAAGCCACCATGCTTTTGATATATTTATGCTAGTTGCATTATAGAGTCCTCTTTTGATCTATTACTCATGAGATTTAATTTAAATTTTCCACCACAGTAGGTGAAGATGCTTGTATTTTAGTATGCAATGTCAAAATAAGTTTGTTTGAAGGATGTGATTCCTTTAGGATGTAGTCAATTATGTTATTCTATCTTAGAATAACATTCTATTATTCTATCTTAGAATAATATTATTCTTAGAATAATATTCTATTATTCTATCTTAGAAGCAAATTTATAAGAATTTATAAATAAATGAAAAATTGTTTTAAAAGATAAGAGTAAAAATATAGTCCAATGATAAATTTCTCACAGATCCAAAATAAGATTAAAAATTTTAATCTCAACTAATGCAAACTCATCTATCTAAAAAAAAAAGGTGGATTGATATATGAAAAATAAGTAATGATTTTTATTCAATGAGTTTATAAACACCTAAAATATAGTTCTTAAAATTGCAAATTAATGTAGTTAAATTACAGGAAGATTTCAAATAAGTTTAGTTCTACTAATAAAGTAAATATATAAAATAAATAAAACTTTATGATAAAATAAAGCAAATTAAAAATAAAAACATACAAAAGAACAATGTAGTTTTAAGAACAGGAGAGTCTACATATATGTTCTTTGAGTTTCTAAGAATAAATCAAAGCAATATAAATAATTAACAAATTAGTATAACAATAATAATAGCCAAAACATTATTGAATAGCTTTCTATAGACAAAAACCTCTCCAACTTCCCTTCCACACACACACATGCACACGCGCGAGTGAAGAAAACAATAATTAGGCTATTCAATGAGAGGTTAACCATTTGTCAACAATTAATAACCAATAATTAGATAATGACTATAAGCTAACTTCCAACTTTAATCCAATTCAAACTCAAAATCCTGAAGATGGCAGATTAATATACTAACCATTACACTATGATGTCCAAATATAGGATTTGAAAACAAATAGGTTTTAAATGAAATTTATCCTGTGTTTAAAGGAAAGTGTGAAAGAATAATTAAATGATGTGGTGGTTCATAGGAAATGATATGTGTTTTTGTTACTGTAACGGTTTTTTAATTCAAGAATATTATTATATTTTTCATTATAAAGAGTTTTTTTAATGCTATCATCACATTATATTTTACTTCTTTTTTTCTTTGCTATTAACAGAATTGAGGGATTGTTTATAACTATTTCTTGATTATTTAGATTAAAACAAAATTGTTGATTTAAAAAAAAAATTACAGCAATCCTGCAGCAATATTTTTTGTTGTTATTGTTGTTTTGTTCCTGCAGCAATATTTTTTGTTGTTATTGTTGTTTTGTTTATAAGTCATATTTGACTTCAGTTTGAATTTGTTTGTGCTTCAATACAAATCCATTTGGAAAACCATATGCTTCATTGCATAAATATTAAGGTAAAAAACATAAGTGCAAAATATATATATAGATTTCTTGTACTATACATGAATATAATTAATACCTAGCTGTAAAAATATTAACCAAAAAATAATGTAAAAAAATAAGAATTAAAAAACAATTATTAAAAATGTTAATTTCAGTTTAAAATGAGTAAATCAATTCCCTATCTAAGAATATAAAAAAATCTTGATGTGGCCATTGAAATAGAAGAATTGGCTTTCAACATACTAATAATCACATATAACTAATTAAATTAATAATAAAAAAGTATTATGTTAATTCTTGGATAATATCCATTCTTTGACAGCAGAATTTAGTAAATTAGATTATTGGATAGCCCACTGATGAAACAATTAACCAAATTTCTCTATTAATTTTTATCATTTACATTCTGTAAAACATTCTTTATTTTCAGTTTTTTCCTATTATATTACAAAAGAAGATTGATATATGTTGCTTATTAACTCCATAAGAGGACAAACTATGGTACAGAGGTAAAATATGTTTTGTGATCAAGCCTTGAGAGCACCCTCATTAATCTATTTAATGAATTGATATCTAAACAAGCCATATTTTTATCCCACATATTCTCAATGTAAATCTCTTAATAGTTCTCAAAGTTCAAACTCAACTTACTTTGACTCTTAATAAGTCATCACAACTTAGTATCTGCATGTATATTTTAATCATATATATAGTATACATACAAACAGAATACCATGATGAATAAAAAAATTGAAGTTGAGTCTCAGATAGTAAAGAAATAATATAAATACAAATACATAATTCAAGGTATTATATATTACTTAATTAGTATATATATATCAATAATAAATACTAAAGAATACCACACTATTATTAAAAATATTTAATCTTATAATTAACCAACAATATTATTTGATATATATATATATTGATAATAAAATTTAAAAATCATAATGGAATGATCTGTTCCCATCTAACAATATATATATATTAATCCAAAATCCAAAATATAAGTAAATAAATCATTGCATTCTGGGAAAAACTATTATAAAATGGTAAATCTAAATGAAAGTTAGAGGAGAGCAAAAGTAAGAAATTAAAAAATAATAGAACAAAAAAAAATTTTTTTAAAAATGCAAAAAAAAATATTTTTTTTTTTCTTGGACCATAATTTTGGTTATTTAATTTACTTTAAATTAATTAATTAATGCCCCCCACACACACACTTTTATTTAAAGTTGTATAAAACAATCAAAATTGTGATCAAAAAAAAAAAATTAAATTCTACTTTTTAGTGCATTAGTTCTTAAATTAAATAAAAACACCTTTTAAAAAAATATTTTTTATATACACCTGGCTCTCATTTTATGCGGTAGATAAGTTCCTCAGAAAATGCACACAAAAATAGACGTAACTTACCTTGAAAAATGGGGATAGGGGTTGTAATTTTCAGAAATTGCATAAACGCAAAGCAAGAAGGAAAAAATTACTTTAAAATTTGCATTAAAAAAATAAAGGAATAAAGTATGATTAATAAAAAATTTCAAATATTTGAAAAAAATTAATACAAAACTTTTTTTATTAACTACAGTATTTAATTTTACATTTTTTCATACATAATTTAATCATTAGCAGTTAATTGGCTATCTGACAATATGCGTTCATTTGTGAAATGTTAAGAAATCAGATTTGTCATGTGACATACAACTAGCGCCACTTTCAGTCTTGAGCTATGTTGATGGTTTTTTTGTTTCCATATTAAAAAAAATGAGATCGTAATCAAAACAAAAAGATTATAGATTATCATTAGAAAGATTATTTTCAGTTTATAAAATCAATAAAATCTTCGTTATTATTTATTTTAAAAATCTAAAAAATTATTTATTTCTGTTATAATTAACAAAATACGTTTTAAAAGTTTAAAATTTTTGAATATTTATTGCAATATTTTTATATGTAAATATAAATCTATTATTATTATTTACTCATTAGTATAAGTAGATTATATACAAAGAAGCTAATATTTTAAATACAGCTTCAGGCCATATTCACGTTAGCTGCTAATATAATATTATATTTTTGAAAAAAAAAAAAGTATTTCAAGTCAAAATAAGTTATTAATTATTTAAATTTCTTGATATCTAATAAATATAGTGAAATATGAAAGGTATTAAGAAGAAACATGAATCACATAACTTCAAAATCGCATTAAAAATCTGCATAAAACGAGACCCAGGTGTATATTATTTTTTAATGTAGAGGTATTTTGCAATTGACTTACCATTAAGAATGTCACTTCAATTTCTCAAAAATCATTTACCATAAACAAGAAAGCAATTTGTATTTAAACTTAAAAACTAAGAAATTAAATTTGCAAATTGCCAATACTATTAGGCTGGACAACCCTGAAATATTGTTTGTCATCTATATTGAACACTTGTACAAAATTTGAAGAAAATCCTGATAGAATTAGATTAAAAATCATTTACAAATTTTTATTTTTATTAAAGCAATGGTTTAAAAAATTCAAATTTTATGTAAATAACTTAAAGGCAAATTAAGATTTGATCTTCGTTTCTTTTTTCTTCCTATTTTAATTAACTGTGAACAGCCTAATTTTTTTTCCTTAAATGAAATGAAAATGTTTACTTAAAAAAAAAAGCAATATAGTGCTATCTATTATGCATGACTCAAAACTCACCAAAGCAATCTAAATATGGCTTGAAGTGCAGCCTACCAACACAGCTAGGCTAGACAACACCGAAGTATATTGTATTGCACTGTCATCAAAACCTAACTCATTTAGAAAATTCATTTAGTAAAAGTAGGCTAAAAATTGGTTTCAAGATTTGATCCAAATACACCAACATTTTTATGGTAAATAAAATGTTTTAAAAATTTCTCTTTAAAATTTATGATTCAAATTTCTCTTCAATATAAATAATAACAAACAAACAAAAATAATTATGACAAAAACAATTAAAATATTTTTTAAATCTATACAAAGTATTGAAAATGATATCACAATAAGTTCCAGTAACTACAACTAAATACATATATATATATTTGCATAAATATTGTCCGTAATGTATACACACATGAAGTCATATTTTTCTTCATGGTATAAGAGTTTCACAATTTTCACTAAGTTTAACATTTAATAAAATTTTCAACATTCATGGATGCTTTTTCACCTTCTTATCTAAAAATTTTAGAGGTAAGACTTTTAATCTAGATTCAACATATCAATAAAAAAGATATTCATCATGAAATCTAGGGATTCATATAGATATCATTCAATCATATCATTACACTATAAAGATTACCAGAAAACAGCATATTAAGGAGTTAGAAAGAATCCTGGAGAACTTTGGTGTTTAAGGTAAGTGTGGCTTTCCAATAGTGGAGCTTTAATTTTAAATTTAATGTGTTCTCCAATGCTCTTCTATATTTATTAGTGCCCTCCATTACAGCATGGCAATTTTTATGTAGTTTTCTATCTATGGTTACTGATCTCCACAGATTCCAAGCAAAAATCCAAGAAGCATATTTTTTGTCAGCAAATAAAGTATGCTTTTCAATCATTATATTTTTTCTTTTAGGATTTCTTCATAATACACTCTCTTCCAAGCAATATAATTTAAAAAGCAAAACTAAACAGCTGTCTCTCTCTAATCTCCTTATTTATTAATTAAAATGATATGCCATAATTAACTAAACTATTCCTCCTCTTTTTATAATCAGCTTTGGTTTATTTCTACACTTATTTTTGATGAGTTGTTTACATATACCCCTTTTTCTTAATTCTTTAATTAAATAAAAATATCAAATATCTATTCTAATTATTTATTATATAACTTTTAACATAATTTCAACTTTTCAACTTCAAATATTAAATTGTTTCTTTTTACTAATAAAATTATGTTTAGCTATTTCTTTCTTAATTTTGTGATAAATATTGCTTAACTATTCTCATTTAGCTATCAAGAACTGCAATTACTGAGAATTCCTCTTTTATTGGAATATTTTTTTCTTTTTTATTGCTTAAATATTAATATTAAATGATAATATAATATTTTGACAATAATTTGATACCCTGCATCATAATTATTTCTACAGAAACAACAGCTGTGTTTGAAATATGCAAAACAATCCCTTTTTAATCTTCATTTCTCTCCCCATACCTCTTTTTTTATGCTACTTGTTTTGAGTGGCCACTCCCTCACATTTATTGAGAGCTGTTTAAATATTTTCAGTTAAAAAAAGCTACTTTGTCTTTTCTTTCAAACATATACTATCATATATATAACATTTTTTGAAATTTTGAACTATACTGCTAATTTGTGCTTCTTATAGACCAAGGCTATCCAACCTTAAGTAAACCAAGGGCTGCACTAAAAAACTATTTGTCCTAAGGCCACTTCCAAATAAAGACAGAACACATATTAAACCTATTGAAGAGTCCTATCAATAGCCACTTCCGCTTTTGGCAGCCATCTTTGCAACTGGTCTTACAAAAAGCGTCCCTGAGCGATTCAATTTCAGGAAGATAGGGACGATTGTCCCCTTACCTTTACGTTTCTTATTCAAGGTAAGTCGGTTTTAATCATTATATATTATGGAAAGTGATAATATAATCAATAATTCACAAATTAAGGTTAGCCCCGATCTCAGCATTCAATCTAGTAATGCAGTCATCGGTCGTAAATTTTATAGCCTTAGATCTAATCTAAATTCATCCAAAATAACTTCTACAACAAATAAAAACCCACAAACCAATATTTCAAAAGAAAACAGCATCACAAATATCAACATAAGTTTAAAAAATATTCAACTTACCCCTAATATAAGTAATAGCATTAATATCTCATCAAGCGAAACGATTGAAATGCTTAAAAATACAAGCAAAAACCAATCATCACCTCTCCGAAGACTTTATGCACCCTCAGAAGACTCTAATGAGCAATTTCCTTTGCCCAATAATACCCTGGAAACCATATCTGAAAATAATAGACAAAATTACCGACAAGATGATTTCGGCGAATTTTTTAAAGTTAAAACTTTTCCACCAGAGGTCGACAAAACCAGTGCTGTCACATTACAGTTTGTCAACAGTAAATTTAAAAATCAAAAAGAAGAAATAAATTTTAAAACCGATAAATCACATTCCAGAACAAACAAAGATTATAGCGCAGAACAATTCATTGCTACTTCAGCCAACTTACAATCTAATCCAAGTTCTTCAATACCAATATTGAAAAATTCCTCTACGTACGCAAATATCGTAAGGTCTAAAAATTCTGAGAGCATCTCCGAAAATATTAAGGCCGATAATTTCAATGAACTATATTTGAATATCTCAGAACTAGACATAGAACAAGAATCAAACACTTTGGAAAATGTCTCATTTAATATAAACGATCTTAATGACGATATGTTCCTAAAAATAAATAATGAGTTCAACAAAACGATTCCCAATAGCCTATATAAATCGTTTGCTAACTACTACAGCGATAAGTCGTTAATCTTAGCCATAACAAATCAACAATGTGCTCTATATAAGTTCCCTCTAGAACAGCTATACAATCTAATCAATCAAAAACAATTAGGCAGAGGCATTCATATGATTCTTAATCATCCCAATGACCTCTATGTTATCGTTGAGTTTAAAACGTGGGCGGACCGTATGAACTTTAAAAATAAATACAGATCTTTAGGAAATTTTATACTATGCTCCATAGATATGAACCGTCCTGTTACACTATCCGGCAGAATCCAAAACTGCCTTGCCCACTTGAAAGAACAAGAACTACAAGACATCCTTATTAATTATGGTTCAGTTAGCAAATTTAAACACCTATTAAACCCTAACTGCGAAGATCAAATCCTGTCCAATACTGTTATCTTCACACTTACATTGAAGAAAAATATTATACCCACTGACATACCCACTATTATTACTGCAAGAGGCTCTCCTATGGTTTTGACTTTCAGGGGAGTACATCCACAATGTTTCTTCTGCCTTGAAAGAACACACCTCATTAAAGATTGTGCAGCAAGAATATGTACACACTGTGGTATTAAAAAGAATAAAGTTCACAGATGTCCTGGTAGACCTACTAACACGGCTCTCACATCCTTAAATAGACCATCACCACATGGGCCTAATTCAATCAGCAACCTCACAAACCCAGACAACCTGATTCAAATAAATCCTCCAACAAACCCTTTCACATCCAAACCTATCTTTCAAAATGAAAATATTCAAGAAAGAACAAACGACAACCTCTACACTAATAGTAGTGAATCAGAGATCCAAGCAATTACTTATACCGCGCCTAAACCAATCACTCAAACCGATAAGACTAAAGATCATACATACGATACATATTATACTAATCCCCGAGAAACAATACTAGGCCAAACTCTTGATACAAAAGAAGGCAATATGACCAAACCACCTGATGAGAGCAAGGAAAATATAGGAGATGAAGAAAATACACTCAAAAAATTTCAAAATAATCCATCCATAACAACTCCCACCCAGTCTAAAACCATTGATACATCCTCATTTGGGTCAGTTAAGTCCAGTAAACCTAAACAAAGTGATCCACAAACTGTCCTCAATTCTTCAACTCCTGCAATAATTAACCATCCAGATGAAAAGACTTGTCAAACACTCAACCCGAAAGTCAGCATAGTTAATGTTTCCCAACAGTTACAGCAAACCGAAAATGACTCAGGTCTAAAATTTAAAACAAATTCCTATAACAATAAAAAAACACTTTTATCAAAAGAACAGGAAAATGAAAAAAACACTGTTAAACTTCAAAACCCTCAAAAAACCGACACAACAAATACCCAAAATACAAATAAGAAAATTAAAAGAAAATCAATTCGTTCAGATAAATCAAGCTCTGATGATGATAGCGCCCATCTGATACATTACTCACCTCCACCCTCTAACAAACAAATTTCAGATATATCAAGCACAAAGCCTCGCAAATCCATAGAAAAAAAGAGGAAAACCATGGATCCTATAACCATTGATACCATTGATCCTTCTGACGAATCTCAGACAGATTACACTACTTCATCAGACACCGAAGACTTCATGGATGCGTTTCCGCAACCAACAACTATATCGCCAATCCATCCACAAATTCAATCACAAGACTCTGATTGCCAAACAACATCAGACCTCATTAACATGGAGATGTCTCACATTGACTTGGCACACTTTGCTGAGGACGGTTTGGATTAATCTATCATGTTCTGCAAAATTGCTGGAATTAACATTCGCGGCATCAACTCAATTGATAGAGTTCTAGCTATTAAAAACTGGCTCTCGCTCTGCTCCTCTCATATACTTCTTATGGGTGAAACTAAATATCACCATAAGACCGATCATAAAATACTATCTCTTCTCTCAACTCTCGGATTTACTAGATTTTCCATAGGCCATTCTGCTTCAGGTGGAGTCGGTATTCTTCTCAGCAAGTCAACACCACCAAACAGTTTTAGCATTCTATTCCTAGATGCCAATATTATTATCATAGAAATAGACTATTGGGGTTATCCGATCATCATAGCTTATACAGCCAAAGACACCTCTCAATATCTAAAAATAATCCACATCCTAAATGCCATCAATGCTAACAGAGCCTCCCCTACTATTCTTCTGGGAGACTTTAACACCACATAGAATGACTTCAACAAGAGATTTTTGCATCTAATAAATCGCAGATTAATGTGTGGAGAGGGCTTCTTCCCTCCCGAAGCCTACTCTTTCTATACTAAAACTAAAAAGTCCCTGATTGATTTGGTTTACTACACCCCAGACCTCCATTTCAACCTTGATGCAGCCTTGGCTCCTGTTGCTTTCTCTGATCATATGGCTCTAATCTTACAACTTACACCTATTTCAATCCCTGCACCTATTGATGGACCTGGTAAAACCATGCGCATGATCACCCAATCAAATATGACCAAAGTGATAGTATCTGAGGCATACATCCTTTTCCAGAAAATAAACATCCTTTCCCTTCCTGCTGAGGAGGGCTGGTTTTCCTTCATCGGAATACTACAATCCATATTAAATCACCACGCCAGGAAAATCAAAGGACCTAATGGCCTTCTAAATGATCTAACAGACATTAATATACAACTTCAAGCTTTACAGCAAAATTTCACAAATACAGAAAAAATCATCTTCCTTAAAAATCTGTACAAAATCAAGCAAAAGTCCCTTGCAGAATATATATCCATCAGAAGAGCCAAATGTTTCTTAGCACAACAACACTGCTGGACGAGAGACTACCTTAGATGGGCACTGGGGTACAATAGAAAACAAATCACTCCCTTATCCATTAATTCTAATGGAACCAATCTCGTTGGCTTTCCAATGATGCAGCACATCAGCAAACAATTCTGCCAATTAATGCAAAAAGATGGTGCTCCTCCTATAAACAGCTGGTTGGATGCTGGTGACCCCGTCGAACATGGCATCACAGAAATCCAAATCAAAAAGAAGATAACATCTCTCCCGGACGGCGTTCATCCTGGCCTTCATGGCATCCCAAATTTCCTTCTCAAACACCTCAGTCAATTCACTGTGACAATTATTAAAAAAATGATTGATCACCTAGCCTCCGGCAACAGAAACATAACAGATCTTTACCCAGTGGCACTCGTGCCTTTTATTAAAAAAGCAAAACCACTAAACGACATTAACAATATCCGGCCAATTTCCATGACTCCATTGCTTATCAAGATAATTGAATCAGTCATTAAGATCAAATCCAAACTCAAATCCTTAGCCATATCTCGTCAAACCAATACGGGAAAAAGGGATCATCAACCTCGCATGCTATGTCCAATGTAACTGCACTATTCAATTACATCAGAGGACATCGTAAATCAAAACCTATTGCTGTCCAGCTGGATGTTGCGGCAGCATTTGATTCAGTCCAGATAAATGTCCTCCTGGATATTCTGTTGGAATGCGACATTCCAGCCGGGATTGTTCAAATGATCAGCAATCTGCTCAACAACAGAGAGATTTTTCTCTCTCTTGATGGCAAGATTACACCAGGCTTCAAGCCATACAAGTCGATCCCTCAAGGATCTCCACTCAGTGCCCTTTTCTTCACAGCATACATCAACCCTCTTCTGATGGATATAGAAAAAAACCTCCCAGGAATTTTCCTTCCCTCTCTTCAATAAAAACTTCAATGTATTTGCATATATAGATGACATCATGGTTGTTCTTCCCACCATTAAATACCTTCCCCATCTCATGAACATCTTAAACAGAAATACAGCGAAACTTGGCCTACAAATAAACTTTAACAAATCTTCCATCTGGAAGATTATGTCTGGTAAACAAATTAACTCTCCCTTTTCTGCAAAACCCCAAAGATACCTAGGTTTCCCAATCTTCAAAACACCAACTGCAATGGCAAGAGATTCAAGATGCAATCCTCCATTCAACTGAAGCCATCACCACGTCACTCTCTAGAGTATACCTTTCATTATATGGAAAGGTTGGCCTCCTCAACATGATCATAATGCCAAAAATCTCATATTATCTTCCATTCGTAAAAATGTCTAAACAGTTTCAAAATAAAATCAACCGATTATGTACCAAACTTCTCTGGAGAGGAAGGACAGTTGCTATTAGCTTGCGAGGCATCCAACGACCACGCAGGTTCAATGGACTGTCATTCCACTCAATACAAGCAATCATTTTACAGAAAACCCACAACACTCTACATAATCTGATCATCTCATGTGGATACTCCAACATTATTAAAAAAAATTACACCAACAGATCGTCCTCCGCCCTCTGCCAGTTCATGGATAGCCTCCCTAATAGACCACTTACAACTTTATAACCCAATAATGCCCTCTAACCTTAACAAAAAAATCACCTTATGGGAAGCATACAATATAATCAACTATAATCAACAACCCATTAAAACCAGCCTAAAAATAACCAACCAAAGACTCATTTCACACTTCAAAAGATGGAGTCTGGAACCCAAATTCCTTGACTTCATCATTAAAATAAATCTTAATGCGCTTCCCACGATTTGGTTCCTTTATCACCGAAGAGGTTTTAACAGCACTGATCCTATATGTGGTCTGTGTGCTCGTGAAGATGAAACCATAGACCATATTATACACTGGTGCCCAAGACTTAAAACACTGAAAGAGATAATTATAATTAATTCCAACATAAGACCTGATATGATTTTCTCACTTGAAAATGCCATTCATAATGGATTTTTTTCAATAATAAGGCTTTCTACCTTTGTCCTTTATTCCATATGGATAGTGAGATGCAAAACTCTCATGGAATTACCCCCGCCACAAATCATACCATTGTTTTATCAAACGCTCAAAAAAATCAAAAAACGTGACCAGCTCCTGGCCTCCAGTAAAGTCTTTGATGACACCTGGTCTTTAACTGCTCTTTCCTTTTCCTGATTATCAACTCCCACCTACCAAGCATTATAGAATAGGAAATTCTAAAAGAAAATATGCATGTTTATATTAAAAATGCTTATTCCATTAAACAAGTTCTTAGAATCTCATCACTATACCTAACCACATAAGAGTATAACAATTGTACTCTCATAACAAAATCTTGCCAGATGACAAATAGAACATTATACAATCATATTATTGTACAATTTATTCATTTATCTATCCTTTATTAGTATGTAATCACTATTTATTGTTAATAAAAAATTTTTGTTGAAATGAAGAGTCCTATCAATAGCTAGGATTAGCAGGCATTACAAAAAACAATTATGGTGTTTATAAGCATTTTTATTCAAACAGAAGACAAGAAATAATGACTGTTTATAGTACAGTCCACAAACTTCATTATATTTTGTTTTAAGCTCCACATTGTGCACAGTAAATAATAGCTCATGTTTTTTTGATAAACTAATCAGAATAGAATATTTTTCAACATGCACATGTATGTAAAAGACAAGTGCTTATATATATATATATATAGGATGCATATATAAACTAAAATTAGAATATAAACACTTTTTTTTTAAATATTAATGACAGTTATTAATAGGAAATTGAGAGAACACATTCACATATATTTTACTGTGTGTCCATTCTATGAAACAATAAGAAAAAAAATTTACTATAGCATACTTCCCCTCTTTTCTTCCATAGTGTAAGCTTGTGGTTAAACACCTATAGAGGTCCCTACTATCGCATTTTACACACATATTCTCGAGGTTACAGCCTCAATAAATATTTCTTTAAATAAAGTAAATAATGGAATGTTTGGTTTTCATTGTAATTAAATATGCTCCGGGCAATTTTTTTTTTCAACAACTTTTTTCTCCTATAGAAACATAATAGATCTTTTTATCAAAAAATTACAATCTCCCTAATTCTTTTAATACTTTTAAGTCAGTATTAATTAACTTTAAATATCTTCTAAAATTTTGTAAAACTTTAGCATTATTCTTAGAAAATATTTTATTATGCGAAATACTGCACATCAAATTTCAGAAGGTTAATAAAAATAAAACATATGTGGTTTCAACATGAACCGAAGAAATAATTATTAATGAACATGAGCATTTACACCATTCAGAGATGGAAAAATGCCCGCTGATGTAATTTAAAATTTATTTACAAATTTTGTTTTATAAATGTGCTCATGTATGGAGTTCAGAAACTAAAAATGGCTGTTCAATTATTGTAAAATGTATTAAACTTGTGAATTTTAATGTTTTGTATATGTGTGTGTGTTTATTTTCATTTTTATTTGTTTACATTTTTTTATGATAGCATATAACAGAAATCATGTACTTTGACAAAGCATAATTGGCAAGTTCATTGTATATCATGTTAGCAAGAGCTTTGTGATAGCTGAGTTTCATTTATCAAACTATTTACATTAATTTCAATGCTTGTAACCATATACAAATATGAAACTAAAGAATTCTTCATTAATAGTAAAGTCCTCTTGGAAAGTTTAAACAAAAATTAAAAGATGACTTACATCTACTTGATCAGTGCTCTGATCCACAAACAATGAAAAGAATTCACATTTTACAATAATCAAAAATTATATTTATCCATATGTTGTGTACCTGTTTTGTGATAGTCTTTTAATGTCACAGTTTCAAACATTTCAGCTAATTTTAACTTATGTTTGCCATTTTAATTGCACATTTCTTCCCTAACATACCAGTATTTTTTTTGCTAGCTCTAATTCTACTTTGTACAAAATGGCAGGATTAGAATATTGTACAATACTATGTTTTTCAAAATAAGTAGTTTGAAGCATCAATTTCTTCTTATATTCTACAATAATAGTGATTCTTGATTCTCCAATATATACCTCAAATATTTTATTGCCTTTAGGTAGTTATAAAATTTGTATGCACAAAAGATATTGAATGTTATTTTTTTATTATTTTTTTTGTAATCAAATAATCCGGTCTGATACAATCAATTTTCACCTTCAATTTTTCTCTCGTTGGGCATGTTTGTTTGATGATATGTTGTAATAAAATTTATTAAGTAGAAGCATATTATTAAAAATAACATGAAAATAAATCACAATGTATATTTCAGCAACAATAACACAATCTCAATAACTGAACAGACAAACTATAACTAATTAATTGTGCAATAATCACATGCATGTCTGCTGTCAATGTTCAAAGCATGTGTATTGAATCAAAGCAGAGCAAGGCTGCTTCTTTGACACATATTTGAAAAATACCTGAGCATACAGTGATGTAAAAACATCAGATAATAACAACATCAAGGTTAGAAATTAGTGATAGGAATTAAAATATCTAATAAACATTTGACTCAAATTATTTTTTCACTTAAAAAATCAAAACCTTTTGGCTGCCCATATAAACTTATACCAGGTCGTACCATGATTTGGACCACTATAAATAAAGACCTAAGGTCTGGTCTATTTACTTATATTCTGGAATATAGGACTACCTGTAAAACAATAATATATATATATGCTGACATATGAATGGAAGAAATTAGAAAGAAAAAAAAACTATTTTTTCCCTCTTTTCTCTCTGTTTCTATTGAAAAATGCTGGCAATATATCTATAAACATTTTAATGTTTATATATATATATACAATATAGCAATATTTAATGACTAAAAATACTAAACTGCTATTTCAAAATACAAATATTCAACCATCTTAAGATTATTTGTGAGTTTGATCTTGAAGAGCAATTTCCTAATCTGATAATTACAATATAAATTTAGAAATAATTTATTTACCAAAGATATATTTATTATAGAATATAAATTTGAAATTGAAAAATGCAAAAAAATAAAATAAGTATACAAGGTTGTTAAAAGAATAAAAATTATCTCTTCCTTGCAAAAATTTAATACAAACCAACTAGAGTGACTTTCAATAATATGTTGGCTAATTTAAAATTCACCCTAATTTCACTATTTGATGTACAATGTATTCAAAAACTTGGATGAAGATGAAAAATGAATTCAATTTGCTTGTATAATCATATAAATCTGAACTCAATTTAGTATCTATACATTTTGATAGCTTTAATTTTTTTAAAAAACGGTCACCATCATTCTAAGGTCAGGAAATGGTGATCATGTAATGTATAAGTGTTTTTATGCTATCTAGTTTTTAAAAAAACCAAATAGTTTCAAAAGTATGAAAGAAGTTTGTGTATATATGTGATATTTATTAACAGTGTAGTAATTGTTTGATCTGCCTTTTTAGATGAAAAGTTAACATATATAAAACATGAATAATATATTTAGCTTTTAATTAAATCTGTGAGGAAAAGTAATACAAGGTTATGATATCTAAATATTGATGTGCTAAAATAAAATTAATAAAAAGAGTGATAACAAAAACAACTGATGATGAGTGTTATTGTTTACTAATAGAACTCTATTAACTCATTACCTATCTTCAGTAAGAGAATTAGCATGTGTAGAATATTTATTCTAGATACCTATTTTTTATATATATTTAGCAGACTATATCTATGCTTGCCATACATAATGTAGAAATAAAATTATGAGCAAGTCTTATTTGTGATATTTAATATAAAATATTAAGTGGGCCTGTAGTTACTTTTTCCCCATTGATAGCAACACTGACATAATATAAACACATTTCTCAACACATGGCAAAAAATTTCCTAAATATTGATATTCTATAATTATTTCCTTATTAGAATCAGTAGCTCTGTAGTCTTTTTTCCTCTATCAAATGACTTAAAAATTGTTTGTCCACAAAGGAGCCAACTATTTCCTGCATTTAATAGATTTACAATACTAAAATGAATTAGCCTATTAAATTTTACAAATAGTATTTTACTTTAGAGAAATAAATTTTAAAAATGTACACAAAATTTATATATCTATAAAATCCATTACAAATATAATTTAACAGAAATTGTAGGGACATAAAGCTTGCTCAATATAAAAATTATGAATATATATCATAAATAGAGCATGGTAAAAACGATTACAATTCAAATTTTATATAATTTATGATAATTTTCTTTAAAAAAGGAAACAATAATTTAAAATGTATTAAAAAAATCTAGAAGAAAAACTTGTACAGGTGCAATTTATATATATGAAATTATCAAACATTTAGATTTATATAATATACATGTTTAAACATATGTAACAAACTTAATTAATCAAACAGCTTGTTTATAACTAATTTTATTAAATATATATAAATGAATATATGAACATGATGAATAAGTTTATTTTTAAAAAGCAATTACTTAAATTAATAATTATTCCATATTGTAAATGACTTTTTATAATGATATCTGATTAAAATTTGAAAACTGGATAGTTGATTTTAAATCACTGAATATCCGGAAATATACCAAAAAATCATCATCATCAACACCAGCACTCATAAATAAGTTTGGTTATTTTAACTTTAGAACAAAGAGAAAGAAAAATAAAGAATGAAAAATTGAAGATGAATTTTATAATGATTATTTAGACTAATTCATAAATTACAATATGTTTACATATATAATATGCTTAATTTATTTGGCATCTTGCAATGCTGTATTTTAACTAATTATACAGCAAACATTTTTTCTTTTTATGAAAGACAAAAACACATTGTCTATTTATAGTTCTCTTATATTTTATTCTAAAAATTCAGCATCTAACATATATTAAAACACTGTTTTAGTAAATGAATATTTTGTTTAACCAAAAACAATAATTATTTATCATTTATCTTTTTTTTTTTGAGTCTTTCATATTTGATGATGTTGATGATAGTTACCACAATCTCTAACTGGAGAAAATAGTAGCTGTACAAAGTGTGTAAATCACTTTTATTAATGCATTCGAAATTTGAGTTAAAGACTATTCAAAATGCAGGTATTTCACATTAAAGGTTATTTAAAAAATTTAAGGAT
This sequence comes from Epiperipatus broadwayi, assembly GCA_028023455.1. NCBI lineage: Eukaryota > Metazoa > Onychophora > Udeonychophora > Euonychophora > Peripatidae > Epiperipatus > Epiperipatus broadwayi. Next base: position 13,498,142 of record JAQFVV010000009.1, read on the forward strand.
TTGAATTAATGGTGTGATTTTTAAAACATTTCTAGTTTCAATAAGGTTTAAGATTTTTCTTTCAACTTACAGATTCATAGTCAATCCAACTAGCTATCCAATATTGGTTGATAAATGATGCCTAGCTATTTTGATTAGAATATAAATCAGGACTAAAAAAATATTCATAAAGTCTCACCACCCAGCACCTGACGAAACTTGATAATGCCTTATTCTTTACTGAATCTCAATGGGAAACTGCTGATGAGGTCTCTGTCTGCCAGTGAATCATATAAAAGACATTTTATATTTTTACCTATATTTTTGTTATTAAAAATTAAACATAAACTGCATGGCATGTTTATTCAGATAAACTAGTGGTTAGCATAGCTGCCTTCCAAGCAGTTGGCCCAGGTTCACTTCCCTGTCAATGCTTTAACAAATGAAAAAAAACACCTGCAAACATACATACACAGAACGTATGCTCTCATTTCATGAAAGCTGCAAAGTTTCAATTGAGATAGTGATTGAGGCAGAAGATGATAAAAAATCATTACTTGAACTTATGTTTCCATTTGATGATAAATACGATGATTAATTATAACAGGTGTTTGGCATATAGTTGGACTGTGAAATTGAAAAAAAAGTTTAAGTGAATAGAACATGTACTTTATTACGAAAGCACAAATATTAGACCATAAGCAAAGTGAAATTTATTATAAATAAAAATGAAAAACTTTAACAATGTGGAACTGATGGTATATCACATAATGGCAAAATTAATTATTCAACTTAATGAAAGATACTAACTGTAGATAATTCAGGAATCTACATTCAATGTGTTATCATTCTAATAAAGAAATATAGAATTTTATGTAGATATGCAAAATGCTTTGGTAAAACAAAAACATTTTAATATTACCATGAGAAGATTTTAATGACAGAACAGAAAGTGATGAAAAGATGAATGAACTGCTGTTGGTAAATCTGGATATGGAAGCAGAAATGAAAGAAGACACAGACCTGTGGAATTAATTGTAAAAAAATCTGTTATAAAGTTGTTGTTTTGTTTTTTTTTGTGGAGGGGGTGGGGGTGTCAAAACAAAAATGGGCATGAAAAAATCCAAATGATACTGTAGCAAAATCAGATTATATTTTGTCTTAGATATATATAATGAAAACTGAAAATTTAAGATGTCTTTTTAGAAATATTCCTATCAACTTAAACTAGAGCTCATAAATTATTTTAAAAATATTTCAATGATGATCTAAACTTCAATGAGATCAATAAGAAGATAATTGACTTTCATTAAGGATTGCAAAAAAATTATAATTTATTAATAAATTTTTTAATAGGTTAAAGCAATGTGTAATAAAAAAATGAATATGAAAATGTTTTAAAATGATCCAGATAGAAGAAGTGAATATGTGAAATTTTGTAAAACATTATTTTAAAAAAGTCATATATAGATGTATAACTGGGAATCTGCAAAAAAAACTACATAAGAAAACAAAAATCTCAAAAATATAATACATACATAGACCATTTTGGGCCTTATAGAGGTTTAATTATCATAAATCAAGCCATTCTATTAAAAGATAAATTTCTCAAACATAGTATTTCATATAATGTATACCAAAATAAAATTACTTTTAAAGAAAATTCAAAAAAATAGAAAGAAATTGAGTATGAATTTTATAGAAAGCATGACTGAATAATCAAGAATAACAGAGTTTTAATATAAAGTTATTGGAAGTTACTATATGACTTGTAGATCACAGTATGGTATAACACATCTTAAAATAGAAATAAAATTCTTTCAGTAATATAACAGGAAGTTGGTATTAAAAAAGAGAAATGACATCATGATGTGGATGGAATAATTCTACAAAAAATTATATAGTAAATAAAAAAGTAACAAAGCAAAACCACAATTACAATACCATAATTTTGAAATCCAAAGTAATAAATGGAGAGTTGAGGAATGCAATTAAATCTATGTCCTGCATAGTTTGATGCATCGGTAGACTGGAGCTCAAAATCTAAGGATCACAGACTATGTCAATTCCAGTTCTTGAATTTCTTAATCAACTTTCAAGCAATAAATTGATTTTTTTTTTCTAATTAAATCTATGAAGAATAAAAAAGCACTAAGAAGCATGTAAACAAATAAAAAAATTGCTAACAAAGTTATATATTAGATATCTAATTGAAAGAATGTAGTAGATAGTTGACATTTAAAAAAAAGATGCAAAAACAATATTTATAAATTTCATACCTATCAGTTCTATACAAAATTTTTACTCAGATCTTTGAAACTCATTTATAGAGAACTTTGCATTAGCTGGGTTTAAAAGTGTTATAGCATAGTATTAGAAATTATAGAAAGAACTAATAAATATGAGTTATAGTTGTTTGCATTGGATTTGTAATTACAAAAAGGCATTTTTCTCTGTAAGCATTTTCATAGGGATTATAGCTTAAAAACATCCAGACACATGGTCTTGATATTATTAAGTTGAAAAATATCAATCAAAATGCAACAATAATGATTAGCTTTCATTGTGATACTAAAAAGATTAATATATCTTCACAACTGTTTACAGTAGTATAACAAGAAATACTTAGTGGATTGATATGGAAAGCTAAGAGGGGGGAAATAAATGGAGATTATTTAAATCATTCAGATTTTGAAGATATGTTTTTCAAAATAACGCTTCAAAATTTCAGAAAATGTTATAAGAGCCATCAAATCAAACCAAGTAAAAAAAAAGCTAAAGATAAATGTTAAATATCTAAAATAATGTTCAATGGATTTTCAACAAAAATAAAGATTGATTATAATGAATTAGAAGTTAAGAACTACTAGATTATTTTTGTGAAGAGAAACATGATAAAATTAATCACAGAATCCAAGTTTGATTAATTCTGTGATTAACTTACCATTAAAAAAAATATGCTTAATAAAAAAGCAATATAAAGACTTCAGATTAGAAAACAAAATATAAAGACATGTATAATGAAAATAATGAGGGATTAAAAAAGTGTATTAAAATGTAATGAAGCATGGTGAGAGAACAAACAGATATGATACATCATTGAAAGATTTAAAAGACTGAAATGGAACTGAGATAAACATATTGATAAAAGATATGATAACAGATGGATAGTTGTAATATTCCACTGGATAGTGAAAGATCATATGTAATATGAATAAGAAAGAGTAATAGTAAAGAGATTATGGATCACAAAAATGATAAGCATAGAAAAACCATTACCTTACAGTGGATCAATAATGCTTGAAAAATGCAGAAATAATCTCCTTGCTACACATATATGCCAGTTTTATATATTCCACAGCAATAAATCATATACATTATATTATTTCAGAATATCACATGGAAAAATATCACATTTTAAACTGAATTTCTGGATCTCAATGAAATCTTTAAGTCCACAATTTCCATACATATCTTATTTATTTTACATATATACTATTTTTCATTTAAATAGTTTTGATTTTAGAACCTGCCAAGTATATGTACAATCATGTGTTTGACACAACTTGTTAAAACAGTTTAAATATATATATATAATAAAAAAAAGTATTCATATCATATTTATATGCTTGAAAAATGTGAAAGTACAAAAGATTAGCAAGCATATATAATGCAGTAACCATCATGTGACACTTCAAACTAAACTAAATTACTCATGAATAAGAATGATTATATAAATGACATCCATAACTATTTGGTAAGGAATATCCTTGCAATATATCATACTTTAAGAAATATCAAGTTTATCTCATTAACATAATTAATCACTATTTGAGGTATATTTTTATCTATAATATTAGAATGAACCAGTAAATATCTAAACAATATTGACCTATAACAGCACGTTTTTATGATTTTCTGTTTGGCATATTTAATTCATTATAGACCAGCATAATAATTTATATAAAACATGAATTTTCTTTTAAAATGATTTTATTTTAATATACTTTATATTAAACATTATATTAATGAAATTTTTCTTTTAGTGGTGGAGCAATATATCACAAGACCCATTGATTGAAAAGGGTTTCTCATGCCTTGCCTATAACAATCAAAAACTCAAATATATTAAAAAATTAATAATTAAAAAAAAAGTGCTAATCTTTAATTATAAATCACAAAAAAAAAAAATACAATAATATATTGCTTCACTTCTTTATCAATATTATTTATTTACTACAGTGCAATTTAAGGGGGGAAAGGAATGATTTGAGTTTGCAGATACTAAAATACAAACAATATTGGGGGGGGGATCACTATTTTAAAATTTATTGTGTATTTAAAGATTATACAAGTTTTTATGAATTATTTATGAGCACATTTATTAAATATTCAATGAAAAGCTAAAAGTACATCAAGATATAAAGTATAAGAAACATTTACTATTAGATGAGGTGGACAATATAATTTGGTAGTCAAGCTGTCCTTGATTTAAAAACCATAAAAATTATCATAAAAAATTAATGACATCTGGTTGTATATAGCAAAAAATAAAAAAGATTATCTAACAAATGCAACTAGTAAGCCTATCTTAATCTTATTATAAAAATGTGTGATACAGTTCCTATGTTTGAAGTCACTTTTGTAAGTATAAATTGATCTCTTTAAAAAAAAAAAATATTAAAATTATAGCAAAAATAGGCAGATAAATAAAGACAACAAATCATTTAAAAAACTGATTATTTAATGAAAATAATACTATTTTTAATGGAATTAACAAAGAGAGCACTTAAAATATTGTCAGAGTTCAGCATGAGAAAAATCTGTTTCTAATATTTAAAGTATTTCAATGATAATTTAAATATGTATTACTATTTGCAAGTTTAATACAGAAGTTTTTAATTGTATTATAATGAAGTAAACTTGAATCATACACAAACTACTTTGAATGATTAGCAACATAACTTTACATGTTACAGTCAAATTTATTATTTCATTTATATATAAATAAAAATAAATTTATTTCAATTTTATTTGTTATTATTATATAAAACATTGTTACGTTAGGCACATAATCAAATTTAGTGTCATACAGTCCTTCCTTATTTCAAGATCTAATATCCATAGTTTAAAAAAATATTAAATAAAAATATTACAAATTTATAAATTTGAAATTGTAAATTTTGCATTTGACTATATGAATGCCAATATGAATTATCTTTAATCTGGAGTAACAACTGATGCAAAACAAGAGCTAATAAAAAGAAATACAAAATAAAAATATATAAAAAAAAACATTTCAATTTTTTAATTACAGGTTTAATTTAACACAAAGGTGGCATAATACTAGTAATCATTAATATTGAATGTTACAGTTATTTAAAATTACTATATAAAAATACTGTGTACTCAGCACCTAACAGATGTATAACACCTCAACAGTAGTGAAAGCTGCATCACATTATCAAAAATCCTAGTTATTTTATGATTAGCTCGTGGACACTTTACGATTTTCCAACTAGATTAATCTGAATCATCTACATGCTTGTCTTAATACATCTAATTTTCATAAATGGCATCTATTATTATGAAAAGTATTTTACTTCTTTGAGTATGTTTATTTCATTATATATTAAAATAATATAAAAATACATATAATTCATTACACTGCTTGTTTGTTTATTTTTTTTCCCATATAAATAATTAAAAAACACTGAAAAAAAGTTATAGAACAATAAATACTGTATATTATTTAATATACATAAAAGCTTTTTTTTGATAACTTTTTATAATAATACTGAATAATAATAGTTATATATTTTTAAATATTCTATAATGTATAAAATAGTAAAATAAAGGAAGAAAAAAGGTAAATTAGAAAACAAAATCTACATATTATATATAATGTCTTGTTAACATTATATTAAAGAAGGCAATGAAACCAGGGCTAGTTCTACTGATTGTGCAACCTATGTATTACACAAAGAAGCAAAATTGGCCTAAACTATATGAAAAAATAGACCATGTCATTTATTCCCTCTCTGTTAAACTAGGCTTCAGGATGTTGTTAGTTTAAATTCTTCATACTAAAACTTCACTGTGCTGGTGTATTGTTACAAGTATATCATGACATTACATAAAAGAGACAAAAGGTGTTTAAATGAACTTGAGCAAGAATTACATAATCAAATGCCTTTGATACAGTTATTCATAGCATTTGATTTGATAAAAACCATTTTTGATGTGTATTTAGTTTGTATGTTGTGTTATATTTGATAACTTCTTTAACTCAGATTTCTTACATATAAGATCAAAGAATACATTTATTTTTTATTAATAGACACCTTCTGTAAATTTTATGTTCATTTTACATATTAAAATGTGTTATTTTGGAAAAAATCTTTTTAATAGCATAATAATCTTTAATGGATAACTTTATTATTAAATAAAAACATGATTTGAGAAAAACATTACTGATGGAGCAATAATAAGTGGAAATAATAGTAATAACATTGTTGAAAATATCTCATACAGATGACAAAATTATATATAGTAAAATAAAGAATAGATAATATTCAGCCAATATTTAAGTTTCATTTACATGGACTGATTAGGAAGAATGTCATATCTCAGTGTCATGTATGAGGAGAAAAAATGTCAAATAGTGCAACAGCTCCTGCTAAATTAAAATACCACCTTACTCTCAAATAAGTCAAACTCAATTCAGAAAATAAAAATTATTTCAAAGATTATTGGATAAGCAGTTTAAATAAATAAAATGTTTTGAAAAATGATTAAATTTCTAATAATGCACAATTTACATTGTATTCATAGATGAATTAATTGCTATAAAATTAAAATTGAATACTATAGCAAAAAGTCTTATTTTACCATTGTGTGGTAAAATGGTAAAAATTATATAAGGTGACAAAGCAAAAAAGAAAATTATATAAAATTCTTCATTCTGTGGATTCAATCAAAAAAAATAGACTTAATATGTCAAATGATATTGAGAAAATAGTTATTGAAAACTTTAATAAACTACATTTTATTTTACAAATTGATGAGTTCACTGACACTAGCAGTAAAGCTCATATACTAGGATTTATTAATTTCACTAAGGAAAATGCAATAGGCTTCTATGCTTCAGATAACTTACCAAACATATAAAAGAACAAAGTATTTATGACTATCACATCTTATTTAGAAAAGCTTTAAATATCATGGGAATCATATGTTGGAATTTGTTATATATTCTGCAAACCATTAATTTTTATTAAAAGACATGTTTTTTTGGGTTTTTTTCTAATGTTAACTTTATGACCTTATTGTTTTTGGTGTCCATAAATTTTTCTCATAATCAAAAATGTTCCATGACTTTTAAAAAGTTAAAACCCACAGATTTAAAACATAGCAATACTATGTTGCATTTAATATTACATTGCCAGATGTTAATACTAAACAATGTGACAACAGCAGAACAACTTTTGCCTTGGCTTTTATTTCAAATTCCATTGTTGCTATAAAATTGACCTTAACCTGAGGTTAAAATACATACATATCTATCAAAATTGCTTAATGACAATTCAGTAACATACTTTAATGAATATAAAATTACAAGATTAGATTATATACATTTTTTTTAGAATGACATAATTAATTTGAAAGTTTTACAATGTGATATTAATTATTATTATGTCTTCCATGTGCAGTAGCTTTAACAATATTACTGCCATTACTGGTAACAATTGCAAGCAGTTGTCCTTCAAAATAAAGCACATTCACACTTATATTCTACAATAACCAAAACTTGATTGGAAGATCTTGGCATGATTTCATTTGAACACCAAATCAGTCACAAATTACAGACTACGAGCTTTATATGTGATTTTGTGAAAATGAAAGCAAAAGTTTTGTTTTAAATAGTAGGCTTGCATTTCAACAATGAAAATGTGAATTATCTGAATTATATAATATATACTTTAAAATCTATAAAGATTATATTTATCATAATTGTATTCTTGATTTAGTAGCTTTTCATTCTGCATGACAAGATGAACATTATTTACATGTAAGATAATAGTAAAACATTGTATTCTTTTTTCTTTTGTCTCTTTTCATGAACTAATACTATTATTTAGAATTTATGATCAGATATGCTGAAGCCTAGATTAATATTATGATTTTAAGACATCATTATGAGTTTTTTTGTAGAGAGAAGGGATAGCAAAATAGGCTAATGCACATGACAGCAAAATTCCTAAGACTGGTCCTGAATAAAACATTGGTGAAAGAAGCTTTTATGTATTAAATAATACAATATTCTTTGTTACATAACCATTTTCAATATTATTTATTTATTTATGTGAGAAAAAAAAAAGGTTTGCAAATTCTTTATAATGTAACCCTTGACACATTTATATTTACTATTATAAAATTAAAACAAATAATTGTAATAATAATTTATTTTGATAACTGAATCAAAACTAATGAAGATACAATCATATTTTTGTAAATTTTTCTAATTAGATATTTCAATTTTATGAGTATATCTAAGATAAATAATTATGCATTTATATTCATAAATGTCTAATGTTAAAAAAAACTCAAGTTCTTTATCAGCAAAAAAAAAAATCCTCAGTCACTTTTAGCTTGGATAGTTATCAATTTAATTAAGAATGTAAACCAATTTAAGTGTCTTCTAGTTTTATAAGTAGAAAGATGATCTTAGAAGTGGAGTTGCAAAATAGACTTCAATATGCAGTTGCTGCTTTTAATAAATTAAAAGATAAGAGTATTTAATGACAGAAAAATAATTACAATTAAATTAGATACATATAAAGAAATTATCTTAAACAATTTATTGGACACTGTCTTAACACAATATACAAGAATTAGAAAAATTTCATTTAAGAATGCTTGTAAAATTTTTAAAATATAATGGTAAGATCATAAAATTAATGTATTCTTCAACTTTCTGAACGTAATACTATAGACTATTAGCGTAAAATCACATATTTGTAACATGTAAAACAAATAAATCAATATAAGAGTTCCTATAAAAATGTTTTATGGTGATCTTGAGCATGGTTTTTGTGGGAGAGATAGACACCATTTACATTAAAGACATTCTAAAAAAGTGTACTATTGATTGTTTTGTTGGAAGATATGGCAGAAAATATAATGTATTGGAGAGCTATAATTAAACTTGATGCAAAGTATTTTATGAAGAAAAATTTTCTGCTGAAGAGATTAAAACACAGCAGCACAAAATATCAAATAAACAAAAAAAAAAATAGAATATTCTATATGCTGATATACTTTTTTTTTTTTGGATAAAAATAACATTGGTAATAAATTATGATGAAACCACAACTATATGTTCAGACATTATTATAAATTGTTAACCTCCAATGAAGTGTGATCCAAATTTGAAAAATGTTATACTCTAATATTCCACAATCATGATGACTAAACTGATGAAGAATCCAGAACTTTATTTTCAAGAATGAAAATAAAAGCTTAAGCCATAAGAGAGCACAACTGAAGTAGATTGTCAAGTTTTAATCATGATGTTCCTTGGTAAAAATTTGAATATAGATATGGGTTGAACCATTCCTTCTTATTTCTTTTGAGTACAGTGTATTTCTTATTGTCAAATATTATGGAACAGCATGCAAACCATATGATTCTTAGTGAGAGACTAATTACAGATACATTATAAGGTTGAAACTATTTTACATGTTTTTTTTAAGTAATTGCTTAAGGTTAATTGTATGTTTATAAAAAATGAATAGGCATAGAGTGAGAAATATCCACAGGTTTGAAAAAGATATAGCATTCCTTGAATCGGTCATTAAGAAACATTTTGGTTGGAATTGTACTCTAAATTGAAAAAGAAATTTCAATTATGATTGAGAAGCACAAAGATTTTGGAGCTTGATTAGAATCTTAGCAATTGGCAGGGTTGTCCATAGATGTCTGGATAGATATCATCCTATTTAAATTTTTAAGTGATATGCCAACAAGAGATCTGATGTTATACTGATCAAATAGATCAGCATGCTCAATGTGGACATACTTGTGGAAATATATGTGAGCATACTTATTTTCATAGACTGATTTGTATGATCATTACAAAACCAATTTTTATAATAGTTTTTACTTTTTTTTTTTGTTTCTTGGAGTTCTAGAGTGGCTTTTTTTTTTTAAATACTATATTTATTCATCATTCATGCAGAAATAAACAAAAAAAAAGGCTTTATGCTTTAAATATTTAAAATAAACTATCAAGAAATCGGTATTATAATAGTAATATAGAATATCTTTAATAGAGTTTTGACTTTCTATTGAAAATAAAAGATCAATGCTAATCTTGAAATCCATCATTTTAAATAAATTGGTAGTCGAGGTCAGCGACCGCTGCTTTACAAGCAGTTGTCCCGGGTTAGCGGGTTCGCTTCCCGGCTAATGCTATGACACATGAGAAAAAAAATTTATTAGGGTAAAAAAATCAACAATTTGATAACTGAATAAAATGCAAAATGAATAGAATGTGAGATATTAAATTTTCTAAACTACTATGTTTTTACTGTATTCTAACAATATTCAAAAATATCTATTATATTCTATTCCTAAATTGCTAAATTACAGTTACTATTTTTTTAATTTACAAGAAGATTACTTGTGTGAGAATTAAAACTCAAATTATAAGTAGGTAAAATTAAGCTTACTGAATGTAATTAATCATAGTAAAGTGAGATATAAAAACTTAAGTTTCAATTTAATACAATTCAGGAAACTTTTAAAATTTATTCAATATTATTTATATTCAAACAGAAGTAAAATGCATTACTGAAAGTTTGCTTAGCTAACCTTTTGCAATCTATAAAAAATATAAATATAAATAGAAGATGAAAAATTCAATTCTAATAATTATATCAATACATTGTCCAATCTAAATTATTGATAATTATCTACATTTTGGAAAGAATTTAATTTGAAATATTCAAACTATTTATACCAATGGTCATTAAATACAGATTGCTAAATATAAATTTATTTAATCATAATAGCATGTTTTGTAGCATGCTTTCAATTACTGAGTAATGGTTTCAAAGTATATATAAAGTTATATTCATTGCTTTCCTGAAGATTATCAAAAATGATTTTAGGTTTATAGTTGGTTTGTTAAAAATATTGCTTTAATTCATTCAACATATTTTCTTCGTCTTTTTGACATAAAATGAAAATGTGGTCAATATTAAAGATAAAATGATAGTCTAGGTTGGATTTTTTTTGTGGCATAGTTGCATATAATAAGCCAAATAAAAATTGAAGAAAGGTTCATAAAAATATTCCAAAGATATTTGGCAATTTTAGTAAAAGAAAAGTTTGATTAGGAGACAGCCTTAGAGCATTTAATTTTCTTAATGCTCATGAGTATTATAAGATGAGAAACCAAAATCACTTTAGAAACCCTTGTCCATCATGGCAAAACCATTAATAAAGAATATTTTCATTTGGAAATGAGAATTGCTTATAACTGGGATAGATAAGGAAACATTGGCTTTGATATAATTAACAGTCTTATGAAAGTCCAAGTCAAAATACCCACAATATTTCAGGAGATAAGATGGGTCAAAAGATATGACATAAAATGAATGTCCCCAAAATTATATTTTGGTAATCTATGTAATTATTTGTGAGATAAAAGAATCGAACATTCTAATTTTAGTAGTTGATAAAGACAATAATAATGTCTTTAAATATGTATATATATACAACAATGATAATTTCATTTCAAATTTAATTTTTATCTTAAGCATATTCAAGCTAGAAAGGCATACAAAATCTTATTCTCAATGACCAGCTACAAAAATATAATTTTTTTATGTTGAATATAGTGAGTTTTTTTTTTTTAAAATACTTAATAATATTCAAGATTATTTATATTCTATATTTTTAATATCTTTAAAGATAATGATTACAATATCTTTTTGGGCAAATATTTCCTAGATGTGGCAGAAATAAATTGTGAGCATTCAATTTTTTTTAATTTGAAATTCATATACATAGTAAAAGAAATGCTATAAGGAAAGATCCTGTGGAAACCCTTTGTAAGTAAAAAAGAGAATACTATATAATATTCGGTTAAATTATCTGAGCAAAAAAACTTAATTTCAGGGATAATGCATATTTCCTGGATAATCACTTTTGTTTTCATTGTCTATTGATTCATTTGAAGCTTACGCTTTGCAATTACATAATTATTTATCTTATTTTTACTTGACATTTTTTAAATTTACATGTTATGTTTGCTGCCTATAACAACTTTTACTAGCATCTATTTGATAAAAATCAATAAGCAAAAATATTTTAAATAAGAATATTTCAAAAAATTCCAATATCAAAGAAAAGCTAAGATTAAAAAAAAAAAGACCAATCCTGGTGCCTTTTTGACCGTGATCAATATCTCAATGAATCTCTGAATATTGAGACATTAAACTGCTTTTAAGAGGATGGCAATAATCAAATATTGTCACTTGGTCAGGTACTCCATTTATTTTTGGGTAGATAAGTTTAAGATATGTACAGCAGAATACTGCATGAAGCTGATATTCCCAAGATTATAAAAACAAACAAATAATTATAAAGTGATATTAATATAGGTGAAAACCCTCCCCCTAAAAGAAAAGAAAATCAAAATGAAAAAAAAAAAGAATTTATGCTGCTGAATATAGCATTGTAAACAAAAATATTATTATTGTTTAAAAAATGACATATTAAATAGTAAAAAAACCCAACAATGAGAAATATAGATAAAAACAGAATTCATACCTAAAAACAGATTCTATCATAGTGAATATCATTAATAAAGATAATGAATATTTTTAAATGTTTGCCTATATAAAAAAAAATAATGAGCCATTGACTGTAACTAACTTAAAAATGCAATAGAATGATAAATCACCGGTCAAATGTCACAACTTATTAAATAAATTTCTCACATATAGTTAGAATGCCATCTTCTAAAGCCATTGCTAAATCAAATGTAAACTGGAGAAAAACTTTGCAATTTTTTGAATGAGGTTATGCATATCCATACTTAGCTTGGTAGAGGTTCAAGATGCTCTCACATCTCAATCTTGTATGAAAAGACTAGATAAAACGCATAAATCCAACATTGTTTCCTATACAATATTTTAAGCCTTTGTGCATAAGAATACTACTTAGAATCTCTTATAAAAATAATATATTGTGTATAAAAAGACACAAATTTGCTTATGATAGTATAATCTATACATCCTTTAGCTTCAATAAATTAATAAATGGTTCTGTTAACCTTAATGATAGATAATATGACATCATACCTGACAATGGTTGTGTAATAGTAATTTTTCATTCTTTGATAAAATATTGATAGTAATGAATATTTAAGATAATTATTATTATTATCATCATTCCAAAAAATGTGCCAAATTGCTTGTAATCATAGAATTGCTACTAATCAAACTATACAGAAATGCAAAAATTATTTATTTCTTGATAATCTTTTAGTAACATGATGTAAAATGTTAAAATAAATCATGGGCCTGGAAATCAAGGAATATCTTTGACTGGTAAGGAAGTCTACAACATATTATAATATTATTATTTTTTTGTTTTTAAATTCAGAACATCAACTCTAATCTTACCAACTCAGATTAATATATAACTTTTATTCTCCAATTAGCCATTACCAAAAACAAAAAAAATACGAATGATAATGATGTTAACAAATTATGTGACAGAGATAACAGAAGATTTTTCAAGCAAAAAATTTGCAACTTGCAGCTCTAAGTAAGTAATTAATCAGAATTATTAACTCTTAAAAAGTTTTGATCTACATAAAACAAAGTTTTTCAACAGTTTTTTCAAATCTTAGCCCTTTGCTGCAAAGAAGAAAAAAATTCAGATTAAAAAATCCTGCAAAATTAAAGTAAGGTATTATCCTCTGTATATTAATTAATTCATGAATTCAGAAAAAAATCAAATTGAAAAAAATATAAGACTGAAATATTCCTTATGAGTTCTACAATTATCCAATCTTACCAAAACTGATATTCTAAGACAGGCTCAAATTCTTAAGACAGAATTCATGAATCTATAGACTGTTATATGAATGTCCAATCTCAACAATATAAAAAAAAAAGCATGAGATAACTACTGAATAAACCTTAAGTAAAAAAATTTATTTTTCATTTTATAAATGTTAGCAATAAATGGGAGGAAAAAAACAATGACACCATATGTATAAACCTCTCCAATCAGGAATTTGTCTTCTTCACACATCAAATTACAATGAAAAAATATTATTTATTTATCAAAAAATATCTAAGCATATATAAAATTAATTGTTTACAAGAAATTATAAAAGACATAAAGAACATAAAAATTTTGTCCAACTATACTTTGATCAAGTAAAAATGAGTAAACATGTTTAAATCATTACATGACTGTTAAATATAACTTTACATGGGTTATCGATAGAAAGAATAATAGCACATAACGATTAGAAGAAATTACCCTCCTCATACGCATTCCTACTCATGGTATACTTGTATGTTATTTTCTCTTTTTTATACATAAAATTTTTTTTATTTAAAAAATATATATATATTGTCATACATCAATGAGTGATCCATTTACCATGACCAGCATACATAAGATATAAAGACAAAACAACCTTAAATAATCCATTGCAGAGACAAGCTTACCCATTATCCCTAAACAAATGATTAGTGAAACAAAAGACTTTAGCTGAATGCTGCTGAAGAAGTTAGATATTTATTTAATGAGCAATAATTTGATGGGGAAAAATCCCACATTTGTTTGGAAAGTTTCCACTGCTTGAAAAATTTTCACTCATATTTAAATCTTAGGCTATAATAGTGAACTAGTAGTGTCATTTCTAGGCACAATCAAACCAAAAAATATTGCTGGAGTCTGCATAGTGGGAAGGTCAGCATTACAGTGAGCTTCATACTATAAAGCTGAAATGCAGAAGAGATTCAAAGAGCACAATGTCATAAGTACATTGATCTGTTGAAAATGAAACAGTTAAAGATCTTAACAAACTTCTTAAAAGATTTCTCAAAGAGAAAAACATGAAAAATGTATTCAAATCTTAAAACATAATTAAATAAAAGATGTAACAATATTAATTTTTTTTTTATGTTTATCAAAAATATATTTGTTTTATCTATTATTCTGAATGAAAATTTAAAATTATTTTTACAATAATTTTGCATATATAATTTAAATTGTTTTATTTCTTCTTGGAATAGCTTAAGGGTTAATTAGAATTCAAACTACAGTATTTTTTATTTATTTTAATAGTGTGCAACTATCTTTGTATCAACATTATATTTACCACAAAAGTTGAGAAAATTGGGTATATTAACTTAAAAATTGATTATTAAAAAACTATATATTTTGATGAATTAAATATATATATATTTAAGAGTTAATTTTGCTAATTTTCAATATGTGAGATTGTTAAATGGAACATAAAAATTCTATAAATTAATTTTTTTAGTAAGTTCAAAATCCCAAATAGTTGTTTTTTTTATTTATCAAATACTAATAAACACAAATTCATAACAATTAATTATAAATAAAATGGAGCAATAATAAACGGTTTTCTTGGATAGAAAAAAAGATTGAGCCAACTCCTAGGCCAGTAGATAGCTTTCATCATATAACTACTTATTAAAACCTTTAAAACTAAATCCATTTCTCATATTTATTACTTAACTCTATTCCAGTTATCAATGAAATAATCTGGAAATATGTCTGATAAATTAAAAAAATTATTTTTCCATACAACAATTATTGGAAAATTAACTGCTTGGAACCGCTATGATTTCAAAACCATTTATTTTGGATTTGTCTATTTCTAACAACATTAGATCTGTAACTTTTTCAATTAAAAATCTAATAAAGCAAATATTTTTTAAAAATCAAGATTCTATCATTTTCTTTACCATGAAAATATTACAAACAATTTTTTGAGTTTTACAAAAAATTCTTTTCAACTATTACAGAAATTTTGTAAAAAAAAAGTATAGGTGCAAATAGAGAATATTATTGCTTGCTAATAACTGCAATCATTATATATCCTTGACTAAGTTAGGATACAATTGAATGGTAGTTAAGTCTTCAAATTCCAATAAAAGCCAAAATTGTTCTATTAAGTACTGCAGAAACAGGGAGTTCTGGATATACTACTCATTACCTCAATAGCATAAATGCTGAAAACTACTCCTCCAATAAAAAAAACTCTAATAGAATTATTGCTTGGGAGTTTATAAAAAGTTCAAGCAACCAGAAGTACCAGAACTGGAATTGATTTCCATAGTTTGGACACTACCACTGCTCTAAATGATGCAGGATATTCTCAACAAAAAACCTAATACACGATTAAGACTTCACTTAACATTGTAACATTAATATACGAATTATTGGAATAATGTCTTAACGTATTATATGCTAAATTATACATACAAAATATAATATCTATATGGTATGTAATATATTAACATGTACATTATATATCATATACAAATGGTCATTCAGTGATTATAAAATTTTCAATACATGTTAGCATTCTTATTACATATTAATAAATTCGTTTGACTATAGACATTAATTTGTGGTGAAGTCTCTAAATGGTGACTTTAATGTGTATTCTTTCTTAATACTGTAATTAATATTATACTTGACACTGCTTTTGTGTTTTTAATATAATTCTTGAAAGGCATTCAAATACAATTCTAAAAACTCCAATATAACTACAAAACTATATTGAATCAAAGATTTTCATATTTTATTTTGGTGATTTTTTTTTTTCTAGTTTCACATTTTTTAAAATTGCTTTATAAGATAATCAAAGATATATGAGATGATGGAAATAAATTGTGGCCATTTCGCAAAAATATTCACTTATATAAGATATATTTCATATCCATGTTGAAGCCAAATCTGAATTAAAGAAAAATCATGGAAAGATTTTAAAAAAATATATCATGCAATGGCCATTGAATCAATTAATTACTTAGATACTGCTAATTACAGAAAAATATATCTGCATGCACGTACATGCAAAAGGATTCAATGCGACAAAATTTATTATGGATTAAATAAAAAATACATCCCCTATAATATTTAAACCTAACTCTAACAGATGTTTATCAACTGACTACTACAAAAATTAAAATAAATAAAAACTGAAATACAATTAAATTGCATAAGATCAAAATAAAATAACATAAAAATATCATACAAAAGTATGTGCAGCCCATGGAAACAATGGAAAGCATTGGCTTCCCTTACTAAAACATTTTTTAATACTATATAAGATTTTCATACTTATATTTTATAAGTTTCCTTAACATTTTTTTCATAAAAAATATCAAAACTTTTATTATATATTAACTTCTTTCATAAAATAAGATCAAACATATTTTAGCTCATTGTTGAATGTTATATAGCTGTTTTTTCCAGATTACAGCACTCATGTTTTCTCACATTGTCGCATCTCTAATACAATACTATCGCTTGCTTGATATCAGACAATCCTCTTTCAAAGATCATGCCATTGAGCATGCTGATCTACATCAAGTCTCTTGTTGGCATATCATTTAGAGATTTAAACAAGATCACTTATCCACCCAAGCAGATAGGGATAAGCCTTCCGGTTCTAAGACTTTAACCAATTGCTCCTCAATCAATGAATAAAATTTCTGATTAATCTACTACAAGATGCAATTCCAACCAAAATGTTTTTCAACGACTGATTCAGCTAAATCTCAAACTCATATGTTTTGTGCAATAATTGTCCAGAAAAAATGCTACACTTTTTTCAAACCTGTTCTTATTTGTCATCTCTATATTTATTTGCATTTAATAAGCATACAATCAGCCTCAACCAATTGCTCATAAAATATGAAAATACTTTCAGCCTTATAATGCATCTAATTGTTCACACACTAAGAACCATGTAGCGTATATGTTGCTTCATGATATCTGACAATAAGAAATATACAATGTACTCAAAAGAAATAACAAAAAATGGTTCAACTCACATTTATTCTCTCTCAAATTTTTACAAGGAACATCATGAACAAAAATCTACAATCTACCTTGATTGTGCACTCTCAGAATTTGAACTTTTATAATCAGTAACATTCCCTGTGAATTTTCATTTTTGAAAATAAATATTTGGACTCATCTATGTATAAAGAATATCTTAAATGCATGGGAAGAGATTAGTTCGCAATCATGGTTGTGTAATATTTGAGTATGAATTTTGGTATATATCTCATTAACAGATGCAATTGCCATAATTGCCATTAGTAAGTACTTAGAAATAAATAATGTTAGGAAAATAATTTTTAATATCATTAACATCCTGTGGAAGGTTGGCCACATAAAATGCTACACTCTTCAAATTTCTATTATTATTACTTAGAATTGAACAATTTATTGCATTGCCTGTTTCATTACTATATAATGTAGTTTCATCATAAATTTGCCTATGTAGCTTAAATTTATTCTAATATATAGTTTTTGAATCAAATACATACAATTTTAAAAAGCTGTGACATTAATTATTGTGGTGATGTAAACAGTAGTTTGAAAATATTGGTAGTAGCTTATTATATTATTATTTTTCTCTGTGAAAGCAATTCTTAAATTAAAGCCCACTACGTAATAGAATACAAACTATTATCAAGGTATTTATAATAGCCTATATTGTATAGTATCTGTGCCATGAATGAATTGTACAATGCAGTAAATTTTCTACTGTTATTCAAATATTACTAAAAAAAATTTTTATTAAAATTATCAAATATCAGTAACTTAAGAATATTTGATTTGTTCTGCGTTTTACATATATTAGAATCATTGTAATTTCTAAATAAGTAAGTCTACTAATAAACATTCCACAATTAATTTTCTATTGACAAGACTATTTGGATCTCTGAATTTTATTAAAAAAGCAGTAATAAAGACAATAAGACTAAAATCAGAAATGGTCAATTTAAATAAAAAAAATTAAATCCTGTATTCAGCATTGCAATTCAATTTTTTAAAAAAAAAAAAAAAAACAAATTTTGTATGTTATGGCTTCTTGAATGAAACAACAACGTATGGAATTTAGCTGATTTTAATAATTTGATTAAAGTTCATAAGAAATATGAAGCATCTTTTAGATATTTTCATCTAAAACACTTGATTGGTTTCTATTTTGATTCATATTGAAAAATTGAATTATTTCTCTTTCTTTAATTTCACAGCAGTTAAATACAAAAACTACAAAAATCAGGATTTACTTCTAAACAGGACAAATTTTGCGATTATACATGATATGGATTGAAATTATAAATACGGGTGAGTGATAAATTTCTTGACATTTGTTAAAAAAAAAAAACAGTGGATTTTTTCTTAGAAATTAAAGTTTAAAAAGTATTCGTATCAATAAATATTAATATTTTTAATGCTAATAAAATGTAAAAATAAAACTGTCAAATTATATAACCATGCCACTATTATCTATAGTATGTATACGCGCAGTAATTGGGATAGTTCAGGTAAAATGAAAATATTCCAACAGATGGCGTCTAAATATAAATTTGAAAAAGAACTCTCAGCTGAAATACTAATCGTTTTCATTGCTTGCTTGATAAAACATTAAACACGTGCTAGATATTCTAGAATAAAATCAATAGTAAAAAATAAAAGGGGAATTTACTTTAAGCCCTCTCAAAACTTTTAAACAATTTATTAAATAAAGAATCTTACCTCCAAAAGTGTGGCGCAAAACCAGGACAGCGTTCTCCACACTTATGACAAGGGTGTTCCTTATCAGCAGGCATGTTCTAGGAAACAAAAAAATAAGTCTTGTTGACGCCGCTAGCCAATATACAGACATATCAGCAATTATATTAAAATTTAAATTAATAATACCAGTACTTATCAAAATAAGTTTAAACATAATAATAAACAGTGATGACAAACTTTTCATGTCATAAATAATTAAATTTACCCTTAGAGAAACATTTTCAAGAACGATTCTCACTAAGCACACTATGAAACCACAAGCAGAAAGGAAACGATTTTCATTTAAGTAAGAAACGTTAAATAAATCACCGTTTAAAACCTAAGCGGAAATATCTTTACTACGCTTTCAGAAGGCTGGCTGTTTTAAGTCCCTAAAGTATAGAGATTATTACGGTAGGATTATCATTTGTAACAACTTACCACTGAATATTATTTAAACGTTATCCCATCATCTGATATTGTGATATTCCTATTTTTAATCCGCTGCATGTGTACTTTAAACAGTGATTATGTACAGAAACATTTCTGGGAGACTCAAAAGCTGCTTCCTAGTCAAAGCGAGGCGCTCCTCCTTGGTAATGACGTCAAGGCACCACCCTAGCGTGTGTAACCAAGACCTTAACTTAAAAGTATAATACAGTATAGCTCAACTTAATAAATACTGTTTTTCATTGAAAACTCATTATGATTTTGAAATAATCATTATCATTTCAGTCTTCCATTATTAAAAACTAAATATAAAGCAGTATTACTTTACCACACTTATAGCGCCCTGTACTTAATAATACACCCAAAACAAATCTTAATTATTGTGTGCGAGGTCAGTTTTTTTAATGACTAATTAAATCTGAATACGCTATTTTACAGATGAAAAAATGTAAATATGATGCGCATGAGAAATGTATTTCTAATTCATAAATGTAATGGTAGGAGTTCGCTTGGATTCACACTAGTCAAGCTCGAAAGCCGCTGCTAAGTCTCCCTAAACTCAAGGACTGCGGATTACTCAAGCAGAACCGATTAGAATCTAAAATATTAAAAACACCTATTTTATATATATTTACATCCATCTCTCACTTAACTTTTTATTAACTTTTAAAGTATATGAGATGAATAAATAATTTATTAATGTAACTTAAATACCAATATATATCTCAAACTCTTTGCATTCCGATATCGGGTTGGTATGCTAGACATGTTCTCAACTTACCGCAGACATGCTTTTACTGCTCGAACTGGAAGTTTCCAGAGTTGCTAAATAACGCTCAATCGCTGGATCCCGAATCATTTTTAAAGTAGTTTTGCACACAAATTTGATATTTTATGTATTCCAATAGTGTAATATCCCCGAATAGAAATAATCCACAAAGTTTAATATCCAAAGTAGACTCCACATTATACTGTAAATGGAACTATTACTATACCCTACGGCCAAAATCCTCTTTAAAAAAAAAAAAAAGTGATCACGTTCAAATACCGTAAAGAGGAGCAGAGGGATAGCTTCGTAACTGGCTAAAATTAGAAACGTCACGACCGAAGAATTTGAAGAAAAAATACAAAATATTTTATTGGGTTTGACCTAATCGTTTGCTATATAAACAAGAAATAAAAACAACTTGCTCCGTGCAATAAACCTAGAGTTTTGTCGCCAGAAAAAAAACTCGATAAAGCGGAGAGAGAACTTTAACTGAGAGGAACTAGTTTTCGTTTTAAGAAAGCTTCACCGGAGTAATCGGCCTGTTTATGTCAACTCATTTAAATCAGACATTTTAATCTGTCTCACTTCTTGAGTCTTAAAAGAATACGCCAACAATTTTTTATTATTAAAATGTTTATTTCACTTACTACATTTTTTATTTACTTGAACACAATACTATGCAACAAGTAATATTCATTAATTAGTTTAAATATAAAAATGTTAATCATTTTCCGGATAGAGCAGCATGCAACTTTCCGCTTACTGTACTACCCCGACACATGCATTAGACAATCACTATCTAGGCAAAAGAGAGAGATATAATTAGCAGAAAAAACACTTATTTATAGTATGAAGTGCTTTTATTATTTTCTAGCTTCTTTAACATATATAATGTTCTGAGCTACATTAAATAAATATCTTCTGCATAAATAATATAATCAGAACGTATGTGTATGTGGACATTACATGTACACATATTGCCAGTCGTTTAGGATTTACTTCAGTAATAAACAAGTTTTAAAAAAGAATGTTGTGTTTATATATAAATATGTAAACTTATTTTATGATCTCTTAATTTTCGTTTTATGTACAAAAGTGCTGAGATTTTATACTAGACACAGAATTATATCCCCCCCCTTCCCCCTGCATTTAGCCGATTTGTTGTTAATGCCCCCCCCCCCCCAACACACTTGATTGTTCTATATTTCATTCATATATATATATAAAGATTCTCGGCCTCCGGGTGGCCTTTGAGCGTTCCTTCTTCAGATTTTCAATTGGATGGACGGTTGAAGAGTTGGAGTGTGGAGTGGATTGAAGCCTGTCCATTAAAATATGAAGTTTGGTTATCTTAATATATATCTGAGCACTTATTGCATATATGTGTAGAGATGATAATCTGGACCAACTGATGATTGCTGATTTAGCATGAAATACGCATATTGGTGATTATTTATCTTTTCGACATATATGTGTTCAAGTGAATCAGTGTAATAAAGAGTGGCGAGTGGTGAGTCGAGTGAAAGTCTGTGCTCATATACCTATATATTATATATAAAGAAAGAATTTTAATATAAGAATTGTTTTGATTACATGAATGCATTCATTTCTATAAAATTTCAATTTAATATTTTATCTCATATATTTTAATTTTAAAAAATCGAAAAAATAAAAGAGATGGCTTTAATATCAGTTGAATATACTATAGTAAAAGTTTGCAAAATTAAAAGTAAGATTAATAACTTTAAAAAAATTATTTTTTTATTAATTAATTTATTTTCCAGATAGTTCGTTTTCCTAATTAATTATGAGAAAAAAATTTGGATATTTTATTAATAGTAACCAGTTGTTAAAATATGCTATTGTATGGCTTGAGAACGAAATGCCATCCTTGCCTGGATTTTTTGCTTTGGTTTCTTTATGGGTAATTGACAATTAAGAAGTATATAAAAATGACAGACATATTTAAAAATATTTGCTCATTAAAAATTCATCAAAATTGTAGTTAATAAAACTATTGCTTTTAAACGAATTAAACAACTGTAAGTGTTGCCTTCTCTCAAATGTAGAAAGATCAGAAACCAACCAAGGCATATGTTTTAACTAGTTGTTAAAAATTGGAGGACTATTTATTCAGTTGCTACATTCATGTATGCAAAATGACTGATTTTTACTTCAGTAAATATTTAAAATATACAGTACTTAAAACCTCATATGAATAAAGGTAATCAATAGCATATTTATCTGAAATTGTTATTAATTAAAGTCAAAATTTTGAATGCAGAAAGTTTACCACTTACAATAATGATTAAACAATTTTTCTTAAAAATGCAATTTATCCACTATGAATACTTTTTTAGCAAAAACCTTTTATTGTACTTATATACATACACAATCTCATATTTTGATTGTCCTGCAATCTTCTTCAGAGCCAATTTTACTTTCATTTTTTAAAAGTAAAAAAAAATTAAAATAGACTGCAGGATAGTCAAAATGTAAGATTGTGTGTGCATATAGATACAATAAAAGGTTTTTGCTAAAAAGTATTCAAAGTAGTGGATAAATTGTGCTTATATACGATATTACAGCAAAATAAAGGAAGTGATGAATTTGGTAATATTTCTGAAAATTTTTTTTATTAATATATTGCAGTGACATGCATTAAGATTATTCTAATATTTGATTTTTGTCAGAAATGAGCACAAATGAACTATAGCAAAAACAATTTCTTTATTTCTGAAGCAGGTAGACTCCTAAAATAGTTTATAAAAATATATAAAAAAATGGAAATTAATTTTTAAAAAAATATTTTTTATATTTCATATTTTATTTTATTGTTCACAATGCATATACAGCATTAGGCACCCCTGCATATGTGTGTGTGCATGTAAAAATACACATTACAATACAGTTACTATTATCTGCAAATTTCAGTATTTATTGCATGGCTTGGAATTAAATGCCATTCATATAAGGGAAACTACTGTATATACAATACTTATTAATAATATATCAGTAAATATATTTAATGATGTAAAGACTTTCATTGTGTTATGATGAAGTTCTAAATATTGAATTTTAAATTTACTGTATAGTTTTAAATATTAAATAGCATATAAAAAAAATGGCATTCAGCCCCCATATCTTACAAAAGATAATCAAATAGATTGTTTGCTTAACAATATCAATGTCTTGATTTGATTGTTAAAAGGAAAAGTCCCCAAATTCATTATAAATAGTCATAAAAAAGTAAAACATTCAAAATAAAATCTTAAAAAGATTTTATATTTTGATATTTGTTGATTAGAATCCAAGACAAAAACATATATTAATATAATCTTCAATACTTTCTCTTCCTCTTTCCTTCTTTATTTTTGCTTTTTTTATATAAAAGTAGATAATAAGGTAAGGAATAAAAATAAAAATACATATAAGAATAAAAATAATTTTATAAAAATTAAGTAAATAAAAGAAGCAGGAATAAAATATGAATAAAATGGAATTAAGAAATGGAATAAGATAATAAAAAATTAAGATAATAAGGGAAATGTAAAATAAGATTAAATATATGAATATAGTAATATAAAAAAGGTTTCATAAATATTACATAGAATTTATAAAATTATGGCAGGGGTAAAAGGTGAATAAATATAAATATGATAATAATTAAGAATAAAAATAATAAGAAAAATAAAGGGTAAAATAGAATTTAAAAGTTATATACTAGTAAGTTTAATGAATAAAGTGATGTTAATAATTAAGTTGGTTAAATTGTAACATTTTAATAGATATATGTATGAAATACGGTTGTATTGATATAATGTTTAAATTTTGTAGATATGACAAAGACTGCTAAGAACAATTGAAACTATAAAATTAATATATTTTGTTTTAAAGTGTAAGAAGAGTGGAATGTTGTTATTATATGTTAAAAACATATTATAAGTTTAAATAATCAATGGAAATAGATATCAGTATCAACCAATAAACTAGTTTCTGGCCACTCCATTTATGAAGAACATTAGATTTGTCTGTACATATCAGCTACCTTAATTTTTTATATTATCCAAGTTAATGTACCATAAGGTTTTTATATATTTATAATCAGAAAATATTGGGATTTAGTTAGTGCTATAAATTTGAAATTCATTGATTATTTAAGCTGATGATGATGGGTAGTTGTGAATTTTCAAATAAATCAAGTTGGCACCCTGTATTTTAGTAAATTTTACAGTTTTGAGGATCATAATTTACCAAAGATGTGTTAGTTGATAAATTAGAACAAAATTAATAAATTGATTGTTAAATTTTTAAAAAAAGAAATATATTCCAATAAATTCCATTAGGAAGCTTTATTTCAATTTTTTTTTTTTACCTATAAATGATGAGAACATTATTGTACTTTGGTGTATTTAATTTGGGGCTTCCTATTACAGAACATGATGCAGTGAACTATTTCCAAATGTATGTGATCCTGCCCTTCTGAAAAGTGTGTGTTAATGGTCATGATATGATTACATGCCACCGATATGAATAAAGTATAAATATTGTATATATATATTTCTGTTAATAAGTTAATCCAAAAAAAACTGTAAATATTGTAATTGATTTTTTACAATGATTTATTTTTTTAAAAATAACAGCAATAAGAAATAAAATGTAATTATTAAATATGACTTTTCTATCAGGCATTTTTTTTTTTGTAAACATTTTTGGGAGATCTCTGAAACTATATTTATCAAAAATACAGGCTGCCATATTGGGTTACTTGAAAACCCACAAGTACCCAATAATATTCTAAGATTAAGGCATTCTAAGATTTTTATTATACAGATAGAAAGGATTAGAATTTGATTGACATTCCCATTTAGTGTTCAGTGATTACTTAAGTTTACAATAAATGATTCTGGAAGAGAACAGTGAAATGGATTAATGTTTCTAATGGGCTAATGAAAATAAGCTGGGGAAGTTTAATTATATTTTGTTTAGTGTTTGATATATTTATTGACACATTCCACTGATTAATTGCTATTATCTGTCATTTGAAATCAACACCAAAGTATTTTGTACCAGCTGCTTTCTGATCTTTTTTTCCAATGTTACCAAAGGCTTAAATATGACAATTATATCTCCATAAGATTATTTTTATAAATATATTTTGAATTAAGAAATTTTAATTTCTCTGCTGTTCTTCAATAATCTCTTTAAGAATAATGAGATTTGGTACATTAAATTACCTGTTTCAGAAATTTTTTTCAATATATTATCTGTTCCTTATAGCATATATCAAAATACATATATGTTGGAGTAATCCATACCATCCAAAAAAACAATTATCCAGAAAAAATCAAAATATAGATGTGAAACTATATAAACACAGTGTAAAATTAATTGGAGAACATATTGTACAGTTAGATTATAATAATAATAAAAATTCAACTTTTAATAGCTTAAAAAAAGCATAAATAAATTTACATATCAGGTAATAGTAATGCAGATCTTTTCCTGAATCCAGCGAACTAATATTTTTTTTTTAATGAAAATCTTTGAAAGTATAGTACTTTGTACTGAGTCTTAATTTAAAAAATCCTCAAACAATTGCTTGATCTTTTCACTAAATGAACACTTCACTGATTCTATTACCTGGCATTTGCTTTTGATTAATTCACATTAGTAAAAGATATTTTATTTGTTTGATGATGTTACAACATGATGTATTCAGAAATTAAATAGCCAGTCATTTACTTTTAGAAATAATTTTTGTATTTCAATAGTCATCATTTTTTGGAGTCAGTTTTGTGGCTTATAATTAAAAGTAATATTTGTATGTAAGCAAAACTAATTTTTTTTAAAAAATTCAATAAAGATTAATACATTTTAAAATATAAATAAGTTTCTAAAATATGTTTAATATATTTGAATCTTTACTCAAAGCTGAAATACTTTGAAACAAGTCTGAAAAGTCTTACAAATATGATTGCTATATCAAAACAGCATATATATTGAGTATAATACATTCTAAAAATATTAGACATAATCATAAGAATATAAAGATTGAGAATGAGAAACTTCATAAATTTAAACATAATCTTAACAGAAATTTTATTTAATTTGAACTTTTTCTTTTTTTAATTGGGATTTAGTGGTTTTGTTTTTTTAATTATTTGTTCTTTATTATGATAGGTTTGTTTTATATTTGCAACTATTAGGAAGTAATTACAGCAGATTTTTTTAAGAGTAATTATCTCTTAATAAGGGGAACTATATACATAGATCTTTTTTTTATTAAAAAAAAATATTTTTTTAAATCATTTTTATGTAAAAGGTCATTAAAAAGTTGGGCTTAGTAATATTAAAAAAAAAAAAAAGAATTTTTTTGTTTGCTTTTGTAAAATATTATTGTTTATATTTGGTAAATGATATATGTTTTTAGCATTTTTTAATTTGTATGTTTTATATTTGTTTTATTTTATTGTCTGATGATTACGTGCATAAGCAAAGATTATGTAATGTAATCAAAACACTGGTAATGTTTATATTTTTGATGAAGTTCAGACAGAAAAAAAAAAGGATGTATTGGAATTTTAGATATATTTTTTGTGCACATACACACAAAAAATGATAATATAGATGAAAAAGTTGCAGGAAAAACTAAATACAAATAAGCTCATGAAATATGATAAAGATGTGCTTTACTCAAAACTGACACTTTCTGAAAAGGTTTGCACATGGGGTTGCTATAACAACCATTAGCTGTCACTGGAACATTTGCTATTTCAGTCAATGATTATCAGTTTGGTGAATTCATGTTTAACATTTATGTTTCTGACATTTTTTATCATAATTTTACTTTGAATTATTTCTTCTTTGACATTAATATTAATCAGCTTTCAAATTCAGCTTTTATGGCTCATGACTAAAATTGATATAGTTCTTAATTCTAGCTTTTTATTTACTGACTTTATCTTGTGTATACCTCTAAAATCGATTGTTTGTTGCATTTTTTTGTGGAGCAAAGTTAGAATGATGAACTCTGAAGTTTAAGATTCACAAATCATGCATTTGCTTTTAAATTGTGATGCACAAATTTCTTATTAATTCCTGATAATTAACTATTTGATTAAATAAATTATAAAACTTGTATTCTACTTTCACTGGTAAGTTTCAATAATAATAAGCCGCCCTGGCAGCAAATGTGTTAAAGAAATCATTCTTAATTAAAGGCACAAATATCATTAAGTGAAAATAGATAACAAATTGGATGCAATTTCACAAACGATTTTGCAAATATAAATGCATGAAAAGTAAAATTTTATATGTTATATGCTTTTTTTTTGTTACAATATATTTTTTTATGTTTGTCAGATTGTCTTTAAATAGCGTCATATTTTAATACTAAGTTTCATATTTTGAAGTTTATAAAATTGTAAACAAATCCTAAATAAAAACATTTTTATATTATTAAAATTATTCAGTATTTTTTTTTTTATATTGATCTAATTAAAATTGATGTTCAACCAAAAGTTCTCTTCAAACAAATGGACTTTTTAAATGGCCTCAAACAACTTTTTTATTTTAAAACCAGCTAAGTTACTAAAATCTTCCAATAATTTTTAAAATGATTACTGTGCTTATCTATATTAAAAATAGAATTTAAGACTATCTGAATTAATCAGTTGTGACCAAATATAAAATTTGAAGATGCATTTAATGACTATTTAATATATATATACCCTGGCAGAATTAAATATTTGAATATGCCATATATGGTTGAAATTTTTGAAGATTTTTTTTTTTTTACAATTGTAGTTATATGATAAATTATTTTCATTAACTAATTGAAATTGGTGTTCTAACAAATTAGATTCAGTATTCCATGAATCTAAAGATCTCTAGTTCAATAGATACACTAGTGCTGTCACTGATCAGGCTAGCAATATCAGAAAAAAAGGGCAGATTAATACCATTGAAATATTGTGTTCTATACCAATCTCTGGGTTGTTAGTAATAGTAAATGTAAATAAAATTTGACTTTTAAAATCACTTAACAATATTAATTAGCTAATGAAAATAATCCAATATCTAATTGCAAGAAAAATATCATTATCACAAATCTGGAGACGAAGATTACAATAATTGTCTGATGGTTTGTGATGATATTTTAGTAGTAATTATATGTTGTACTATTTCTATAACCTAATATTGAATGTTAAATGTCTTCAGAAAAGTTCTAACTTTATTTGCATTTTTCAAATACAGTTGAGTATTGGTAATAGCATATAGGTCAACATATAACACAACCTATTGAATGATATTATTCCCTTTTTCTTCTTCAGGGATTGCTGGATTAACTAGTGATAATGGTAGCATAGGAATCATATTGAGACCTTTAGATTCATAAATATTGTATTGAAGATAGTGTTTTAACCAACTAGACTATTCTGCCAATGATTCATGATTACTGAATTGAAGATAATGCTCTAACCAACTTTGACAGAATAGCCCTAAAGCATTACCTTATATTGAATATTATTAAATCTAAAATTCCATATTTAATTCTCATGATAGCACTGTCACTGGTCAAGCTTCCTACACTTGAATAAAATAGTATGCTATATACTAATCCTGTGTGCTATTACTAACAGTTGAATATATTTGAAGAGTTTAAATAGAGTTTACATTTTTCTAAAGATTTAAAATTTAATGTTCTTTATAATTACTATTTCTTTATAATGTTTTCAAGTAGTTTGCTGCCTTTAAAAAACCCATCATATTCAGGTGTGGAAGAAATATTACTAACTATAGGTATACTAATGATAATTCTTAACCAAAATTAATAACTTTGAAAACACTGAGAGAGTAAAAATAACAAATATTGTAATGACAACAACAACAACTGTCCTTAAATTGATAATGAAAACATTTAAAAAATGTTAATTTTTTTTTTGTTTTATTACTGTTTGATTTGTTGCTCCAAAGATCATAAGAAATTTCAACACTAAAAAAAGACAGAGTTGAAGCTAATGTCTTGACATTCAAAATTGGCTACACTACCTTTTCACTAATTTACATAGGAAATCAATAACTGAGATTATGGATTCAAGAGAGTCATTGCAGATTTCATTACTATATCATTTTCAATTATTATCAATCCATGGCAGGATAAAATGCTTTCTAATTCTGATTCAGTTTTTCTCATACATAGTCTCTTTCTAGATTTTTCAAAATTTCTTAGATACCAGACTGTGATTTCAAAACTTCAACTATCATCTTTTCTAGTAATATTACCAGTGAAGCTTCACTTCAGTTTCTAATTCCTTCAATAATGTCTGTAATATTTTCTTACTTTCCTATCCAAGTATTTCACTTCGATTCTTTTTGTTGCTCCTAGCATGTATCTATCCATATCACATTAAATGATTTGAAATCTTTAGATTACTATATCCAAGTCTCAAACCATAAAAAATAAATGGTCAAACACATAATATTAAAAACTTTTCTTTTCAAACACAGAAGCATATTTTATTTTTAGCAAAATCACTCACATATGACTGTAATTCTATGACTAATTTAATCTATTATGTTTCCATTTGCATTAATAATCTGACAAAGGTATTTGTAATTGTTAATTTCTTTTAATTCATGATTATTAATCATTATTTTCTTTTTCTGAGAAAATTCATTGAACATTATTTTAGTCTTTTCAGTATTTATCATTAGTCCTAATTTAGATTAAATAATCTCCATATATTTTTATACCTTTAACTTTCCATTTTAATCTACAAAATATTTTTTGCAAAATTGTTATAAAAAATTTTGGAGATACGTAATCACTCTGTTTTTTCCATGATCAATGATAATCTTGCATCATCATAAAAATTACTTCTGTTACATTTTAATAAATATTTTTTAAAATCTGATATCTTTGATCTAAATCATGATGGTCCAAAGCTTTGATATACTGTGGAAAAACTTATGGAATCAAATTATTTTTCAGCTAGAAATTCACAGCTTAATTAATGGTATTTATTGATCATGGACATAATTCACTGTAATCAAACCATTTTAAAATCCAGTTTGTTCTTTTGAATAATTTGAATCCAAAGTTTGCTGTAGATGAGTTGCAGATTTATAGACAAATTTGAAGCAAAAATTGTGGAAACAATTAGTAGATTTAAAAGCATTAATTGATTTTTATGAAATTATGTTGTACTGTAAAAAGTGAAACTTGCACTATAATATTTTTAACGATTTTAATTGCTTGTATTTTAGTTTTGACCTAATTAGAAAAGTACCATTAAATATAGTTCACAAGACAATCTATCAAAAGGCATTGAAAATAAGATTGTTTTGAAAAATAATAACATAATTTTAAAATGGAAAATCAGAATTGCTCAATCTATGGTTTATGGATATGAATGTTGACCACTGAAAATGGAAAACAGAAAAAATATCATTATATCTGAACAGTGGCATTGGCAAATAATTTTGAGAAAATTATGAAGAAAAATGAACTAGTGGACATTTAATTAGATTAGGCATGAATTTTTAAAACCCAAATATTTTGATCAAAGTTAATTTATTTTAGTCATAATATGAAGTGACATTTAACTCATTAAAAAATTAATAATGCTTAGAAAGATTCAAAACTAGAGGAATAATCAATTTCCATCATTGATGAATATATCATTAAGAAGAATGAATAACTAAAAGATAATAATCCTTTCTAGAGAAATGTCATTCACATAATTATCAATAGTCAGTATTGATTTGGAAGCATATAATAGTAATAAAAATGACTTGTGGTTAGAGAATGTCAAACAATCACAAATTATCACTAATAATAATCAAGTATCATCATTTAATTATACTACTATATTGTTTAGTTAACAATTTATCATCAGGCAATAATATTTTCCACAAACCAATTAGAAATACAGTGAACAAACATTGGGCATCAGAAAATAATAATTAATATCTATATGTTTTCATAATATGATATCATGTTCATTATGCTATTGAAAAACAGTGTTAAATTTTAAATCAAAATTATGTATTTATTAAATTATTAAGATTTGATAGTCATTTTGTATACTTTAAATGCAAACATAATGGCAAGTATATCTTGATATTTTGGTCACTTTTTGAAACTATACACAATAAAGATATCTGTTAAAGGCCAAGCAAAAAAAAATCATGTAACACTTTTTCTAAATTCAGGAATCTTGTTTACTGAAAACCTTAATGACTAAAGAAACAATTACTTGATTGAATAAACAAACTAGTTAAATGTCATGTTTGATTGGCTGCTGGGTGGAGCAGAATGATTAAAAACAAAAAAGAAATGGCATTCATTTTTAAAGAGAAAAATGAAGTTATATTCTCATCTTAGTCTAGTAATGACTTGATTTGCAATTTCTAAAACTATAAGAATAATTATGAGTGCAATTTCCAATTATTATAAATATTGTTAATAGACAAATTTTGACAGATGAAATAAAACAAATAATTTGTTAATAAATTAACTTTTCAACTTAACATATAAGGGTGTGTGTGACTAATTTAATACTACTATTCAAATGGCTTCTTTTTCTGAGATTTCATAAGAAATTTGAGTGACAAAAGTCACTGGAAACAATCCTAAGACCGCACATTGCTCTCTACCATTCCAATAAATTGTACTGGACATTAAATCAGTTAGATAACTTTACAACTATTTTAAACATAAATTTAGGAAAAATTATTTCTTTTATCAGTCCAAGAATAGTCTTTGATTTATAGTTTTTTTAGCATAAAAGTTTCAAATCTTTGCTTATAGCAGATTTTTTAAACAGCTTTTTAAAAAAGATATAATCTGTTGTCAAAATGGATTTTTCTCCCATAGTTTAAATATATGTAGGTACTGATATAATTTGGCGGCAACTGTGCTGTTTTTTGCGATAATGATGATTGGAGGATTCTAGATTGTTTATTAGTACAAAATTTCGCAGTCTCTCTTCCAATAATCATCACACTTTTATCTGATAGCAACTGTCATAAATTCTAAGTTTCATCTCATTGTCCTTTATTTATAGAAGAAAACTCTTAACTGTATCTGTGATACAACTATTACTATTTGTTACTAACTCATCTGTGTTTCTTATATAAACTTTTAACAGAATGTATTTTTTTAAAAAAAACACAAAATAATATGTCTTGTCTTAATTTTTGTTCTGCTTTTCAATTATACAAACATTTTTTTTATGTACATGTTAATTACTTGAAATTATTTGATAGTTAAATTTAGAAAACCATGCTTTTTTTTTTTTCAAAATTTAAAACTAAAGTAATTACAATATCTTGATTTTTTTTCATCTGATTTTTAATTATAATTGAATTAATTAGAAAATAAATTCTTAATGTATATATTACATATGTACACGCATTAAAAAATAAATTTAGCAAATCTGACACAGTTTTTTATTTTTTGTCTAGATTTAACTATGAAAGCATGATTCTCATTATTGATAATAATATCCGTCTTCTACGGTATAAACATAAAGCTTTTTTTTTTCATCTGAATCTTTAAGATTTTTTTTTTTTTTACGATTCGAAATTATGGTCACCCATTTTAATGACAAAGGCATTTTTTCTTTCATTTTAATCCATAGGTTGTTGATTTGATTCAGAGATAAATTTTATTCTATTCTGTTATTCTTTTTCATAATTCAGTGCTAAATGTTATGATTAATGAAAAGAGAGAATAGAATACATGTCTTATATGTAGTCATTATCTTACTTTATTTTCCCTATACATAATGATTAGGGTGCAAAATGTTTGTCAATTTAATAGTTGCATGTTACCTAAAATATATATTTTCTTATCTTCTTTTTTATTATCTGAAAACAATTGAGAGATATTTTTCATAATTTTTTGACCCATTTGAGTATGATAAAGTTAATGAATGCAACTAGTGATCGGTTTGATAATAGAAGAAAAAATGTCAGATTTCTTATTTTTTGTTTGTATCAATTTTTATTATTCATTATTTTGTCTCATCTTCATGAAAACTTTCAAATGTCACAGCATTAACAATAGTGTTTCTATAATCTTATTCCTTTTTAAAATATTCATAAGTTATTTCACGGTTTTCAATTACTGAATGCCTTCTTATAGTTAAGAGATTTTCAGTTTGTTGAATTTGATAGATTATTATATCACAACAATAGAAAGCATTTGTCAAGCATTGGTGGTCAAGAGGTCAGCGGCAGCTGCTTTACAAGCAGTTGTCCAGGGATAGTGGGTTCGCTTCCCAGCTGATGCTATGACACATGAGAAAAAACAAAAACAATAGAAAGCACATCATTTCCTGTAATATCTTTCTGCTTGCTTCAATTTCTATATGTAACTCCTTATTCATTCTATTTTATTCCTTATTTCTAAGAAAGGGTTTTTTTTATAACTTTCTTTTATTTTTGTTCAAGTTTCTGATAATTTGTTTTAGCATATTTTTCTAACTTTGTTATCATAAATTTACTAAATTGCTGATTGACATTTTTTAAATTTGGATCTGCAACCATAATTTTAGTTTTATTACATGAAATTAATAGTGATCTGATTGTTACTATCTCCTCCAAGTTACAAACAGTAGAATCGATCCTAAGTTAGGTTTGATTGGCAGTTACCTGAAGATTTATTAGCAGGTTGATTAGTAAGTTTTTTTAATAATCACTACCCTGATAGATTATGCTCCTAATGCTATAAATTCATTTAGATCTTAAGCTTCAACTCTCTATCTATTGCTAGAGACAAATTCTACCCTTGTAAACTTTCCTAAAAAAATTTATAAACAGTATATATTTTGTCATAATTTTCAATTAGGTAATATTTATAATGCTAATTATTTGTTGATGTTTTAATGTATATATTTAGCAAAGACACACACATAAGAAAATTAAATTTAGCAAAAGTGAAGTGGACTTGGTTTATAACATTGCTGTTTTAAATTATGCATACATGAATGGTTTTCAGCAATATGCTTAATCTAAGAATTTTGTTAACAACCATTTTCTTTTTAGAATATTGTTACATACTGTGTACGAATACATATTATTTTTGTATTAGCTAATATGTGACATATATTTGCTAACACAAAATCCAATATATATATTCTTGAATTTTTTTAAAAGAAAAACCTTAAATATTTTGTATCTTTATACATAAAAGATGTTATAACTATAATAAATATTATTTTTATAGCATTAACAATATTACAATGTATTTATAGACATACCACATAAAACATTATAATACATCAAATTCAAAATTGAGTAATTTAGTTTAATACAAAAAAAAAAATGGAGAAGTCTTTTATTGGAAGAAACTTTACTTAATTTTGGCTGCAAATGAAATTTACTACTTTGCCTTGTTATTTAAAAGAAATGAAAAAGGCAACTTTTTCTCATTCGATAGTATAAAAGTAACATGATTTATTTCAAAACTTAATAATTTTCTAAAAATATATAAACTTTATTAACACTTATTGTGATTTCAACATGCATTCAGCCGATGGCACTGCTGTCCTTCATAGTTGCCTCACATGAAGTTATTTTCTTTTGCTGTCATAATTTTTATCCCTGTAAATGGGTGAAAATGACAGCTACATTAGTTGTAATCAGAGGAGAATAGATTTTTTTTCTAATGTTTGACCATTAGGGAACAGATTCTGATGACTTTCTTCAATAAAATAAAAAAATACAATTTTTTTAAAAATTTTCATTGTTTTTTTAATATTAAGTTATTAACTATTTATATGTATTATTATTCTGATTTTTATTATTAAGCTGAATTTTTAGTATGAATATTTTCATTCCATAACAATTAAAGTCATCTTAAATGTCATTAACATTAATGGTATTTGCTTATATTTAGTTGTTTATTCCATCAATTTAGAGTCATAAGTATGGTCTTTTATTTTTTTCATTTTGTAAATAGGCAGCAATGTTTTGACTAAATTTAGAATTTACATTATTGTAGGGTTCAAATTTTGTTCATAATTTTTTTCTTTACTTTTTGCTTTAGAAAAATCAAGAAGCGTGTGATTTTATTATTATTTTATAAAGTTAATAAATTACCAACTATTTGATTTTCAAAATTATACATAACCATGTGATTTGTATAATAGTTGTATTTCAAATTTTCTATAGTTAAATGAAAGTCTATTGAAAATTTCTGAAAATGTTATTTATTTTTTTATTCTAGATAAAGCTTTAATTTTTCATTTTTTATATTAGAAAATTTCCCTTTTTAATGGATTGATATGAACTGTAGTCTTCTTTGGAACACATCATGCCCTCTATGTTGCTTTTGTAAATATGTGATATTATATATATTTAAAAAATAATAATCAGAAAATAATAAATTCTTACAACAGCTATATAAATATCAAATTATTTTATATATACATAAAAAGCCTTTTTCAACACCTGATTTGGTGCCCTTTTCAAATGTCAATAATCTATTACGTTAATGAGCTATTACAGATATAAAACCATCTAGTGTTCAATAATGAAATTAAAACAACCAATACAAATATAAATCATTAAAATAAATCAAAGTATAACTCAATTACAAAAAAATAAATTTATTAAATTATATAAGGAATATGGATATAATCCTAAAACTATTAAAAATATATTTTTAATTCTAAAACATCTGTAATAGATGATAATATTTCTGAGAAAAATAATTGTATTGATAATGGTAATAATGAATCAAATAAGAAATGGATTAGACTTTCATATTGTCCTATGATATATAATACATTAAGGTATAACAAAAATTATATTGAGGAGGATATAAATATTGGCTGACCAAACAGTAAAAATCTCGATCTATTAATAGGTAATTATAGGTTAAGAGATGATATACGATATAAAAAAGGAATTGTATATAAAATTACATGTGAAATTTGTAAAATGATTTACTTTAGGCATACTGGCAAACATTTTGAGGTAAGAGCCAAAGAACATAATAATGCAATTAATAAAAAAGATGATAAATCTGCATTATATATTCACTATTTAAAATATGAGCATAGAATAGATGCTACAAAAAGTATTAAATGATTAAATTTCATCAAAGATCCAAAAAGAAGACAAATATACGGAACATAATTTAAATAATTGTATGAATATTTACAAGATTTCTATGAATTTGGTTAATAATTGATTAATTAAAAATGAATAGAAAATTACATAAATTGACATATATTGTAACGGTAAGAATTGTCCCTCCACGTAACAAAATCTAGAACACAGGCAAAATACACTAAAGATAATCAAGTATGGATACTGTGATCCAGAATCCGACCAACATTCAATCCTTTCACCTCTGCTCAATGATCTAATGCCCTATGAATGACACTTCTCAACTTACACAGACATTCAATTTAACCTCGGTCCGGCAGTTACTCAGCGTAAAACAAAAAACTAGTAAATTAACTAGTTTAACACTGATTTGGTGAGATATGCACACATATGACTAAGTGATTAATTAATATATCAATGATTGACCTACATATAGATATAATGATGTATGTGCAATTAAATCTAGAGTTAAATAAAATGAACGCACAGACAATAAAATTATGAAAATGAGTTATATTTTAAATATTAATTTAATAAAACAATAACAAATAGTGAAACTTAAAATATATAAAATTATGCTATGAGAACATGAGAGATTACGCTTGCAGGCATTACATAACTAATGAGATTAATATTACATATCTCATTATAAGTGTTCAATAAAGGTAATGCGGTACTGAAGTTTATGCCTATATTAATATGCCAAATTTCTAGCTCTCATGTAGTCTGCTAGATCATATGGAACTTAATAGCCAAAGTTATATAACTAACATAATAGTGCTCCTGTGGCATCTATCTATACAAAGTTAAGTCGAGCATATAATTAGGCTCAGAGATATGCAGGTTAGCATGTTAACCTAGATTAGGGTATACACTGATGCTAGATAAGCATTTAATATAAAGGGAGAGAAAACTGGTTTATGATAGGTTCACCTATATACTCTATGGCATATTAAAATATTAATAAAGCTAGAAGGTGTGAATGGGTCATTACTCATGGGCTTCAGTCTCAAAGACTTGGTTGCCCTAAAACCGATCAACTTGCTATGAATAAGAACAGTAGTAGTTCAGGGAATCAGATAAGCATTAATTAGAATAACCTAGGTCCTTGTGCTCTAGTTCTAAAAGTGTGTGCTTTACCTGTACTAAGTGGATAAGTATGACCTCCGCTATCAACTCAACAATAATCATGCAGCAAGCAGATAATTGTACATTGCGTACTTTGTAAGGACACATCCGCAACTTATACATATAACGCAAATACGTAAAATTATTTTATTGTGCCTTAAAATTAGATAGCATCTATTTGCATATCTATACAATCCAGTTCTCAAATTTAGTATTCCAAATATACTATTTAGGGACTAAACTAATAAGTAACCTAGTTTAATATTATCACCTGCATTTCAACATATATAAATCTAAGGAGGACAAAGCATATTTGTGGGATAATTATGAATAAAACATTAAAATATGCTTTGAGACTATCTCTGTGGCTAGTCCTATGATGTACGAGTTACATATATAAATAGTTATAATTCATAACTAGAATTAAGCAAACTACAATTTTAACTAGAGAACGACTTATTATTGTAATATTAATACCCAAAAATTAATCAGTAAAAATAATAATATGATCTTGAAACAGCGAGTGAGAAAGAAAAATAATAATTCAATTATTTAATATTTATTATAGCGAAGATTTGAAATTATCTTTGCAGATCGATAAGCTAAAATTATATTTATAAATACTTGTGGTTTCAAGTCATTTGGCATATTAAATATATATAATATTAAAATGATAAAATCATAGAATAAATTGAATAGATTAGGAATAGGCACAAAAGACTGCAGGAAATTATACATTTAAAATAGATTATTAGAGTTTTATATTTTAAAAGAGAATTCAAGTTTTACAATCAGACAAGATTTAAACATTAGCATTTACAGTTTCCTTCATAGATTTTAGGAAAGGTGTTTGGAAAAGACAGATTTAATAAATAGCTAGCTTTTAAAAGAAAGATTTGAAAGTCACAGTTAATGAACAGAGCTCTGAGAGAAAATTTATCAATTTACCAGTTCGTTGTTTTCATTGCAATTAGTTCTGAGCACTTGGGAAGATAATAAGTTGACACTTTTGATGATGATTTAAAGTTAATGGAGATTTTTCCACGGGCGGCTTTGCTGGTGTACGACATTATATTTTATCGAACCAAAGTCTTTTCCATTCCCCGGCTAGGGTCGAGAGGTGAGGGGTCACCTAACTTACTCCAACATTTTGAAGGTGAAATGAGCATGGATTATGTTTACAATTCACTTATTATATATATGATCTGATTCTGGAAAACAAAACTAAGTATTTATATTTTTTTAACTCTGGCCACATGTTTATTTTTACGAGCTTATCTGTAGCTGAAAAGTCCATTTATTTATTTTAGAAAAATATATTTAATAGTCACAATGAATAGAAAACCCCATTTATTTCTTTTAGAAACACATTTTTAATTATGACAACTAATTTATATTTTGTTTTTCTGCAAATTTTGTTATTAACATTTTATATTTACAAAATCAAGTTCACGCTATTTTAGGACTAATGTGTGACCTACTTTAACATTTGTTTACCAGTAACAAATAAAAGTTTCTTGATAATTAGTAGAAAACTAATTTTATTACCATACATGTAGAATAACAATGGAAATATACATATGCAATTTCAATAATACAACAATAAAATTGGCTAAATAATTTAAGCTAAAATATTTCTTAAACTAGAAATATTTATAAAATGGTTACATATCTGTAATCTATACATATACTATTAAATTACAGACTTACCGTTTGCATATGGGTACTCTGAGAGGGTTTAAACCTGGCATACGGATAGATGTGGGGGTAAAATACGTGGAATAGGCAGATAGATAAATCTGACTGTTTCAATATATAATTGTAAAAAAAATGCATGTAATTTATTTATTATATTGTTATGATATAGTCAATTATTTTGTAATTACTGAATTTATCTGTAGGCTTTGATTTATTTTAATGATTTATATTTGTATTGGTTGTTTTAATTTCATTATTGAACATTAGATAGTTTTATGTCTGTAATAGTTCTTTAACGTAATAGATTATTAACATTTAAAAAGGGTACCAAATCAGGTGCTGAAAAAGGCTTTTTATGTATATAGAAAATTTGCTGTTGCAAGAATTTATTATTTTCTGATTATTATTTTATATAGCTGTTGTAAGAATTTATTATTTTCTGATTATTATTTTATGGAAGAACAGCATAAAGATATTTATTGTTTTCCAATTTGATGATTTTTAAAAAATATATTTTACTTTCATAAGTCTATTATAGTTTTGCAAACTTACATGTTTTACAAACTTACATGATAAAAAACATGAAATGTTTTATATTGATAATGTTATTTAATTTTTTGTAAAGATATTATTTGCATTTCTAGAGATATTAATTTTCTTTTTAATGATATTTTCTATATTTATAAAGATATTTTTTTGCTAAAATTTTTTTTTAAAAAAGTTAAACCTTATATTGAAAATCATGTATAGAAAAATAAAACATATAATGTGGGTGTTCAATGCTATTGAATCAAATACTATTAAAAAAGTTAATTAAAAAATTATTAAGTTCAAGGCATTCATTTTATTAAATACTATGTTAGTTAAGACATTTCAAATAACATAAACTTTTAAAAAAATAATGTAGACTTTATAAAAGTATTTTTAATATTATAATTGTTTATAAATATGACCAATCCAAAAATATGTGGTTTTAATATATCATATCAATAAAGATTTAAACTTTTTCCATGTAAATCAAAGTAGACAAAAAAATATTGACCCAACTCTTACCTTAATATAATTGTTTTTGTTTTTTAACCTCTTTTAAATGTTTAATTAATTGCATTAATAATAATAACAACAACAACAAAGTATATAACTGTGTTAATACAATAAAGTAACTTTTGAACAATCTTATGTAATACTATCTAGGTTAATTAATATGCATTTGTGAATAAAAAAGAAGTTTAATTCATTCAATGAACAATTTTATTTATTTGCAAAAGATATGAATCCCATTCTTTCAATAATGTGAGCATTACTGTGTATACAAAAAAAAAAAAAAACCTCATCAGAATAAAAACTCAGATTTCCCCATTTTCAAAATCCAGTGAAGTAACATAAATTTCAAGCATCAAGAAAGCATTTTTCTGAATTAACTATAGAAACATTAGCTACAAAAAATAGACAATGACTTAGCATATTAGCCTTATATAATTAGGATTGTGTTTACTTCAATAAGATGATCATCATTGTAGTTAATTTTAATTAC
Organism: Epiperipatus broadwayi; assembly: GCA_028023455.1. Classification (NCBI taxonomy): domain Eukaryota; kingdom Metazoa; phylum Onychophora; class Udeonychophora; order Euonychophora; family Peripatidae; genus Epiperipatus; species Epiperipatus broadwayi. Next base: position 13,539,694 of record JAQFVV010000009.1, read on the forward strand.
TATCAATCTAATAAGTAAATTGATGATTAAGAGAAAACAAAATTAATACTCATTCCAGTTAAATATAAACAAAAAATCCTTTAAAAAATAATTTACAGGAGTGACAGATTGAGCTGGACAGTTTCCTTTAATTTCCTAAATAGTTTTTTTAGTACTACTCAATTCACAATCGATTCAAAAAATATTCTTAATTCTATCGCTTTTTATACAGAACATTATAAACTATGAGAGAATAAGAAGAAACACAAATTTACCAAAAAATATTAATGAAAAATAAACAATAATTACATATTTTTAAATATCTTGTATATTAAAATATATTTGATTCATAAATAAAAATTAGTTATGTAAAAGTTTTAGTTTGAATTATAAAAAGACCCCCCCCCTTCTCCCGTGATATTTATTCATTTTAAAATAAATAATCATTACTACATATATAAAAGTAAGTATTCTTTTTCGTGTGTAATTAGCTTTATTTGACGTGATATCACTTCCTTTTGCAGGTTAGTCTCTATTTTCTATGTTGTAATAATTTTTTTTTTTTCCAAGCGTTTTTAATGTAATTATCACATGGCATTAAAGTATACATTCCTGCAGGATTTATGTGCTAACTGCTTGGGTGGGAGTTAAATAAAAAGGAAAGAAGTTTTATAATTAGTAGAAAACAAAGTCATTAATAAGCTGTTTTTCCATTGAATAATAAGTCCAATTCTTCCTTTCCAACTGGGTTTTGTTTTTCTTATTTTGATATCCATAAATAACTACTTGAGACAAAAACAATAAAGATCATATTATAAAGCTGGCATTGGAGACTGTGACAGCGTGGATAAAATAACAGATGTTTAAAATTAATTTATTTTCAGCTCATAGAAAAAAAAGCTGTAATGCAAACTCTATTCAGGAAACACATTTAAAAATAATTCAGAAAGTCTTTCTATGGAGATTTCCAATTGCAATTATATATATATATTTTGTTTTTATCAGTGTGTTTTTCATCTTAGCTTTATCATATCGCAAACATCCATTAGCACAGAAGTCAGCCTAACCTCTTTCATTAAGAATGCACATAGTTACAATATATAAGATAACTAAAAATATTACTTTCCTTATATTTCCAACAGTTACTGGTATACTTGTGATAATTAGCACATACACTTCCACGAACAAAAGTTTGAATTCCAAAAAAAATAAAACTTTTTTTTATATATAAAAGCTGTGAATTTCCAAAGAAGTTTAGAATTTTTTTTTCTTTGTAGGTGATCCACAGCTAACCAGCTAATTATCCAATTATTTGTCAGTAAATGGGTTTCTAGCTATTCTTAGCTATGAGTTAAGACAAGAAAGTAAATCAATAAAAATTAATAATATTTCTGTAGTGTAATTTTCATTACATCACTCTCACGCAAGGTAGGGAGTGGTTTCTATTCTCTTTTAACATCTTGTTGAGGAATGTAATCATAAACATATACTCAAAGACATTCATATTTCGTGCTGAACTAGCACTCATCCGTTAGCCCAGACCATAATCTCTTACACATATCTTTACCACTGTTCAGTACCTATATATAGCAAATTCCTACAGTTTAATTGATAAGTGTCAAATGTCCAGCTCTCACAACTTTAACACAAATCGTTTATTGAATGTATATTAATAATTTTTATTAGTCACTCATTAGACTAGAGATTATCCAATAATGAATAATATTTCTGTAGTGTTCATTACACCACTCTCATGAAGCAACAACAACAAGGTATTAAAATTGGATAGAAAACATTCTCTATCTTGTGTGAGAATGGCGTAATGAAAATTACACTGCAGAAATATTATTCATTATTGGATAATCTTTAGTCTAATGAGTGACTAATAAAAATTATTAATATACTTTCAATAAGTGATTTGTGTTAAAGTTGTGAGAGCTGCACATTTGACATTTATCAATTAAACTGTAGTAATTTGCTATCTACATATACTGAACAGTGATAAAAATATGTGTAAGTGATTGTGGTCTGGGCCAACTAAGGAGGGCTGATTCAGCAGAAAATGTGCATCTTGGGGATCATAAACTTTTTTACATTTTGATCATATACTTATGATTACATCCCTCAACATGGTGTTAAAAGTGGATAAAAAACATTTCCTACCTTGTGTATAGTGATGTAATGAAAATTACAGTACACCTCTAGTCTGAGTGACTAATAAAAATTATTAAATGAATAAAAACTCTCATCAATAAGTAATTGATTAACCTGGTAAATGAATGCTATCTTTCCCTGTTTCTCTATGCAATGGATTATCTGAGATTAACTTCTATGAAGCTTTTGTTCACAGAATATTTCTGAAATATTTTTCCACAATCATTTAAATTTTCCAGCTTGCATAATAAGATAAACAAGGTTATATTTTCACTTTAATGCAACTTGTTGCAAGCTTGAGAACTCAGAAAGTATCAGATGCATCTAACATCACCATTCCCAGATCAGTTTTTGGCCTTTATCCTTGTCAATTAGACTTTGGGATTAAAAATTATGCAGTCAAAAATTTAGCTTTAAATAACATTTTACTATTCAAGTTAAAAATTTAAAATTCAAATTAGCCTAAAATTGTGAATTCAAATCAATCTATCTGAACAATTATATAGATCTGGTTGCAATTCAATAACCATATATTTTAATAATCTCAGTTCTTTATTGCCTGAAGGCATCTTTTGTTTTTGCTGACTAAGAATATTAATAATAACAACATACAAAATTAAAATGCTTGGCAAGTGTATAATTGCATTTCTTTCAATTTGAAACCTAAGACTTATTGATAAAGATAAAAGTCAAAAACTAGTCTGTAGATAAGAATTTAAATGTATCTCGTAATCACTGATTACTCAAGCTTATGATAAATGATACTAGAGTGGAAAGTTGATATTGTTTTATCATATTGTTTAAACTGGATTACTGTTATTAACATTCCTAGTCAGAGTGTTAAGGTGCCTAATAAAAAACTGAATGTATTAAAAGGTATAGTTATTGAATTTAAGTCTGTTCAATCAGATTGACTTGAGTTCAAAATTTTAAACTAAATGAATTTCAGCTTTTTAACTTGTAAGATAAAAATGTTATTAAAGATAATTGCTGGTTGTATAAATGTATTACTTCCATTTTTGGATTCAAAACCTCATTGACAAATGCAAAAATTTAAAAACTGGCATAAATATGGTCATTTAAAAACATTTGGTAATACTCATTTATTATTCAAATTTATTATAGGTGAAACTACAGTGGGGATTTGCTCTTTCCAAGATTCTATTTTTATAATGATCATGTAAACTTTTTAACTTTAGCATTATTTATAAATTTCTAGAAGAGACTTTTAAGATGTGAATTAATTTAGGCTGCCCAGGGTATTTCCTTTCTTTTTACTTAATATTATTAATTTCTATTTGAACATGATTTTTTTATTTTTTTACTTTTCTCTAATTTTATGTATGAATTACACCAGAACTCAAAATGTTACATTTTGTTTAATTGTAAATGATATTTTGTTGAACTTTAAACCAATATTAAATTGTTAAAATTTATTAAAAAAGTATGTTCTATAATAAAAATATATTGTGTTTTAAAAAATGAAATATAAAGTAACATTTTGCACTTTTAAGAAGTCTAAAATACTTTTAAAAAACAACATTAAGTAGCTGAATTAAATAAATATTTAAATGGTTGTTTGCTCATAAGAAGTTGAGTATTAAAAGCGTCAGAGCTGGAGTCATGATCTTTGGATCATAAGATCTAGAATGTGTCATTCTACTGCTGCACTAAACCATGCAGGGTATTAATTCAATTAGTCATTCATAATAGATCAACTAATCACCTCTCCAAATACATTGCTTCCCCTGATTCATGAATCTTAATGATGTAAAGGGCTTATTAAAGTTTGTGATATAGCTTTTTTTTAACAGTTTGAATGTTTTTGTTTCTTTTTAAATAGTGGAGAGAATTCTGAAAAAGAGTATTTAACAGTCAAAACTGTTAGTAATTTTTGGAAATTTTAAGAAACTTTAAAGATGGCTGAAACTTAAGAGAAATCAATAAGCAGATAATTGATGATACTTTCTTAAAAACAGCAACACAAACAGAGGATACAAAAATCAGCAATTAACCAGTAAATTTTCAATTGAGATAAGACAATGTATAAGAAAAAGCAGAAATATAAGAATTATATAAAAATGATTAATTAAAAAGAATATCCATAGTAATGAAAAAAAGCTAATAATGAATAATATAAGAAAATATAACTGTGAATGTGAAAATGAGGCTATAGAAGATAATAAAAGTGTGTAAAACATTTCACTATTGGAAGAAAATTTGTTTAGCAATAAAAAGAAAAGTTGGAATTCACTAAAAAGAGGGACAGAATCAAGAAATGTTTGAAAAAGTTCTATGAGAAATTATATAATAATAAAAAACAAAAAAATTAATTAACTGTTACAACAACTACATCTTCTGAAGAGGTGAGATATGCAATTTAATCTATAAAGAAGGTAAAGACTCCAAGAAATAATAGAATTATTACTGATATTTTAAAAAGATGCAAGTGAAGAAATAGAAAAATTGTTGGCAAAACTATATAACAAATTTCTAAATGATAAACATGTACCAAATGATTGGAAGAATGCAATAGTATTAGGAAATATAGATCTAGCAGTTCTATACAAAATCTTTACCAACATAATTAATATTCATCTACAGCAAACTTTGGATCCAAATTAATAAAAAAACAAAACAAATTGAATTTAAAAGTAGTTCTAGCACAGTGTATTATATCCAATTATTGAGAGAAATTATAAAAAAGATCAATAAAATGTGAATTTCCACTATGCTTTGGATTTATTCATAATTAAGAACATTTGATTCCATAAACATTTCCACAATGATTACAATTTTGAACTATCAAAATGTAGATTCATAATATTATCATACCTGAAGAATATTTACATTACATGGAGATAAGTAGAAAAGCATATATCCAAAACTTTATACAGTAGTTTTACAAAAAAATATTTTGTGAATTAAAATAGAAAGCTGAGAAAGTAAAAATATATGAAGATCATTTAAATCATTTAGATTTCACAAATGATGTGATAACTTTAAGAAATGTTACAAGAGTTATAAAAAAGAAAGAAAGTAAGACTGAAGATAAATATTAATTAAACAGATCAAAATAATGGTCAATGGATTTTCTCAAAAAAAAGAGAGAGAGATCGATAATCATGAAATTCATCAAAGAATCAAATTTAGATGGAGTGCTTTTGGTAGAAATAGGTTAATATTAAGATGAAATATGCCTATATGTCTGAGAAGGAAAGGTATTAATAAACATATTTACCAATTCCTATTTATGGATATAAAATTTGGACACTTAATATAAGAATAATATAGTGACTACCAATACATTATGGAGAGATGTATGTTGGAAGTAAAAAGTAAAACCCTTGGATGAGATAAACAGGTATCATTGACATCATTGAAAGAATGAAGAGAGTGAAATTGAGATGGGCCAGACATATTTCTAGAACAGATGGTAACAAGTGGCAATTGAAGTTTTCAACTGTATATCAATAGATTATAAAAGATTTAGAAAGAAACCATAGGTGAAATGGATTGATAAAATTAGAAAGTTTGTTAGTGTGATGTGGAGAAGAGAAGCTATGAATCAGAAAACTTAGTAAGATTGAACTGATAATGATTAAAAACAACGATGATGATTTTTTATATGTAAAGTGCATAGAAGAGTGTGTTTGTATTCCTTGTTTATATTATCTAAAAATACTGAGATTTTAAATTATATTATGAATAATAAACTATCACTAATATTAGTCAAAGGTTAATGCTCCAATCAGGGTATATACTATTGCCTTGTTATTTCATTTGTCTTCAAGTAAAGAACTTTACCTACATAGTGCTTTATATAGCATAAAAATTTTACACAACATGCAGTTTGGTTGGTATATATATTTTTTAGACATCATTTCAATCATATATTTTTCTATCGAGTTTTTAAAATTTTCTATTTTAAACCATTTTCCAGTTTGCACCAACTTTTTTTTAATAGTTATGCTTTATTTTATTTCATTGAGATATTTTACTTATATTAAACTTTTACCAGCATATAATAGCTTAGTTGGTTTTCAGTGGTAGAGTGACAATCTCTGAAACTCAATTTGTCATTCCCAGAGCTCCAACATTTTCAGAATTCCTGAGCAATAAATCATAAAATTATTTTTTTAAAAAGATATAATAAAAACACATGTTAAATGAGAAAGGGGATGGGGATAATAAAAAGGAAATACACTCTAATATTTAAACTACAGTTATTTCTAATTTTTAAACTCAAAGAAATTCAAAATTTTTATGAAGTTTAAAATCTTTTTTCAAAATATTTTTTGAATATACGACTGGACATTGTATATTTATTATAAGTACAGTATTTAAAAAAACATTTGTGTTTTCTATTGTTAATACTCCTGCATATTACTATAATTTGTAATACATATCTGTTTATGATTTATCATATACTGCATGTATGTTTAAAAATACATGATATCTATATATTGTAAATTTAGATTGGAATATATATATATTTTTTCCATATGTCACAGCATCGGCCGGGAAGCGAACCCGCAACAACTATTGCTTGCAAGGCAGCTACGCTGACCTCTGACCTTTCGGCAAACAACGCTTGACATGATTATTTTTAGTAGTTACTTTTATATCAACACTCAATAAAACGATATAAACGCACTTTTATTTTGTTCTTTTTAACGATCATTTCAACTTAACAAAAAAGCTATTGGAGGATAAATTATTTTTTAAAACTTCTCATCCAATAGAATTTAAGAATGAAAAGAAATAACAAAGAAAAAAATAATGATTTTAAATCTCTCCACATACATTTTTATAATTTGAGAAAGAAGAAGCTCTAAGGAAAGTACTTATTATTGTACTGAAATGTCAACTATTTAGCTATTATATTTTTACTAAATGGAAGCTGCTATAAATAATACTACGAATATATATATGTGGGAGATATAATAATTAGGCAGTAGGGTTCTTTGACTATATTGATATTATGATATCACTATTTATGTAAGTTGTTATTGTGATAATGCTATTTTAGTCAAGGTTAGTTATATTTCCACACAATATTCTTAGTTATGAATAAGTTATATTACATGGATTAAATGACTTCCTAAGTGGAACATTGAGGACATTAATTCCAATCAGTTGACTAAATGATTTTTTTTCCTTCGGTTTCTGAGAATTAATCTGGAAATCTTTATCTCTCAAATCCACCATTCTGCTACTGGCCAAACTATACAGAGATAATGATGATGATTATTATATTTTTGTTTTGCTACTAATAATATATAAAATAAAGTTGTGTGGTTTAGTGCAAATTCTTCCAGTGCTTGAACTTTATACAAACTTCCCTCATCAGTCTATTTGATTAGTTTGCTCTTCTTGGTTAAGAGCAATGGTATAATGATAGACATAAAGTCCAAAATATATGGATCATGATTACATCTCTGTCATTTCCAGTGCTTAAACTTTTTATGAACTCCCAAGCAATAAGCCATTAAATTGGGATTTATTATTATTAGTGTTGTAGTTATTGTCATTGTTGTTGTTATTATTTATAAATAATAAAATATTTTATTATTTTGTATATAACTAATTATATTCACCTCATAACACTTAATGCATAAAATTATGAGAACTGTAGATTTCATTACCCAGGATATTCATTAAAATTAAATACTTCAGATTTTTACAAAAACATATATTTAATACACTGTACAGGCTTACACACACTTGTACATACAATATATAAGGGACTCAAGCTCAGACTTTTACTTGACCCTCAACTCTCCATACCATCTCATATTGCTGACCCACCTGGTTACACACATGTTGAAAAGATAAATAATCACCCATACATGTATTTCATGCTAAATCAGCACTTATCAGTTGATCCAGATTACTATCTCCACACATATATACAATCAGTGCTCAGTTTATATTAAGATAGCCAATCTTCATACTTTAATGGACAGGCTTCAAACTACTCTAACCCACAACTTTTCAGCCATCCATTTCATTGAAAATCTGATGATGGAATGTTCAAAGCCCCCATAAGTGCCAAGGTTGTCATTCTATCCATGTTGATGTTAGTCATTCTGACCTCTCATGTATCAGAGAATAATCCATTTTTACATACATATGCAAACATATACATTGTTTATGTAAAATTAGCTAGAGAAGTATTAGAAAACATTGCATTTCTAAATGGAATAAGAAACCCATCATTATTTATAGAAGAAACTGAAAGCTTTTAAAAAATATTTTTTGAAGTGACATAATTCTGTGTAGCTTCTTTTTTGTGTGTGTTACTGTTAGCAAAAAAATGTTAGTTACATATTGCTACATATCTATTTTTGAACACAGTATTTTTTTTATTCAATTCTTCAAAAAACATTTTCCTTCTTCTGTTTTTTTTTCTTCAATAAAAAAAATAGGGCTGTGACAAATTACAGATGATTTTAAATTTTGAAAAAGAATTTTTTTTTTTTATCCACTTAGTTTTATATTTCATACCACTATATTTAAATTTAATTTTTAAAAAAAATATTAATACAATTACTTTTTTAAACATAATCCTCAACAGTTTTTAACCTACTTTTTTCTTTTTAAAAAAAGAATTGAATTAGTTTAACTTTTAAATCTTTTCTTATGTTTTTGCTATCTTTCTTCTAATTCTAAAAGTTTTTTTATGGATATTTGTAATAATTTTAATATCTTTACCTTTGATTAACATAAAATCTGATTAATGTGAACAAATGATGTAATTTTGTATTAAATAGATTTGACTTGTAAATAAATATTTATAATTAATAGTACTAAATTTATGACAATTTTTGTTGCCTGCAGAATTGTGACTTATGTCAAAGAAGATTCTCTGGAAGTCCATATATTATTTTTTTCAGAAAAGTCAATTGTGATTAAAGTTTGTGTCATAGCGGGACGATCTGATAAAGTTCTCCTTTTTAATACACAGCTGGTAGGTGTCACTTCTGTATGCAGCAATTTAGATTTTTATGTTGGCAGCATTATTACAAAATGTAGCTTACTATTCTACCACTTTCCACAAATAATTTGCATTATTTTAAAGAATGTCCAGATGGTACCATCCAATAGTATTGTTACCCATCAGTGGGATAAAAATTTTCTTAATAATTCTGAGTAAACCCATATATAATTGAGCTCAATCATTAATATTGTCAGAAATCCTTTAGAAAAGAAGTAAAGTACAGAAAGTCAGAGAATGAAATTGAAAATAAATGTAAAAATATATGATTTCAGATGACTATAGCATTGTTCTAAGCTCTAAAAAAATATTGTTAAATGAAGAAGTTTTGTGCAGAGAAATATCTAATAGAAAACAAAAAATTTTAATTAGTAGTGAAAAATCTTGTGCCATGTTTAAGAAGCCTATAAATAAAATATAACAAAATACAAAAAAAGATTAAAATAATTTTTTTGCAAACCCTGAAAGCTTTATAACAATTAAAGTTATTTAATTTCAATAGCACTGAGTTATGCACCAGAAAAAAAAATAGAAGAAAAGGAAATGGCTTATGCAAGTTATTTTTTTTCTAATTTTCAAAACAAAAGCATTACTAGCTTGTGAAATCGTTTTTACATTGTTAAAAATTATAATTAATATCAACATTAATTTTTTCCAGATACAGAATGAAATCATCATCATTTTCATTTTTGACTATTATCAAACCTTGCGGGATGGAGATCTCTGCAAATTTAATCCAGTTTCTCTGACTTCTGGCCTCTCTTCTCCAAATCACCCCAGCACAGTTCCTTATTTTATCAATCCATCTCATTATATAGTCTATTTCTTGGTCTTTTACAATATTATGAAATTTAGTCTAAGATTTCAACAGTCCATCTATTTTCATCTCTTACAATATGTCCAACCTAATATCAATTCCATCTTTTAATTCTTTCAATGATGTCAGTAACATTTTCTTTGTTTTCTTACTCATGTGTTTTGTTTTCAGTCTCTTCTTGTTACTCAAAATATACATTTCTTCATACTTGGTTGAGTGGTCTGAAGTATATGTATTGCTCTTTCATTAAGTGTCCAAGTCTCAGATCCATAATTAAGTATTGGTAAAACACGTTTAGTAAAAACCTCCTTTTCAAACACATAGGCAGATTTCCTTTTAATATTAAATTATTTTGACCAAAAGCACTCCAAACAAGTTTAATTCTATGATTTAACTCTATCCATTATATTTCTATCTATAGTAATAATATGACCAAGATATTTGTAGTTATTAACTTCTAACTTATCATTATCAATCTTTTTCTTTTTTTTTCTTTTGATTGAATAATACTTTAGTCTTTTTCACATTTAACTTTAGTTTTAATTTTTTTACTTTCATCTGATAACTCTTGTAACATTTCCTCAAGCTCTGAAGCATCATTTTCAAAATATAGATCACTTAAATAATCTCCATTTACTTTTATTCCATTATTTTCTTGTTTTAATCCACAAAATACTTATTGCAAAACTGCTGCAAAAAGTTTTGCAGATATAGTCACCCTATTTTACATCTTTCTTAAGATTAGTTTTCCTAATATTATTATGTTATCTAATCTTTGCTGTTGAAGTATGAATATTTTTCAGAATATAACAATATCCTGGATGAGTCTATGCTTTAATCACTGAAGAAATATTTATAGAATCAAATGCCTTTTCATAATCTACAAATTCAAAGCATAATGACAACTCATATTCATTGGTTCTTTCTATAATTTCTCTCAACAATTGAATATTATCCACTGTACTAAAACTACTTTTAAATTCCGCTTGTTCTTTTTTGGTTAAAATCCAAAGTTTGATGTAGATGAGTTGTAATTACTTGATAAATATTTTATTTCTAATTTCTAATATCTTTTTATCACTTTTTTAAATATTAATATTAATTCTATATTTTCCCAATCATTTGGTACATTTTTATCATTTAGACATTTAAATGTCTAGTCAAGTGTTGATAACTGAGAGGTCAGCGCAACCACCTTGCAAGCAAGCAGTTGGTTGCAGATGGTTGTTGCAGGTTCGCCTCCCAGCCGATGCTATGACATATAAAAAAAAGTTCTATTCTTTCACCTGCTTCTTTTAAGATATCAATAATAATTACATCGCTACCTGAAGTTTTTTCCTTTTTCATACATTTAATTGCATATCTATGAATCTCTGGGCAATTCAAAAGATATAGTAGTTGTAGAAGATAGTTTTTCTTGTTGTTTATTAGTGTATAATTTTTGATAGAACTCTTCTACACATTTTATAATGTCATCTCACTTTTTAGTAATAGTTCCATATTTTTTCTTATTAAAGAAATAAGTTTCCCATCAATATCAAGATCTTGTTTACATTTATGAGACTTTTATATTTTTTTTATTTTTCCTTGCTAATTCACAATTATATTTTCTTATATTATTATTAACTCTTTTTTGTACCATTTTACAAATTTCTGTATATTCAATTCTTTTTAATGCATCATTTTTATATATTTTCATTTTTTTTTCTTCATAAATTTTCTTCTCTCAGTAGAAATTTTATTTCTCAATTACTATTTTTTTGTACCAGCTATTTTAGTTGTAGTTTTAAAAATTGTATCAGTTATCTTTCTATTGATTTTATTCAAATCTGAATCATGTTCAAAATCTATTAATATTTGAAAACAATTTGCAAGTTCTAATTTAAATTCATAAGAATGTTTCTGAAGGTTAGGAATAACAATAGTGATTACTATTTTTCTTAATAAATTTTATATTTCTAGTTTTGTATTAACATGTATCTTACACCTCACTAAACAATAACCACTTCCTGGATAGAATTTATTAAAAACATTACAGTCTTAAAATACATATTTTTGTTAGTCAAAATGTAATCCAATTCTGCTGTACTTTCATTTGGATGCTTCCATGATCACTTCCATTTAGCAAAATAAAGAAGTTATAATATAAAGTTTATCTTTTTATTCAAACTCCACACATCTGTGTCCTCTCTCATTTTTATCACCATAACCAAATTTGACCACATCACTTTCATCTTTCAATTGTTTACAAATTTTAACAATAAAGTCTCCCAAGACAATTTTAAAATGTTTGATTGTATACACATATAAAAATCCTCTATTTCTTTATTATAATGTGAACTTGCTTAGGCATAAACCTGAATTATTTATATTTAGTATTTACAAATTAGTTGAATAACCTTTGAACTTTGTCTGATACCCATCAATCTCCACAATGTTGTTACTTTCAGTTTTTATTTACATTGAATCCTACCCCATTTGTGCTTCCAAGTGTAGTCCAGTACATGCTCAGTTTTTAAATCATTGTCTCTTTACCTTCTAAAAGCACAAAGTACACTAATAATATTAGACAGGTCTTCTTCCAGTTCTTGTTATCTTTCTGCATTTTGAAAATAATTTTCAATTGTAAGCACTCTCCACTGTTGTCTTGGCTGGTGATTTTACAACCTCCTGGAAATAAAAACCACGATTCAGTTTTGTCTATCATGATTATGAAAACTCAACTGATATTTTAGTTATGAGCTATTAGGCAATTGAGAAGAATTTTCCTGATCTTAAACACAGATAAAAAGCTGATACCCTCATCATGCTGCTATATATTGGTGAGCAGCTCATCTATGTTTATTATGAATAGTCATACAGTAATAACAAATACAATGTCAAGAATATATGGAAAGGATATTAGAAATTTTCCCTGCTCAGTTCCATTAAGGTCTCAAAGAGGATCAAATGGTCTTCTTTCTTTTCTGCAGCCTACAGAATAAAATACTTAGCTATATACCATAGAATAACAACAACAAATTATGAAATCAAAATATATCTACAGATGCTAAAAAATAAATTTATCAATCACAACTTATCAATTCAAAAATAAAATAAGTAAAAAGAATTTGCAAACAGAGTATATATTAAGCAGAATGACTTTGAATAATAGTAATTATTTATACTTAAGAACTTACTTCTTACTAACATTATCATTAAATATATAGATTAATCTAATAATCATTTATTGTAAAAATAGTTTTTGGTGAGGAGCTAAAATAATTTAATGCATTGAAATTGATAATATGATAAAGAACACAGAGAGTTGTGCCTCCAGATTCTATGTATTAATAAAAAATAAATTCAAAAATCAGAAGAATATTGTGGAAATTATTATTAAAAAGAATTTCTATATATCATCATCTTCATCATTTTTATATATTATCAATGAACTGAAGAATGAAAGTCTTTCCAGGTTTAATCCATTTTCTTTGAATAATAGTTTCTCTTTTTCCTACCATTTCAACAAAAATTTTTATCTCATGTATTCATCTCACAATCGTTTCAGGTCTTTTTAAATCTTTTAGAATCCACTTTAAGATTTTAATTGTATATTTATTATATCACTTCAAACAATTTGTCAAACTCAGCTTCTATTTTAATATCAATGATGTATCATTCTCTTACCCAAGTATTTTTTTTCAGTCCATACTTGTATTTCTCAGCATACACATCTCTATACTTTGTTTGTAATAAAATCTCTGCAATGCACTTCTTTTAAGCATTCAAGCCTTAGATTCATAAACAAGTAACTGATATAATTACTAAAAAAGTTACATTTTAAACACATACATTTTCTTTTAATATTAGGTTATTTTCACTTCATTAAAGTTTAATTCTAAGATTAATTGAATCCATTATGCATCCATCAGTATTTATAATCTGCAAGATGTTTGCAGATGTTAACTTATTATAATTTATGATTATCAATATTTATTTTTGATAGAAAAACATTCTTTTTAGTATTTATCTTTAGTTCTACTTTCTTGCTTTCAAACTTTTGAACACTATTTTCAAAAATAAATTACATTTCTGAAAAATCTTCATTTATTTTATTTTCTTAACTTCCCATATTAATCCACAAAACCTTATCTGGAGATATTGAAACATTCTAATAAATCTTTAATAATATTAATCTTTTTAGGGTGACCATGTTATATAATTACTACTGTATTCTTCCGAATATGACAATATCCTGAATCTATATCTTGATGGTATGAGGGTTTAATTATTGTAGATATCATTACTGATTCAAATGTTTTCATAATCTATGGTTCTAAAGCACAATGGTGATTTATTAATTCTTTCTTTAAATTCTCTTAATACTTTTTAAAAAAATAAAGTTATAAATTTTGTTTATTTTTATTAGTATTATTTACATTTATACAATTTCTTTTAATACATACATTCTTTCAATAAGGTTTCACCTTATTTAAATCTCTATGACATTTTTTTAATACTTCTTTTTCTCTCCTTAACCAATTTCTGCTTTGGATTATTGTAATTAGTTTCAGCTAGAACTTTTATTTTTTACTTTTTTATAAACAATTGTCAAATTATTGTAATCTATTCTTAGACATGATTTTATTCAATCTCCTCTGAAGACACAAACCATTATCTTCTTTTAATACATGGTAGTGACATATTGTGCTAAAATTACTTTTAAATTCAATTTATTTTTTTTGTTTGATTTGAGTTCAAAGTTTCCTGCAGAGAAATTATAATTGTGGTAGTAAAGATCTTGCACAGTAGTATTAAAACAATAATAGACATGTAATTTGCAATATCTTTTTGTAACATTTCTTTCAATATTACTGCTGTATTTTTTCAATCATTTGATACTTTTTTTTATCAAATCATTAAAATATCACACGACCACCATTTCCTATGCTTCACTAATGAAGGTCACAAGCTAAAAACTAGTCTGGAAATATTGGATGAGTAAGCACTAAATAAAAATTTGATGCATAAACCTTTTAGAATTCATTGATTACTATGACTAGCACTAGGTAATACTACTGTTTGAAAGAGTTACTATTTCTTTATCAATTAGATGTTAGATGTTTGGTATATAGTTTGCCTACAATTTTCTCTATTCCTTTACCTGCATTTTAAAAACAAGATATCAATAATAATTCCATCACTTTCTAAAGCTTTTTCATATTTTATAGATGTAATTACACAATTCATTTCTTCATGTAAATATTTCTCATACTTTAAAACAATATTAGAATTACTTTTGCTGTTTATGATGCCCCTCTTTTTAATTTCAATATCAATGCATTGTTTTATATTTTTGAAATTTATATTTCCTTCTATAACTTTCCTTGAACCATTTTCAGATTTATATATCATTAATTTTTTTTTTGTATCATTTTGTGAAAATTCCAGATATTCAATTCTTCTCAATTTTACATATTTTCATTTTTTTTTCCATATATAATTTAAATTCATTGAAGTGTTTCTTTAGATTAGAAATATCAACTGTTAATGTCTTGCTTAATAATTTTCATTTTTTTAATTTTAAATAAATAAGTACATTATATCTCATTAAACTGATTATTCCTTGTGTTGAATCTATTAACAGCACCACAATCTTGAACATCTATTTTCTGTTAGTCAAAATATAATCCAATTCTGCTATATCTTTATTTTAATTCGTTATGTCTGTTTAATTTTTTTTATATATATATGTCAAAGTGTTGACCGGGAAGCAAACACAGGCCGACTGCTTGGAAGGCAGCTTTTCTAACCACTAGGCCACCAATGCTTGACATGTCTGTTTAATTTTATTTAGAATTTTTCCCAAAGAAGAAATAAATTCAGTTAATTATATATTGCTTGGGAGTTCATTAAATGGTTTGAGCACCAGATCTGTGAATACCAGAATCAATCCTGAGATCTCCTGATATCAAATTAAAAACTATACCAATTGCACCAAACCATACAAGGCAAAACACATATGTTTTTTTTTATTGTTTGGAAGTCATAAGAAATTTGGGAGCCAGAGCTGTGAGCATTGGAAAATGATCTTGGGACTTCCTGATCTAAGTAAAGTACTTTTTCAAATGTGCCAAGATGTGCAGGATAAAAAAATGTTAATGGCTTTAATGCTCAAGAGTTCACAAGAACATTGCATGCCACTACTGCAAATGTCAGACTTGATGGGAACTTCCTGATTCCATGTTATATGGTCTACCAGTTATGCCAAACTCACAGGAAATCTGGTCATCATGGATAGCATTGAATATGAGGGTATTTATCTTAATAGTCATTTCCCATTCTCTCTCCCTCTTTTTTACTTTTGCAGATTATGAGAACAGAACTTCTCATATTAGGCAGGCTTAAGCATTTTTTAAAAACAGGCTCACATTTTTTAGCTAGGGCTGCAGCAATTGAAACTCAAAGAATTTATTTATTTATTCTTACATTGTAAAATCTTTAACAAAGTAAATCTTTTTCATCTCTGATATTTGAAGATCAGCTTTTTTATCATTAGAGATTATTACCAGCAGTTGAAAAGTAACTTGCAGCAGAAAATGATTTTTTTTTCTTATTATAATCTGATACACAGTTTGATCATCCATCCCAAATTAGCAATGGGAGAAAAAGAGGCCAAATAAAATAGTGATCCTATTTATATCCAATTTATCCGTGATGTGAGCAGATTCAAAACAGATAACATAATACACACAAAACAGATTTTTTTTATTTCTTTCATTCTTCATAAAATTAGAAGTTAATATTACATATTTGAAATTAATTAGTTCTACTTCTTTGTTCACAAATTAACAAAAGAGTGATTTAATAATTGAATCCATTATGCATCCATCAGTATTTATAATCTGCAAGATGTTTGCAGATGTTAACTTATTATAATTTATGATTATCAATCTTTATTTTTGATAGAAAAACATTCTTTTTAGTATTTATCTTTAGTTCTACTTTCTTGCTTTCAAACTTTTGAACACTATTTTCAAAAATAAATTACATTTCTGAAAAATCTTCATTTATTTTATTTTCTTAACTTCCCATATTAATCCACAAAACCTTATCTGGAGATATTGAAACATTCTAATAAATCTTTAATAATATTAATCTTTTTAGGGTGACCACGTTATATAATTACTACTATATTCTTCCGAATATGACAATATCCTGAATCTATATCTTGATGGTATGAGGGTTTAATTATTGTAGATATCATT
The DNA here is from genome assembly GCA_028023455.1 of Epiperipatus broadwayi. Lineage (NCBI taxonomy): Eukaryota > Metazoa > Onychophora > Udeonychophora > Euonychophora > Peripatidae > Epiperipatus > Epiperipatus broadwayi. Next base: position 13,556,894 of record JAQFVV010000009.1, read on the forward strand.
ACTGATTCAAATGTTTTCATAATCTATGGTTCTAAAGCACAATGGTGATTTATTAATTCTTTTTTTAAATTCTCTTAATACTTTTTAAAAAAATAAAGTTATAAATTTTGTTTATTTTTATTAGTATTATTTACATTTATACAATTTCTTTTAATACATACATTCTTTCAATAAGGTTTCACATTATTTAAATCTCTATGACATTTTTTTAATACTTCTTTTTCTCTCCTTAACCAATTTCTGCTTTGGATTATTGTAATTAGTTTCAGCTAGAACTTTTATTTTTTACTTTTTTATAAACAACTGTCAAATTATTGTAATCTATTCTTAGACATGATTTTATTCAATCTCCTCTGAAGACACAAACCATTATCTTCTTTTAATACATGGTAGTGACATATTGTGCTAAAATTACTTTTAAATTCAATTTTTTTTTTTTTGTTTGATTTGAGTTCAAAGTTTCTTGCAGAGAAATTATAATTGTGGTAGTAAAGATCTTGCATAGTAGTATTAAAACAATAATAGACATGTAATTTGCAATATCTTTTTGTAACATTTCTTTCAATATTACTGCTGTATTTTTTCAATCATTTGATACTTTTTTTTATCAAATCATTAAAATATCACACGACCACCATTTCCTATGCTTCACTAATGAAGGTCACAAGCTAAAAACTAGTCTGGAAATATTGGATGAGTAAGCACTAAATAGAAATTTGATGCATAAACCTTTTAGAATTCATTGATTACTATGGCTAGCACTAGGTAATACCATTGTTTGGAAAGAGTTACTATTTCTTTATCACTTAGATGTTTGGTATATAGTTTGCCTACAATTTTCTCTATTCCTTTACCTGCATTTTAAAAACAAGATATCAATAATAATTCCATCACTTTCTAGAGCTTGTTCATATTTTATAGATGTAATTACACAATTCATTTCTTCATTTAAAATACTCAGCAATTCAGAAGTTGTAATTATAGAAGTTGCATTGTTTTCTCATACTTTAAAACAATATTAGAATTACTTTATGCTGTTTATGATGCCCCTCTTTTTGATTTCAATATCAAGGCATTGTTTTATATTTTTGAAATTTATATTTCCTTCTATAAATTTCCTTGAACCATTTTCAGATTTATATATCATTAATTTTTTTTTGTATCATTTTGCGAAAATTCCAGATATTCAATTCTTCTCAATTTTACATATTTTCATTTTTTTTCCATATATAATTTAAATTCATTGAAGTGTTTCTTTAGATTAGAAATATCAACTGTTAATGTCTTTCTTAATAATTTTAATTTCTTTAATTTTAAATAAATAAGTACATTATATCTCATTAAACTGATTATTTCTTGTGTTGAATCTATTAACAGCACCACAATCTCGAACATCTATTTACTGTTAGTCAAAATATAATCCAATTCTGCTATATCTTTATTTTAATTCATTATGTCTGTTTAATTTTTTTTTTTTTTATATGCCAAAGCATTGACCGGGAAGCGAACACAGGCCGACTGCTTGGAAGGCAGCTTTTCTAACCACTAGGCCACCAATGCTTGACATGTCTGTTTAATTTTATTTAGAATTTTTCCCAAAGAAGAAATAAATTCAGTTAATTATATATATACATATAAGGCACATGGCTTTATTGCTTGGGAGTTCATTAAAGGGTTTGAGCACCAGATCTGTGAATACCAGAATCAATCCTGAGATCTCCTGATACCAAATTAAAAGCTATACCAATTGCACCAAACCCTACAGGGCAAAACACATATGTTTTTTTTATTGTTTGGAAGTCATAAGAAATTTGGGAGCCAGAGCTGTGAGCATTGGAAAATGATCTTGGGACTTCCTGATCTAAGTAAAGTACTTTTTCAAATGTGCCAAAATGTGCAGGATAAAAAAATGTTAATGGCTTTAATGCTCAAGAGTTCACAAGAACATTGCATGCCACTACTGCAAATGTCAGACTTGATGGGAACTTCCTGATTCCATGTTATATGGTCTACCAGTTATGCCAAACTCACAGGATAAACACATTAGTCTTTATTCTTCAGGCATTTATAAGAAGTTTGAGCATCAGAACTGTGAGTGCCATATATATAATGGATGAGATGACTCTTCAAGCAGCATTACTTTATTGACCTGTACTGTAGCTGTAATGTTTGATTTAAAAAGTAATCTTGTTTGTTACATGTTTTAAAACTATAACTATTCATAATTATATATACTGTTATCTAAAATAATTTGGAATGCATTATGTACTATTCATTCCTGTTTTTTATGTGCACATGTATAAATTTTGTATTTAACAAATAAGTCACAATCTGGTATTCAATATGCCATCCATTTACAGAGTTCACAAATCAGCTCCTACAGTGCACTCTCTCTCTCTCTCTGGCAGATGTTATTATAAATGAGCTTTTCATTTTCTAGGTTCTTGTATTAGTTCATATTGCTTCTACTTGAACTTTTATTCACATGTATGGATAATAAGTCCTTGGACTATAAATCTGGTCATCATGGATAGCATTGAATATTAGGGTATTTATCTTAACAGTCATTTCCCATTCTCTCTCCCTCTTTTTTACTTTTGCAGACTATGAGAACAGAACTTCTCATATTAGGCAGGCTTAAGCATTTTTTAAAAACAGGCTCACATTTTTTAGTTAGGGCTGCAGCAATTGAAACTTAAAGAATTTATTTATTTATTCTTACATTGTAAAATCTTTAACAAAGTGAATCTTTTTCATCTCTGATATTTGAAGATCAGCTTTTTTATCATTAGAGATTATTACCAGCAGTTGAAAAGTAACTTGCAGCAGAAAATGATTTTCTTTATAATCTGATACACAGTTTGATCATCCATCCCAAATTAGCAATGGGAGAAAAAGAGGCCAAATAAAATAGTGATCCTATTTATATCCAATTTATCCGTGATGTGAGCAGATTCAAAACAGATAACATAATACACACAAAACAGATTTTTTTTATTTCTTTCATTCTTCATAAAATTAGAAGTTAATATTACATATTTGAAATTAATTAGTTCTACTTCTTTGTTCACAAATTAACAAAAGAGTGATTTAATATAAAACTAAAAGAAAAATATTTTGACAATAAAAATGTTATAAATTCTACCCCCCCCCTTCCTTTTTTTTTTGCTAGGTTTTATAAACCTGAATAACTTATTTATTTTTATTACAATAATAATATAGCCATGTATGATTTCACATATATTTTAATCATGTAACTTAGATATCTGTGGATACAACTTAGAATTAATATATATATATATAATGCCCATTTGTAGTCAACTTTATTGGATTCAAACTACTATATCATAATATATTAGTATGATATCTATATATTCAGAAAATTTTAATAGACGTTATTTTAAGACCATGGATTATATGTGTTCTATTTTATTTTTAAAAAATCGGTCAGACGATATAGACAGTGATCAATGCAGTTTACTATTTTCATTGGGTCCTGTTTGTATCATCTTACTGTGATTGTCCTAAAATAGATAATTACATGTTCTTAAAAATATTTCTATATATATATAGAGTGTAGTAATACATATGCTCCCAATTTGATGTTAAAGCATTATAGAAAAACAACCAAAAAATTGTAGCATAATTAAAATCTAATTTTTTGCTAAATGTCAATTATCATTATTCTACATGGAAGGAAGTCATTATGCTTTCATTGTTTAATTAAGAGTTATGTAGATTCTAACTATACTAATAAACACTAATAAGTATTTAAAGTGTACTCCAAAGCCATCTATTACAAGGTTGAGTAATCAATGACTAATAGAAAGTAGCCCAGTAAAATTCTCAAATTAGAATCCATTGATTACTCAAGCTTACAATAGATGATTCTGGAATAGAGGAATAGATAAATTAGTATTCCTAATAAACAGATGTTAAACATATGTTAGGCTAGTCATATGACACTTTGTTTTAAATTTTAATAGATTAAATCACTATTATAGTTTCTATAAAATATTGCCATCACGCAATCATGCTACAGTAATAATTGTAATTTCATTCAGTGCATATCATTACTGGAACTTTTGTTTAATATGACTTTGGATAATTTTTATGAAAATGTTGTTTTGTAGTTATACAGAAACACACCTGAAGGGCGGGTAACTATTGCCTTTTTTCCCTGGCTGAAACAATATTTATATTTCTACTATTGATAATACATTTTAATAATATAATTCTATAACAACCAGAATTTTTTCAATGTTACAATAACTTTTTCAAAAGTTTAATAAAATTTGTTTCCAACATATATTTAGATATTTTAATAAATAACATTTATGGCTCCTTAAATTAAGTTTTAGAGAATTACAGAAAAAAATATATTTAAATATGACCATTTTTCACATTTCAGTTATCAGTATTCAGATTATTGACAGCAATAGTCAGTGATGCACTTTATGCATGATTAATATATGTAATATTAGCCATGATCTCATTTATGTAATAAAGAATATTGTTTTACATGCTAAGTATTTTTCCTGTCTTAGAGTTTTCCTATATTAATAAAGACAAAACTTGCATTATCAAATAACAATGGTAAAAAATAAATGCAGTCATATTTTTTACATATTTCTTCAATTTACATTTCATAAAAATAAAGATTTACAATCTATTTACACAATAATCAATACAATTTTTTTCTAGTTTTAGATATTTTCCTCTTGGTGGACGATTTTATTCATAGTTATTTAGCTTCCTTCATTGCACAATCTTAATTTTAAGTTAACTCTTAGATCTTTTTTTATGACTATATTTTCCAATGCCTAAACTTTTATAAATAAATCTTTATTTTTTCATGATTTCATAAATATACTTGCAAATTAATCTATTTCTATAATCATGAGTAAGTTTCACTGACTGTCTGTCCAGCTTAAGTTACACATCTTCCATATAAGTTTATAATAAGAAGAAAAGGAATTTCTTACTCTGAGATTTTCTATTCATGAGATGTATAATCACTTTTGTAATTTAATACGTCAATTACTGCCCTATTATTATGGGGAAATGTTTAAATATATTTCAAATTTGATATTAAGAGATTTAACTCATTTTCAAATGAAAATCATCACAAATAATAGTACTTTTCCAGCATTTAGTAAATACTTCTTGCAATTTCTGAGTTTAATAATAATGAAAATCTCACAAAAAATATATAAAAAAAATTGGTGTTCCCTTTAATTTCTTTTCAGAATCCAATAACAATAATAAAATATAAATTTATTTTTTTTAATCATTAATCCAACGATAATAATAATTAATTTTGTAAGAATATCCTATTTTATTGTTGATTTAATTCAGCTGCAAAGTATCACTTAATATTAAATTTCAACGTGAGATAAAGTACAATTATTATTAGTGAAGATGTGTGATGATGGTATATTAGATGTTATAATATGTTGGACTATTTTCATCAACTATGTTAAATGTTGAATATCTAGAGAATTTTAAACTTTATTTAAAGTTTTCAAATACAAACAACTTGTTAGTAATAACATACAAATAGACAACACAGATTAATAATTACACAATATATCAAGTAGTAGTATTCTTTACTCTTTTTCAGGTGTTACTGTCCCAACCAGTAACAATATTAGCTTAGGAGTTGAACTTACCCTTTTAGATTCTTGAGATATCAAATTTTAAGGCAACGCTCTAATCAACTGGACTGTTCTGTCAAAAATAAGTCAGTAGAAATTTTATATACTTATGTATGAGGGTTATTTCAAATTCTCCTAATTCCTCCCAATTTTTTAAAATACTTTTTCTAAGAGCAAAGTTAATTAGAGGCCTCCAAACATTATGTATTGCCATCCTAGATTGACTTATAGAATTATTTGCCATTGTCAAATTAGTAGTTTCTTTGAATATTTTCTTTGCACCTTTTCCTTTCTATCCAATATTTTTGTATTTTCCAAATTAAATATATGTCCATTAATATATACATGATCTGCTATTGTATACATATCTCTTTTCTCTTTTAACTATTATTAGTTCATGTTCTTTCAATCACTGCTCAACAGGGTGACAGATCCCAACAATATGCTTCCTTTCACATTCACATAGTATGCCATAAATGCAGTTTTTGTTTTTCAGCATTTACAGTTTAGGTCTTGTATGCAGTTTTAGTGTTTAGCATTTCCAGTTTAGGCTTTGTAAAAATTATAATTCCTTGAATTGTGGTATGGCTTTGGAAAGCTGTTCTAATATTATATTGACTACAGATTTTTAAAATGTCTTCTATTCCTGGTATGTATAAATACCCTACAGTACCAATAATTGTTTTTCCTTTTGATGTTTTTTTGTTGTCTATTAAAGGTTTTATTAATGATAGCTAATGGATAACCATTATTGTACTATGTAAATATTTTCATTCTTCAAATCACAGGTTTCCAAACAAATTTCCTTTGCTCTATTCCATAGTGATAGTATAATTTCATGTTTTGTGCTTCTGATATGTTTGGATGCATATGCCAAGTATTTGCCAATGTATGTTGGTTTCATATAAATTGTTGTTTTTACTTTGTCCTTAGGGAGTCCTGTCACAAGAATATCGAAGAATGCTAATTTTTGTTCTAGTTCTGATTCCATTGTAAATTTAATTGGTGGAGATATGTTGTTGATATGCATCCAGAATGACCGTAATCATGCTTCACTATGTGGCCATTCCATAAAAGGTATCATCAGTATAGTGAAGCCACAAGAAATGTAGTATTTATGACAGTGAGTTCAAATTCTTTCATGTAAAGGTTGCAAAGCAAGGGTGACAGTGGGAAGGCCATAGCCATTCTTTGATTTTGTTGTAAGAATTCTGAGTTGTATTGAAAGCATGTTGTTATTATGCAAAAAATTAATGTTTCCGTTTTACTACAATAAGTAGAGTTGTTATGGCTTGCAGAGCATTACCATCATATAACCTTTTCCTTTCAATAGACAATGCTTCATCACATGATACATTTCTAAATAAAGTTTCCAAATTAAAGCTTTCTAATATGCCAGTTCTTTCTCTTTCCATTCCTCTGATTAATTCTACAAAGTCCTTAGAATTCCTGATGAAGGACTCTGTTCTGTATGCTAATGGAGTACGAATTTAGAGAAGAAATTTTGATGAAGTTTTGTCATGGGGGATTTCTAGAACTAACAATAGGCCTTAATGCAACATTGTTTTTATGGATGTTAGGTAGTCCATAAAGATGAGGAATTTTGATGAAATACAAAGTTAATTTTCTTTTTATCAAATCACCTGTGATGTTTTAGGAATAGTGATTGTAACATTATTTCTGTACTTGGAATTGTGCTTTTTGCTATTTTTTTTGTCTTAGCCTGCTGTGAAAAGTTTTTGTATTTTGTTATTATAATCAGTTTTATCCATTACAATCATAGTGTTACTTTTGTCAGCAGGGAGAATGATTATAGATGAATCCTATTTGAAAGATTTAATAGGTTTTCTCTCATTATATAAAATGTTTGATTTCTGTTTTTGATGTTTCTCAAGTGTCATTCTGTTGCTTCCTTTAGAGGAAATTTTTGGGTGACTTCCTCAGTGACTGCCATTACATCCAAAAATGGGACACTAGATTATGTAATGGTGAAATTTAAACCTTTTCCAAGAACAGATAATTCAGCATCTGTTAGATGTTTAGACCTAAAAAAATTTTAACTAATGAAGCTGATAGATCATTGTTACATCATGATGTTTGATGTGCCCATATAGATTTACAGCTTCTTCTTCTTTATGTTTTCTTATCTTTCCACATAATTTAGAATATGATAATTTCACCACTTGAAAAACTCTTGAGAAGTGTCCATTTATATATTTAGTTCTTAGAAAACATTCAAGGCTTCTAAAAATTCAACATTTAATGATAGATGAGGGAAATAGTCCAACATATTATCAAATATAAGTGAAACTACTCTTAAAATATATTATGGAAAACCACTAATCTACAAGTAAAATATAGATACAATCATAATTTAATTCCCACATATTTATATTGTAATGGCATATTATATACCATTGATGGATTATATAATATTTACTCTTTTTCCACAGATACTAAAATCAATCATGTACCGATGGGATGCACTGGCCTCAAAGGAACACTGATATCTTTTGATTTATGAAAAATCATCATAAATTAGTGATGAATTAAGATTATTATAGTGAAATACATACATCATAATATCATGGCTAGTGTCATAATAAGGGAGCTAAATAAATTGGTGATATTTTTTTTTAGAACATGATGCTATGGAAAAGGGGAAAAAAACAAGTATGTCATAATAATCCAAAAAACTGCCGTCTACTCAAAAAGTTAGAATTCATTGACAATATTGTAGTCTAGATCAGTGGTCTTCAACCCTTGGTCCGTGGACTGGCACCAGGCCACAGAAGTTTTCTGCTGGTCCATGCTAGACTGGCAGGAAAGTTTGTAATAACAAAATAATAAGAGTTTAAACTTTTAATTAATATAAAGAATTTTTATTTATTTTTTCATCTCATTTTTACCCAATTAAAAAAAAAGAAACAGAATGAAAACAAAATCTAATCAATCATCTAGTTATCACAGATGTTTATGGGGGGAGGGGGTAGAATTAAATTTTTTATTATTTTTCTAAAATAATTCAAAATTAATAAAAAACGTTTTTTAATATACAAACTCCATATATATATAAAACTTCATCTTGTATATTTAACATTAATTACAGATATTACATTTATCATAATCATTGTCATATAATTACACTAGCTGTGATATTTCCCAATATTCAGGTGAATAACATTTATTCTTGTATGTTTTAACAATGAAATAATAAATGCAGCAATGCAGGCACATTAATGAGAACGAGTGTTATTGTACTGTTCTCTAGCAGTATGACTGTGCAACTTGAGAAAGAGTGTTCAGCAAGTGAAGGTAAGCAACACCATTACTATACACAGTAACTAGTGTGTTGTTTTGGTCAGTTATAACAATTATGCTCATCTAAGGCTAAGCAGTTTACATCTTAAGAAAATTTATCTATAGACTTCTTGGCGAAACTTTATTTTTATTTTTACCAGTCTGGGAAACCTTATCCTTATTTTTACCGGTCCATGAAACTTCATCATTATTTTTACCAGTCCACAGGTGTGAAAAGGTTGAAGACCACTGGTCCAGATCAACTTTCATATGTTTTTGATATGGTGAGTCTGGATCAAATTATTTCTCAAAATATGTATCTATTAAGTTTAACAAGAAGCTATCTTTCTAGTAAAAGTAGAGTTCACAAAAACATATATCTACCTATCATTTTCTTTTATAATATCCACAGAGTTTGCTGCTTAATCTCATTTTTTATGTACATCAATAAATTAATAAAGAAAATGTGAGTAAGTACTAAATATCTTTATCATTCTTATTTATTTTTACTGTGTAAGTAGTATTTTTTACGTAGGACATATTTCTAATTTTTGAGAAATTTACAATTATACACATAATTATGAATCTATGATAAGAATTTTAGCAAAAAAATATTAATTTTGCAGTTAAGGAAAATTCTCTTTAATAAAGCCTGTAGAAAAAATATTTTCTTAACTATTTTCAAACTTTCACTGTACTATTTTCAGTTAAAGCAAATTTAAAATTTCTTCTTAGTGTGCCATCATAAATTATTAATAACTCATAAATTATTAATATCCTTATAAGTAAAATATTAATCTTTTGTTGATCCAGTTATATAATTAAACATTACAATAAATAAAATCCATCTATCACATCCATTAGTCAGCTATAGAGATTAAATTAGTCTGGCCAAACTTTACTTTTTTATATTAACATAAATGTATTCATTATCATTTTAAATATATTATACGTAAGACTGCAAACTCTTTCATTTAAATTATTCCAAGAGTAATTACATTCACTTAACTCTGTAATCATATATTATTTACAGTAGCTGACTCCAGAGCAGTCTGAATACAACTGCTTTTGGAAGCATATGACAAATCATGTGATGTTGTGGTAACAATTTTTATATTTTAATCAAACATTTTTAGCAATGCTATCTTGATAAGACATAATGATTAAGCTCAATGAAGCTGTATTATATGTTTCATTTTGATAATTAATACATATATAACATTCAATTATAAACAGATAACCAATTATGAAAACTGTTAACTCATTTTACAGGATCTATGCTTCCTAGATTCAATTTTGACACTTAATGACAGAGAAAATAAGAATTTAAATTATTTCTTTACAAAGGATAATAATTATCTTAATCTCAGTTTTAACTTTATGCCGTTGATGAACATAAGATTAACTTAAAACATCATCTCATTAAAGCATTGAAAGTATGTAATCCGAATAATATTGTTATGGTTTTTTTTTCATACTTCTAAAACCTTATTGATAGGTAGATGATTATTTAATATTAATATCAAATTAAAAACTTTAATTTAAAAATAAATGACAAAGACTAGTATAAAATTTAAATAGAATTTATTAGATTTTTTTTCAATAAAATATGCCGTAAACCCCACTTTTATAAACTATTGGATTTGGGGAATATAAGTTTGTGTCAAAATGACAATTTTTTGATTGCATCTATCTAATAATTTTGTTAACAAAATAGCTCAAAAACTATTAAAAATAAAAAATTAGACTAGAAAAAGGAACATTATGATAATGAGTGGCAAAATCTCTTTAATGAGCAAGGAAATATGAAGTTTATTTTGTTAGTTTAATTTTTTGTTAGCATTATTTTGAAAATATTGAATTTTAGAGAAGAAAAAATCCGGAATTTTGAAGTTTTTGCCAATCATCTTCTCTTGAATATATCACTATATATTATTGTGAACTGAAAATTTTAATAAACATTTTCTTTTCTTTAACATCCCACACATCATCACAGCAAATGGAAATGATCAAAACTATTTTATTAAAACTTTTTAAACCATTAAGCATCACATGATCACATTTTCTATACTAGCACATTAATTGTTGATAAACAGAACAAAACTCTCCATACATTATTGCCACCTGTACTAAACAGAGTAATCAATGGATGCCAGAAGGCTTGTGCATAAAATCCCCATCTAATGCCTACTCATCCAATATCCCCAGATTAGTTTCTGGCTTGTGGCCTTCGTCAGTGAGGAGGGTGCTGAACTGAGTTCAGACCCATATGACTATATAAGCTATTGAGCTTAAATTGAAAATATTTTTTTGTTTTCAATTTCATTCTCATAGTTTTGTAGTTAAGTAGAGATAAAAGGTGGGTGCTAGAGGGTTGAAATAGATCCTAAGATCTAGATGCAGTGCTCTCAGATCCAAAGCTCCTCACTGACGAAGGCCACAAGCCAGAAACTAGTCTGGGAATATTGGATGAGTAGGCATTAGATGGGGATTTTATGCACAAGCCTTCTGGCATCCATTGATTACTCTGTTTAGCACAGGTGGCAATAATGTATGGAGAGTTTTGCTCTGTTTAAAACTTTTTACATTCCTTTTTTTTTAAAAAAAAATTTCAACTAATAATTTTTTAAGAATTTATTTATATACAAAATTTGAAATTATTTGTATACACTGAAAGAAAGAAATTTTTCAGTAACATTTGTTTGATATTTAATAATTATTCTTTTTTGTGTGCTAAGAAGCAAAATATATCTAACAGTGTACTAAACAAAAATCATTTTAGACATTTTATGCAAGCAATGGAAATAAGATAGCAGTGTCAACTACATCCTCAGACAAATTTATGGCAGTAGCTTTTATCAGTAAGAAACATTGGGTTACACATCTAAACAAAAACCACAAACTAATGACATGAAAGTTTCAAGACCTAAGTTTGAATCTAGGTAAAAGTTGTTGTCTAGATATATAAATCTGATAGAAAATCAGCAACTATACATTTTAATGATTTTAGTTATATGTTAGCAGAAGACATTTTTGACATTTCTAGCCGATATTTAGCATCTGCATTTGTAATAGTGATCTATTCTTCATCACTTATTTTAAAGTCATCTGATACAAAATGATTTATATGAGTTAATTATTTTAGTGCTTTGGTAAAAGTATTTCTTAATTATGGTCTCCCCTTTCTCTTTTATTTGAGACTTCATAGTTAATGAATGATGGCCAATCATACTACAACTTGAAACTGAACCTGTCACCTAGATTATATTAATTAATTTATGTGGTAAGTGATTTCTATTATTTAAAAAATGCATATCCAAAGCATTAATTAATGATTAGAAGATGCTATATTTTTTGTTATACATCTTAATGATATTACAAAAAAAAAAAAATCAAGTCAGATGTCACATGACCAGTAGCAGAAACTGGTCTGGAGTTAGGGGTATTCTGCAAAATTGTTAAGAGCTTATTCGCGAGTTCTTTATATAACAATGATGTACAGTCTCTTTATGAACTAAATAGAGAGGAAAACAACTCAATGTTACCATTGACAATTGTCTAAATTAAGAACTCTAAGTGCCTTTTATTTGTAAGGCAAATCATTTGTACCAGCCAACACAATCTACTTAGATAAGTTCAGCAAAATTTGATTGCAGCAGACTGTCCTACAATTGAGGAAGTTGTTGAAGTCCTTAACATTATCAATATGGAAAACAACCAAAAAATTATACAGGTAAAGATAGGAAAGATACACTTAGAATGACCACATTAAAGTTTATTATATAGCTGTAAAAATAGATTGCTAAAATGAATTTTTTTAAATAGTTGGAAGAAAATAGCAAATTACCACCAATAATGATCAAGTGTCATCATTTGTAATATAGTATCATCATCCATCTTTGATAATGAGCTTAATGAACACATTATCTATTTTTGTTATCAAAATAAATGACATAAATCATGTGTTTTAAAAACATTTATGAATACCTGAGCATTGTATAAATCAAAGCTACTTATTGAATAAACATGTATCTTTTTAATTTGGCTAAAATGAAAATGCAACATAGCTTTGCTTAGTTTATAGTAATGGGGCAGTGGCAGAATCTAAAACTGAAAATCCATAGATAATACTCCCAGTTCTATCTCTTTTAATGTTAATATAAAATTTATTAAGCGCTAGCAGATGATCTAATAATAACGTGAAAGGCTAAAACCTTCTACAGAAGCGCCTTAAAAATGCTTGTGACAGCCAATCAGATGCAGTAATGACTGCACATGGAACTCTCAATCACGTGCAGTCATTGTTGCATCTGATTGGCTATCACATAAGCATTTTTAAGGCGCTTCAGTAAAAGATTTTTACTCTTTTAATGTTGCAACTTTTTATAAACTTTTGAGCAATAAACTTTTCAGTTATTATTACTAATACAACATTTATTCATCATGGCTATAAGGAATTTAAATTAATCTCAAACTAACTATTTAAATATAACCTTATTGAAATCAGGTTATGCAACAAATTTTAAATATGTTTGAGGATAAATTTAAGTTTTTTTTTTGTGGGTGTGTTTGGGTGTATCTGTAAAATACACATTTTCATTTTTATCTTGGTATGAATATTTTTAATGAAAATTTACATCACTGCATATGCTTTTTTTCTAACTAAATAATAAACAAAATAGTAAAACTTTAAGCTTTCACTGCTAGACATTTGGTTGATTAGTTAAGTATTTATTTATGTATAGAGAGTAGACAATGAGGTCTTTGCCATATGGCTGGCTATTCAAAAACTGTTTACGGTTTTATCATATTTTAAACCGTGTTAATAATTTCTCATCATTAATTTATATAGATTACTTAAATTTTTACACCACTACTATTGCGTCTTTTTTACTAGATTTTAAAAAAAATCTAATTTGCATATTACTAATCAATCGACTGGTATTAAATATAAACTTTCATTTTTTTATTAAAACTTGTGTGTGATCTTGTTGTTGTGGCTCTTTTATGAAATCTCACATAGTTATACGCGATTGTATACAGTTAACCAATAAGGTTGTTTTATACCAAGTACATTTTATGGGGGAGGAGGTATTAAATTTTATGTTAGTGCTAATTTTTTAAATATGTACATGTACATTATACTTCCTTGCTTGTCAGGCTCTGACATTTGACAGTTGTTCTTTAGCAGTTCTTTTAACCCGTCATTTGAAATTTGTTTCACTGTCAATGTTTATATGACCTCAAAACATCAAAACCTTCTTCAAGATTACCACCTAAAAACTAGTAATCCTATGAATGAGTATGTTTATAAGGAATTATATATGTATGCAAAAGATTTAACTTTTTATAAATTACATTATCGGAACATTCGTGCATGAAATTAAAGCTCGTAAAGAGAAACGGTATCAGGGAAGTATTAAAATTAATATAAACAACGCAATAGGATCCTTCTTATGCTCTAAAAAGAAAAATGCTGGGCAATATCATCTTCGTATTCATTATATAAAAAAGTTGTTCACGCCGCCAATATCACATCCTCGGCAATATTTTTAACTTATGCTTTGATTTTTTCACAATTTTTATATATGAAAGTTCAAACAGTTTAATATTATTTAAAATATTAAAAAATTAAAACATCCAAAATTTTTATTTGTACACAATTTAGAACAAAAATTGTAGATGTTTTTATGGTCTACATAAAAGTCATTCCTTATAAAAGATATCTTGTTTTAAGAATGTAAGCCATACAACATAAGAATATATTTTATTTTGTATTGTTGATGATCATCCCCCATTTTAAATTGTTTTATTTGCTGTTATTTCAAATACTGACACCTTAGAGATCTGGATATATCTGCATAACAATAATTTAATAATAGATGTACTACATTAAATTGACATGTTGAAAAAGTTGTACCCTTATGAGAATTTAATGCTCAGCTGTAAACAGATATCTAAAATATATCCTGCTTATTATAACTGGTGTTGAGAATTAAGTGTGTCATTACAGAATTCAATAAGTGCCTAAAGTAGATATAGATTTTGTAAATAAATTATTTTAAACTTACATCCTTGATAAAAAATATTTTATTATCACACCCTGAAATTTGGAGTCAAAATTAAAAGGATTAAAAGAGGTTCAGCAATTTAATTAATAAATTAGAATTGGGAAAAAATTTGATAATTTTCTGAATAAGAGACTGTCATACAGAAATGAGAGCATCCCATTGGGTGAGTCAATTATATATACCAACAACATCATCATTAAAATGATGCTTATCGTATTCAAACCTGAGCGGCTTTTTAGATTGAAAGTTGTTATTCAGAAGATGCAAAGACCAGTAATACCACTAATCTTAATATCTTTAATTAAACTGTTATCTGATTTGAAACACATTTCTGTCCTAAACAATGAATTGATTAGGGATATACATAGATCATTAAGATTAGATTATGTTTCAAGACTGATTATATTTTTCTCCAATTAATTGGTTTTCTGTGTTATATATTTTTCTAGCTAAGATAAAACTGTAATTGTATTAGATCATCTTAAATTCCATTAAAACAAAGCATTAGTTTGGATGGTTTGGATTCTACTATGGAAAACTTTTCTATTTACCAAATTGGAAATTAGTTACAATGTGCACTTTTTAAATAGAAATTTAGTAACATTTTTATTGACTATACTCATCATCTTTGGAAATCTCTTGTTAAATTATAAAAATCACTTCATTTTTGCAACCATAACTTAATCAAATTAGATTGAGCTTAGTGATTAAGCTTTTAAGAAAATATCAAGTCAACTGTAACTGGACCTGTATAACATTCTTATGATTGAATGTATTATTTAATCTTCAATGTATTGTTATTTGATATAGATTTGGTTACTTATGCATATCTACAGCCAGATCAAATAAATAAAAGTTTATATATCAATATTTTTCTCTTTTATCTGAATTAAAATATGCAAACATGCACACAAAATACCATAAATTCAATATCTGATTCCAAAGAATAAATTTATTTTGACCATGGAAAATGAAAATGAGCCACTTTAAAGACAAGTTCACAAATGACAAAAATATTATGGAAATGGTTTAAGCCAAAATTCATTGTTATTTATTTAGAGTAATGACAAATAATCCAGCTATTATTAATGCATTTAGAAATGTAAATATCAGATACCTGATGAACATCTATAACTGTTTATCTAAATAATTCAATATGTCTCAATTCAATAAAAAGATTGTGTTTATTAAATAAAATAAAGATTAACTAAATCTCACTATGTAGAACTTAAGACCAATTTTAATAGATAAACATTTTGCTACAATACTGTTACAGAAAACTTGACATTGAGTTTTACTAGGAAATTACTTGCTACATATTATCTTTTTCTTTCAGGAAATAACCAGCTATTCAAAAAATGGTATTATTTTTAGGGTATATATATATAATAACATTAACTAAAGGAAATTAGCAGATCCTATATATTATTCTATATCTGACAACCCTAAGCTAGTTTGTTTTATCAATTACGATAAAAACAGATTGAGCCACCAGAAATTTTCTTAGAATTTTACTGGTCTACCAAATAATGAAAAAGAGTATTTATAAAAGTTCATTTTCTTGAACCCTTTTTGAATTTGGCTGACATTTGTGTAACATTTTTGAGAATAAAAACAACAGTTTTGACTTACAAGAATGATGTCAATATTATTTCCGTAAGTAATATTAAATATTTCAATTAATTGAAGCAGAAATTAACCTTTTGAAGATATCTGGCTTTTTTATCTATTAATAAAGATTTTGTATTGCAAATTGTTATAGAAAATCTAATATCAATATTTAATATTTACTTAATAAATTATTGAGAATACATATCTGCATATCATTTACAAATATGTCAGTGAATAAATAATACTATCAGACAGATATATTATTGAGAATATGGAACTAGTGAACCCAAATTTATTAATGTTACTGTCTTCATGAGAATGTGAAAATCCTAGTAATAAATTTAATATTCCAAACATAAATAATCTGGATAGTATCAGTTAACAAATATATTTAAAAAACTGGACTATCATAGTCTGATGAATTTAAATAAAAGTTAATTTTAAAAAGATTTAAATTCATTTTTTAAAATGGACAAAATTATTTTATAAGCTATATTTATATTTGATCATACTTCTAGTTTTGATGTTTTCTCAGCTGAGAAATTATAAAAAAATAATATATAAAAAAACTTTTTTTAAATAATACTTTTATGTAAATAGCTGACTAAAAATATAGAATAACAAAATAATCCATTCTTGGTTAATTTTCCATTTTTGGAAAATATCAGAGATCTTAAGAATCTAGACTTGTTTATAAAATAATTGGAAAACACAGGAATATTGTCATTTCATGAAAGCATTTGAGGCTCAAATAAATCATAAAAATGAAAAAGGCCTCAAATGCTTATGTAAAATGACAATATTCCTGCAATTTCCAATTGTTTAGACTCTTAAGATCTCTGATATTTTCCAAGAATAGGCAAATTAACCAAAAGGTGAATTACTTCTTGATTACTTTGTTATTTTGTACATTTTAGTTGGCTATTTACATAAAAGCATTATTTTTAAAAAAAATTTTTTACATATTATTTTCTTTACTTTATAGTTATACTTACATATTACTTTTAAAAATCATTAAAACTACAAAAAAATCTGACAAAAATTATAATTTAATAATAAAATGTAAAAATAAAAATACAGCCTCTAACAAACAAATTCTAAATTTAAATATCATGTGATCATCTACCATATAAGAATATATTATTGACTTTTTAAATTAATTCTCTAATTTTTTTTACACATTTATTATTTTTTTCACAAAATATTCATGTATTATTAATTATTTCAAAAGAATAATTCAGATATTAGAAGAAAATATTTACTTTGAATTAATTAATTATAAGTTAAATGAAAATATTTACAAACTTTTACTCTACAAATGTAATATTTCCATTGGCTTAGTAGCTAAGGATTTTTTCCTAAAAAATATAAATTGTAAGTTTGAGTTCTTAAAAAAAAACACATTCTTTTTTATTGTTAAAAAATAAAAAATATTGACATACTGATAGAAACACAGACAGGGCAAGTTATATAAAAGCATTTAATAATAAACTACTTAATGTTAAATAATCTTTATAATAATGTAAAAAATATATTTATCTATGAAATATTTTCACTTATACTTTTAAAATGATTTAAAGAAATGACACTTCAATATAATTTGCATGACATGTGCAATTCTTTTTGATTCAGAAATATTTAGATTCTATTCTATTATACAGAATTTAAGTCAAATTTTAATGTCAGTTGTCAGTATTGATTATAAAAAGAAAGTAAAAAGTATCATGACTCTATTATGCTTTTTATAGTTTTGTAGTGTCAATTTATCTATCAAAAACCTCTGAAATTCCTATAAATTTTTGCAATTTTTTAATGACAGCAATATCAAAAAGTTTTAAAATACTTTCCCTACAAAATCTAGAATGTCTGAGGTTTCAAGATTTATTTCTCTAAAAAAAGCCAATACACATTATTAGTAAATAATGGATTCATCATCACAAACCACATATCTTAACCTATCCTATTATTAACACAATTATAACACACATATATAGATAAAACAATATTTTATTATAATGATTTAAATGTTAATTTTAAAATTTTGTGAATTTTAAAATCATGATCATAGTATAAACATTAACATAATGGAAGCCTTGAGAAAGATCCAAAAAATCAGTATTCATACATCATGAGTAATCTAACTAAATAATGACTTGTGTCATAATTAATTAATTATGATTTTATAAGTGTAGTACAAATATAAATCATGTAGTGACAACCAAAATAAAAACAAAACAACATGATTTACAATTAGGTTAAAAATGAAAGAAAATAAAAATGGTAGCTTTAAGATACCAATTTATAATTTGACAAATGTATTAATAATAGGCAGATATATGAAAAGAGACAGTTGGTTTAACAATTCTTTTAATGTTTAAAATATTACTTACTGATTATTATTCATAGTGATTTTTTTTTTGGAATTAGAAAATATTTGTGTAAAATATTTTATAAAATGAATGCAAGGACAATTTTTCTTGAGTAGTAAAGATATAACATTAGGCTCTAAGACTATTATAATTTTTAAAAAAAATCAAGTGAATAAAAAAAAAATCAAACAACACATTTATTATATATAAAAATTTATAATATAAACAATTTATTGAGAAGGCTTTAACAATTTGGCTTAAATAAATATATACCTGGGCCAGCAATAAACAAACACTTGGTTAATATTAATTTAAGAAAGGTAAGTAAATATCATATTTATAATTATTCAGATATATTTGCAAAGATTTATTCTTGCATAATAATTAAAATTGATCATTTTTTTAGTTGGTACTTACACTATATTATTTTAAATGATTTCTCTGGATAAAATTACTAATCTATAACATTTTACATATTATTAAGCGAATAGATTTATTCTTGATTAATCTAATGTTGAATTTTGTAATGCTATTTGGTAACAGAAAAAGATAGTCAATTGTCTTCATTATCAAATAAGAATGTATGTAATTAAACAAATGGTATGGTTCAATAAATAACTGATTATCTACCACTTTTCAAGAATTTAAACTAATAAATTGCATGACATTTGATTATAGCTGTTTATTTGAAATTAATAATATTTATGTTTAATTTGAAATAATAATCTGAGAAGACTGGATCAGTAGTAAAAGTGGGCAATGCGAGAGCTAAAAGTTTTTGAATTGATTAAGATGAAAAAGCCAGATAAAATATATGTTTGTCTGAAGGTTTTATAGCATTTTAGTAGTATTTATATATTGTACTATTTTTATTATTTAATTTTAAATACTAAATATCTTCAGAAAATAATCTTTCCAAATATATTCAACAGGTTAGTGTATAACACAAGTTTTTAAGTCTAGGTTTGATTTCCATTTGATTTCCATGTTAGTACTGTCACTGGTTAAGCCAGCAATGCCCCAAAAAGAGAAGAGAATAATTTCATTTGAAACATTGTGTTATATACAAAGCCATGTGCCTTTATTAACAGCTGAATGTAATTAAAAAGTTTAAATAAAGTTTGAATTTTTCTAAAGACATTCAGTAATTAACATTAAATGATGGAAATAGTCCAGCATATAATTTTTAGATAAAATATCTGATTGGGCAGTGGAATAGAACAGTTGTTGTTCAGACTTTCACTTTGATGGTTGCATGTCATTTAATGTCTATTACCTTTATTTACACCTGTATTTTTAATTTATAACTGTCAATAAATTATTAAAAAATTTTTTATAAATAAACTTATTCATAAGTATAAATAAAAAGAGAAAAACAGGAGAAAATTATAAAAATGTATAACTATATAAAAGTTTTTATAAAGTTCAATTTAATTTTTGAAAAATAAAAAATAATCTGTTTTATAATTATTTCTACCATATTGCAATTTTTAAAAAAAACCAATCATGATAGAATCAGTAGTGAATTTTCTGTATTTTCAAATAACATAATAATAATAATAATATCACACTACTTAAAATTTAAAACTTTTAAAATATTCTTTTTGACTGCTTTTGTTGAAGTTGAAATATCTGTTTGTTTGTTTGTTAATTCTTTAGAAGGCAGTATAAAGATTTTTTTTTTCAATTTAATAACATTTTTTAACATTTTAAAATCAATATTTAATATATTCAAGTTCAATATAACTTGTTAAAAATTTGTACATTTGTTTAAAATGTCTATGAAAGTGATAGGACACACTAATTTTTAAATTTCCAATCAAAGTAAAAATGTTAAACACCCACTTAAAAGAATATTTCATACTTTTAATCATGCATATACACCTTATTATGTACACATATTAAAAGTGATATATACATGAAGGGTATACATTTCAACTTATAGCAGAAATATCTACTAATATATATATTGCAATGAAACATTCTGCGAAGCTGACTCTTTGAATGCCCCACAGATTTCAGCATCCAAAATTGTAATGGAACAATTTGGGATGAGTAAGAGTGGTTCTGTTATACCTTACATATTTAAGTACTTTACCTTATAACTAATAGACTGTATAAAATATAAGGGGATTATCTTTAAATAATAATTTGTATATAAGAATTATCTTATTCAAATACCCTCTAAGTTCAATGCACCTGAATCATATCATATGAAAAGTGGTCTTTCAATTAAATAGTAAGCAAACAGAGAACAAAAAGCTTTTTCACTTACGTGTCAGACTCTACTAGCAATTGATATGGTAATGGGATAGTTTTGAAATGATAGATTATAAATAAATAAATAAATAAATAAATAAGTAAATCAAACATAACATAAACAAAAAGAATGTATCCAACTTTATTATCTCCACTTAATACTTTACTTGCCTGATCTCAGGGTTTAGCATTAAAAATAACTAATGAGACTTGATTACTTGCCCAAATATAAAATAGAAACAAAGGGAATATTTTATTAAATCTAATTTATACTCACAAATAACTAAATGGAAATACTTTATTTAATATTTTTAAATTATAATGTTATATAGTATACTTCTTGTTAATGTTTGAGCAAGTGATCATTCACATTTAAATATTCTCTGGATAAAAATAAATAATTAAATTATCAAAATCAAGTTTTGCACCATGAGCCAAGTGAAAAAAAATTCACAAAGTCACTTTAAGTAATAAATATTAAGGCTATAACCTTAAGACTATGTGCCTAGATGCAATAGAGACCTCTATAAATTTTTGTGACATTCATGTTTGTGAAATTTGTTAATACTATATATATATATATATATATATATATATATATTAAGTTACATTTGTGTCTGAATGAAGACCATTTATTTCCTAAGAATGAATACGCTATGATAATGATGATGATGATAATAATAATAATATATTATTTATTACAATAGTATATAAGCAATACAAAATTAATATAACTCCAAACAAGGACTATCTAACTCTGCAATCCAGATTTAAAAAAATATTGAGATTCACTTTAAGCTATACTAAATATAAATATATGTTTTCTAAACTATACTTCCCTCTTTTAAGGTTTCCAAATGGAGACTTCTTAAACTAATCCCTTTTATGTTACAAATGTCCTCAATTATGGCAAAAGAATTGATACAGTCCTCTGCATTATGTATAATTCTTAACAATTTAGCAAGAGATTTTTATCACTAAGTTATACTCACAGATATAATATTATTGTAACAAACCTTCTCCTTAAACATATCTCATGATTATTGAACAGCTACAAATTATTTGCTAACATTATCATCATCATCATAATAATAATAATTAATAATAATAATAATAATAATAACAACAACAACAACAACAAGATGAAGAAAAAGAAGAAGAAAAAAAGAAGAAGAGGAGGAGGAGGGAGAAGAACTAAATTTCCAATAGTGACAATCACATGAAATATTTATATTTAATCATTCTCACAATACAAAAGTTAGCAAAAAGTCATATAGGACATTTATTATATACTAGCTATATATATATATATATTAGGTGTGTGTATGTGTTATATATTTATATATATATGTAAAGAATAATAACAATGCCAGATATTTGAGCTTTGATTTGTCATGACATATTAAAGAGAAAAAACAAAAAACATGTATATACTTTGATTTTTTTAAAATACAAAAAAAAATTTTTTTATTAAAAAATTAAAAAAAATTAGTCAGATTAATTGACCTTTTTAATATCTTTCTTATATATATATATATTAAAATGAATAGTTATTTGAAGCATCTATGTTTATCCTTGATTGAATTTTATTAACATGGCAGATAGTCTCCATTAATGGCCATGCACATTTTTTGACGATTTAAGGGTGACTTTTCTTGTATTATTTTATCTTCATGTCATGCTGATGTGAACTAATAGAAGTAATGGAATTGTTTGGGATGCTTCTACCATTGCAATTCTTATTTCCATCTTCAGGATGGAATAGCTAATGATTTTAAAACAATTTCTCTTCTTCTTTCAGGTATGCGCTTGCTAATGACTTTTTCCCCTCTTTCAAGTGGAAGTTAAAAGGGGGATAGGACAAAGAGAAATCAATACCCAGATAGAAACATTTCTCTAGTCAGTCATTCATTGGTACATACTTAATTAAGATAAAATTCCTAAACAATGGATAACTACGTAAGTGATAGTCAAAAATTATACTCAGTCAAAGTATTCTTTTACCTTAATTATTCCCCTCCTCACCTTCTTAAATATTGAATTGATATTGATTTTTCCCTTTGTTTATATTTGTAATTCAAATTTGAAGATGTTTGTTCATTTGTGTATCAAACTGATTTTTTTTCTTCTATATAAGCTAATGTTATGTGCACTTTCAGTGAAATTTCACCATAAACAAAGCTATCTTATATTAATTATTTTTTCTGTTTTATTTATACTATGATTATGTATGCATTATTGTTTAAAATATTCCATTTACATATTCCATTTGTTAGATAATTGTATGTTGTTTTCTCTTTTGTTTATTATGTTTCTATGGTTGGCAATAAACTATGTCTTCTCGTCCTTTCCTTTTCTGATATCATGCTCCATATATAGTAGATTGACTATCCCCCTAAACTTAATAGTTTTAGTAACACTAAAGACAAATTATAAAATGAAGATGCATCACAGTAAGTGTATGAGACTGCATGGATTTATACTGCAAGGAATCTAGAGCTAATATCTCAACTAGTTTAGTGCAGCACAAATACTTATATAGGCACAAAACAACCTTGAATAAAGATGTGTTTTTGGACCACAAAAAATAATATGATACAAACTTTATATTAAAATATTTTTTAGCATCTTGATTACATATTTAAAATTAATAATTACATTAGGAGTATAAATAATTTTGAAAAACAAAACAAAACTTCCTATATCATTACCTGCATCTATATTATTAAGATTATGAAGTATACTTATAGATAAACTGTCTGAATTAGGATAATTCAGGGATAGCTTTTTTTTTTCATGTGTCATAGCATCGCCGGGAAAATAATGTTCATTAAGTTTGAAATTGCAAGATGGTGAGAGCATGTGTAATTTATTTTTCTTGTTTTCTACTCTAGCTAAGGAAGACTACTCATTTCTCAACTAATCAGTAATAAAGTTATGTAGTACTCTACATAAAATTAAAAAAAAAAAAAACGTCTCTTTTAAATATTTATTATATATGTAACACAAGGGTTGTTGATTTATCTCATGATAACTACAATTTGAAATTAAGATTGAATGGTTAGCTTGATTAACTATGGACAATTATTTGGGGGAAAAAATTCTAAGCCTGATCGGAGTTTTTTTCCAATTTTACCCAGCCATGATTCAAATCCAAGACGTGGATAACAGGAGGATTCACCAGAAGGCTACATATTACAAATACTGTATGTGTATATAAATAAAAATGACAGGTTGAATATATATTTAAATGCACTCAGAAAGAAATTCACTTTTTAAAGAAATAAATATGATTTTAATTCGTTTTTTTTTTTTTAAAAAAAAAAACACATTCTTCCATATCGTAAAGAGTTTAAAAGCGCATCTGTGACTATTTAAGATTCAATAGACATCATGTCTTTTCAAGAAACTTGATGGTAAAAATCTTCTACAATTTAATTACTGATAGCTTTCTGTAATAAGAAATCAATTGTATAAAAATCTGATCTCAAGAACAGTATTGTCATATAATTAAGAGTTTGGCTGTAGACTCATTAACGCGTCTACTCGGTCTGGAGTCACCTCATACTTTTTGATTAGACTGCAGAAGAACGAAGAATTTACAAACGAAATTAAACTAGAAGACATTTTAATTATTAAATGGGTTTAATATTTGCAAGTTATTGCGATTCTCTGACTATTCTAAAATTAAATTTAGCCTTTGAACAAAAATTTAAAAAGTGGTCATTATATAAGTAATATCAACATCATTTATCTTCTGCCCAGAAAAGGTTCCCGGATCATTTTATCCACTTTCATCCTATTTTTGCCTTTTTGCTTTTAAATCATCATAACTATTTTTTTCTAATATAATTTTATGTTTTTTTCTTTATCAATCATTTCTAAATACCGTTTATAGTTTTTTATAATTTTTGTATCTTATTTAGTCTTTTTTTTTTTTAATGGAAAAAAAAAAACGTTTATCCTACTCTTGTTAGAACTTCATTTTTTAAGTTTTTAAAATTTTTCTCTAATATCATCATTATTAGCCCTGAAAAAGGTCATATAAACACTAAGTAAGACTAAATTCTATATTCCTTAAACACTCATAATACTTTCCTACTTAAGATTTATAAACTTTTTAAAAAAATTTCTCTTTCGTCTTCTGTTAACACATTTTTTTAATAATTTATTTGCTTTGAAGTACATGTCCAATTCAAATCGTTTTTCTTCTCATAATTTATTCCAAAAGTAGATCTCTTTATCTTATTCTAGAATCATCTATTGCAAGTTTAAGAACATTAGATGATAAAACTATAATATTCATATTTCCAAAACAATTTCTGGCTTTTGTTTTTATTAGTGAGGATTTAGGATTCTAAATGGCAACCAAAGCATAATCCATTTAACAACAATCTTTGAATCTTTTTTACAATTCAATCTAATTGTGTGAAATTAAAAAAAACTCTAAGATTTTGAATCCAAGTCACCTCTTTTGAATAGCTATAATGATCAAATACTAGATTAGTAATTATGAATTTAACTAGCCAAGTGAACTAACTTGGTTTCAAAAACTTAAGACTTTTTTTATTTCAATCTATTAACATGAATAATACAAAGATGTTAAAGATAATTAAGTTCCTAAATGCATAAATTCTTTAGGTCTATCTTTGATTTCTAAATCTCTCTAGCAATTATGAAGTTGTTTCACTATAGCACTACTATTCTGCATTCACTGATTACTCAAGTTTATGTGAGATGTCTCTATTGTTGAATAAACAAAATTGCTTTAGGAAGAAGATACTAAAATTAAGTTGTAAAAGTCATGTGAAGTTTTGTTTAATATTTTACATTTCTAATATTACTTTTCTATCTTATTCTTTTTATTTTCTTCTAAATCTACAACCCCTAAAGCCTCCAACTGTTTCTCATTTTTTTAATGTCCATGTCTAGGCTGCACATAAAGCAATGTTTCAAACAAAATACTCTTAAATACAATTTCAATAAACTTAAAAATATTTTTTTATTTTCATCAAAAATCAGTAGAACCATTATAAATCCCACATTAATTTTTATATCATTATTCTCATTGTCAACTAACTACCCAACTTCCCAAACATGTTCTATAATTTTCTACTAAATGCCTATACTTAACAGTTTTGTTTCAATACCTATTTTAATTGCTTGACTTTTCTACATTTCAGTTTCATCTCAAACCTACAAGGGCATGTATATAATAAACTTATCATTGTTGTTTCAAGCTTTGCCACATAAATGAATCTGATACAATTATTTTTCTACAATCTTAATTCCATCATAATCAAACCATTACTAGTGTATAGAAAAAGAAAGGTTACTTAGCTAAATAGTTTTTTTTTTTTTTTAAAAATGCATTGGAAAAAGATATTTATGAAATTTATATATACTTCAGCTATATTTATAAAAATTTGTGATGTAAAGCTATTTTTCACAGAGAACACTCTTTACACCACCTGGAAGCCATCTTTTCCTATATCATGCATCTTACTGAGACACTCAGTAACTAAAAATTAGTCTGAATTTTTTTTATCACTATCCTTTGCTATTGGTACCTAATAGGATAGTGGTGGCTATGGTTGTTTAAGAGCCAAAGACACTAAAATGTATGGGTGCTGAATTGAGTTCAGACCCATATGACTATATAAGCTATTGAGCTTAGATTGAAAATATTATTGTGTTTTCAATTTCATTCTCATAGTTTTGTAGTAAAGTACAGTTAAAAGGTGGCTGCTGGAGGGTTGCATTAGATCCTAAGATCTAGGTGTAGTGCTCTCAGATCCAAGGCTCCTCACTGATGATGGCCACAAGCCAGAAACTAGTCTGGGGATATTGGATGAGTATGCACTAAATAGGGACTTTATGCACAAGCCTTCTGGCATCCATTGATTACTCTGTTTGGTACAGGGTGGCACTAATGTATGGAGAGTTTTGCCTTTGTTTACAACAATTAACATAGTTGAAAAAATATGAACAAATGAAGTTATTCTATGGAAAATCAATGGATTTATTTTTTGAAAGAAGAAAATTAAAAGAAAATTTAAACTGTTTAAAAAGTATAATATGTGAATGAAAATTGATAAGCAAAAATTCAATTATGTGCAGAATACAACAAACATATGCAGAGTAGATAAAAAGTGCTATAACTGTGAATTTATATAGGAATAGCATAAACATGCAAAGAATATATTGGACTATTTCCATCATTTCTCACTAAATGTTGAATGTCTAGAAAATTTTAAACATTATTTAAACTTTTCCAAATACAAACAATTGTTAGTAATAAACACAAAGACAACACAGGTTCACAAATTATACAATGTTTTATATGGTACTTTTCCTCTATTCTTTTTCAGGTATGCTTTCTTGAGCAGTGGCAATGCTAGCATAAGATTCAAAATTATACCTTTAAATTCTTGAATATCAAATTTTAAGACAATTCTCTAACTAACTATGCTATTTTGTATTACAAGTAGATTATTTTGAAGTATAAAAAATGATAGATATTTTATTAAAAATGAAATGAATACAGGTAAAAATATTTATTATATAAAATATGAAATATTATATAATAACATTAGAAGGAGATTATTGTTATTTAGTGCAAGAATAATAACTTTGAATACTAAGAAAATAAATCAAAAATAGGATAAGAATTTGGTCTTGAGAAATAATTTATGTGAAAACAAAAGAAAGAGTACTGAACATTTATTTTTAAGTAAATAGGATATTGAAAAAAATCAAAATGTATGAAAAATTGAGAAATGGTAAAAGAAATGAAAAAGAGAAATATATGCTTTTGTTTTTTTTTACTTAAATCTTTATGACAAAAAATGAAAATTACATTAAAATTAAAAATTTATTTAAATAAACAATGAGAAGAAATAGAACT
Organism: Epiperipatus broadwayi; assembly: GCA_028023455.1. NCBI lineage: Eukaryota > Metazoa > Onychophora > Udeonychophora > Euonychophora > Peripatidae > Epiperipatus > Epiperipatus broadwayi. Next base: position 13,585,068 of record JAQFVV010000009.1, read on the forward strand.
GTGCTAGAAATGTGGGAATGATTTGATTGTAAATTGGAATAAGAAAATCAGAAGAAAAAAGCAAATGGATTTGTAGAAGTGTAAAATTGTTCTAAGGAATAGAGAGTTTAATTTGTTGATGTGAATAAATTTCTAATTTCTTCTAAGGAAAACCAGTTTACTTCATATTATGCTACAAGAAAATAAATCATTAATAAAATAAAATAAATATACATTTGTATTTCTCAGAATTTCAGATATTCAATTTTTTTAATGAATCAGTTTTAAATATTTTCATATTCTTTCTTTTCTTCAAAATTATTGTACCAGTTATTTGTGCAGTAAATTTAAGTAGAGTAGCAACTATTTTCTTATTGATCACATTTAGGTTTGAGCCATTTCAAAATCTGCTAATAATTTAAAATAATTTGTAAGTTCTTGTTTATATTTTTAAAAATTAAGAATAACTGTTATTACATTCTTTTTTAATAGCTTTTGCTTTTTAGTTTTGTGTTATCATGTATCAATGGTCATTTTCTGGTATTTGTCAGATATTTTTTTACTAGCCTAATATAATTCAACTATGATGTACTTTATATACTTCTTCTTTGTGGTTTTGTCAAAAATGAAATTTATAAAATACTGAGTTTTTTTGTACAATTTTTTTTTCCTGAAAATTTCATTTTTTAAATTTTCTCTCATTTGTAGCTCCAAAATCAAATGTATTCAAATTCTAGCATTAATTTCTCTCATGATAATTTTAAAATATTGTTTATTCTGATCAAAATCACTATGTATATCTATATAAAATTTTTACCTTAACCTAAATTATGTATATTTGACATCTATTAAACTAAAAAATTAATTTTGTCACTTTATCTAATATACCATCAATCTGTTCAAAGTTGTTGTTTTTTTAATCTTTTATTGGTAATAAGTACTATCCCTCTTGAATTGAAACCTAGAGCTATTATTTCTAGTGCTCAAACTTCTGAGCAATAAATAATTTGATCGTTATTATTTGGCAGTATTTTTGTGCTTTCAATATTTGCAATTTTATGAGACATTGCATGTTCATTTTTTAAACTGTCTTCTTCATATTTTTGCCTAATTTACAAAGTCTGATAATGTCCCATTTAATATTAGACAGTTCTTCATCTAACTGAGCAGTCTTCTTTTATTTGAAAATAATATATAATTGTAAACAGTTAGATTATTATTAAATGCCTGTCTAAATCTGTAATCAGGGATTTTTAAAATCTCTTCTTTTTATTCACTAACTGCAATACTCTCTTGAATGGAGGTTTTAGAAAATAAGAGCCCTATTCATTCATGTTATTTAAAAGAAGAAAAACCCATCTCATGGCGACTGAGATATAAAAAAAACATTATGTTTAATTGTTCTTATATTTAGAATTAAAAACCAGTAAACTTATTCCAATTTCTGATGCATGTAGACCTATAGGGCTGAAGCTTATTGACAGGACAGCATATGCATGTTTGTTTACTATGAGAATAGTTAAATAGTCATAATAGCTGCAATTGACATTTGAAGTGGATCTTACAATTTTTTTTTTTAAGTGTCATAGCATCGGCCGGGACGCGAACCCGCAACCCGGGCAATTGCCTGCAAGTGCAAGGCAGTCGCGCTGACCTCTCGACCACCAATGCAAGACAGATCTTACAAATTTTTCTTGCTTGGTTTCTTAAAAGATTACTGAGAATTCAAAAAATGTCATTCTACTTAATTATCTTTTTTTTATATAATTGTAGTTTATATATTCTATTTAGGTATACATATATAGATTGTGATGTATACTAGTGCCCATTTTATTAAATATTATTTTTTATGTTTGTTACTTTATAATTTTTTTGTCACATGATTCATCAGCATTCATTTTTTATTATAGTCGTTTAACTGCTACTGTTTCTTCGTTGTAAGATTTCATTCACGTTATAACCAAATTTATTATTTTTCATTATTTAAATTGTTTTACATTTTCATTTTATTAAGGAAGTAAAGATATGAATATGAGAGGCTTCCTTCATCTAGGATATCCTTTTTATGGACATTAATTGAAATTGCCTCAGTGGTGATTTTGTTTAATATATTTTTTTATCTTTGCTGATCCTTGACTATTTATATTTAATATCATTTAAAAAAAAAAGCAATATTTTGAAAAGAAAACTCGTACGAAAAGTCTTTTCTCACCATCTACAGTACATGATTAAATCCTGAAATTATTTTATGCCCTTTTAATTAAAAGATACTGATATTTTGTTATTACTATCAGGATATTATATTAAGATTAAAAAACCGTCTGAAAAAAAGATATATATTTTCTCTTTCTGATATCTCCAGATTGTATTTTATATGCAAAGCTAGATAGACGGGCACGCGTATGTGCTTATATACACGTTATATACATGTTTTTTAAAATTCTTTTGTCCTAATATTTAAAGAGATATCTGCATTTATATGGTTAAATACTCTTTTACAAACTGAAGACACTAGTGATTAAGATGACTAATTAACTGCTTCCCATGCTTTCTGCAGGGTGTTATTGTTCTGACAAGATGAAGATAGGAATCTTAAACATTTTTTCAGGTTCTAAACAAGCTTAGTGTAATTTTTTAGGTATCTGGACCATTATAACATTAACTGGCAATCCAATATTAATTAATAAATGAGTATTTAATTATTATTAACATATAATAAAAGATCCTAGGTTAAAATGGACTTCCAGATGAGGGAGCTGACTATAAACCATTACTATTTATTTACGTTTTAAAATATCTAACTTTACTACTATCATTTCTGATAGTTTAGTCCAGGGGTAGTCAACATTTTTATATCCACTGCCCAATTTTGTATCTCTGTTAGTAGTAAAATTTTCTAACCACCCACCAGTTTGGTGATTTATAAAGTACTGAAGTAACTTTACATTATAAAATTTATAAAGCAGAGTTACAGCAAGCTAAAGTATATAATAATAATTACTTACTAAATACTTTATGTTGGACTTTAGCTAAGTTTGGCAGAATAAATCTTTATAAAACAACTTACTGTAGTTAAGTCTATCTTTTTATTTATACTTTGTATACATAGAAGCATGAAATCTGATGAAATTACATTTAATTAATTAAATTATTAATGAGATCTCTGAGACTGAAGCTGTTAAACTAAACACTGGATATCTGGCTCAATTTTTGTAAGAAATAAATGAAGGTTTCCTCTTTCATAAATATTCAGGCAGTTTTTTTCTTTGGGCATAATATGATTAACAGCACTAAAGCCTGATTCCACAAGATATGAGGTAGGAAAAGATATCAATAAACTGAATATCATTTCCCACATATTTGGATACAAGACAGGCATTTTTTTTTATATTTTGCCACAGGTTTGCATATCCATCACTATTGAATTTATGTTTACTTTCTTCATCATATATAATTTCTAACAGTTCTTCTTAGCAAGTTGTAGCAGCCTCTTCAATATTTGCGGTAAAAGAATATCTTCAAATTTTTAAATATATTCAAAACATTCTTCCATGTCCAATTTAAGTTCAATGAGGTGGCTACTGAATCTGTCAATATTCTCTGAAGTTACATCATCTTTTATAGATGATAATTTAGGAAATAGATGAAATTCTCTCTTCAATAGATTATAATGAAGTAGTTCAAGTTTGTCAATAAATAATGACCCAATACTTTGGCAATCTATAAGAGTTTTATTAGCTTATTGAAGCAGAAAATTGACATCATTAAATCTCTTGAAAATATCTGCCAAATAAAAGGTATCATTCTTTACTGTTTTTAACTGTTGACACAGATTGGCCTCATAATTACTTTCAAAAAATTATATGAGACTATCATATAATGCTACAAAACAAGCTGAAAATATGCCCTTTGACAGCCACTGAACTTCTGTGTGCAAAAGTAAGGTATTAAAATCTTCATTATTGTCCTGGCAAAGCTGTCAAAACATTCTATCATTTTTTGCATTGGATTTGATCTTGTTTATGGCTCGAATTATTATAGTTAGTGATGAATGGAGACTTCTACCTAGATGTTTTCCTACAAGATGTTATTTGTGCATCACACAATGAATACATAAAACATTTGGCACTTCTTCCTTCAAATAAGCAAGAAATCCATGATAGCAGCTAATCATTGATGGTGCTCCACAGGGCCGGCACTGGGTACTAGGCGCCCACATGCAAATTTGATTTTGGTGCCCCTGTCAATATGTATGTTTACTAAGGTGACCCGACCGTGTCCCGTGGCGTTTTAAAAAAGTCATGATTTTTAGAAAGAATGCACGATGTAATGCTATTTTTGATATCAAAAATAGCATAAAATTGATTGTTAAATTATATATTATTTCATACAAACGGTTTGTATGAAATAATATATAATTTAACACGGCAAATTTAGATGTTAGAAAAATTTGCAGAAATTTTAAAAATAATGTGTTTGTTAAAAATAGACAGAGTGATTCAAATATATATATATAATAAATTAAAAAAAAATAATGTTTGAGATTAAAATATTTAAATGTTTAAAATAATTTTCGAAAAACATTTACATATTTTAATCTCAAATATTTTTTTTTTTAAAATTTCATATTTATTATTTGCATCACTGTCTGTTTTTAACAAACCCATTATTTTTAAAATTTTTGCTAATTTTTCTAACCTCTAAATTTATGCAAATATTAGCAAATTTAATAATAAATTTACAATTTATAAATGAAATAATTTTAAAAAAAGATAATATTACAAACATACATATTTAATTTATTATTATTAATGTACGCTATATCTATATAAACGCTCCATATAAACCAAATTTTTAATCAGCCCCCCCCCCGGTTAATGGTGTCCCGTTTTACCAATGTTAAAATCTGGTCACTTTAATGTATACCACCTACATGTTATAAATATTAGTGTACAAAATCTTTCTAAGGGAAACAAACAAGGCAATGTAAATAACTAATTTTTAATATTAAAAAAAAAGAAAATACAGTTAAAAAAAGTAAATGCATTACAAAACATGTTATAATTATAATAATTTTATACTCCTTGACTTCATATTAATAAACCTTGATATGATTGTATTTATTTCCAGTTCTGCACAAATATCATTTTCAATAGCAATTAATGCCAAATTAACAAGCCGTTTTTGTGACATAGTTGTTCTCAAGTAAGTTTTAATTAATTTTAACTTAGAAAAAGAGCGTTCACCGCTTGCAACACTAACAGGTAATGTTAATAATATTCTTAAAGCTATTGATAAGTTTGGCATAGATAAATTATTAGAAACTATAAAATTAAGTGTTTCGAAAGGGTTTTGAGAATTTAAAAAATCCTTTTGAAAAATATCTCAAAAGCACATAATTCAGTCGAATAAATCTGTAGCATTAATATCTTTACTGTTATCAAATTTCAAAATATTTTCTAAATCTTTGCATTTTGCTTGTAACTCGCTCTTATTAATTTCTGATATTTTATATAGAAAATTGAAATTATTATAACATGCTTCGAGGAGTTCAAAGCGTTCTGTTAAAGAATTAATCGCTACATCTAAAAGTGTAAAAAACATGTTTATTTTAAATTTTTCTTCAGGTATTTGAGGTGTTTCGATCCTGATGCTCGTAATCAAATTGACGAGTTTTTTTCCGTTGTCGAACTTCTTTGGCAGTTTTAAATTCTTTCTCTCCATCAACCTCTTCGCTAAGTTCATCTGCAATTTTGAGAATGTTTTTGAAATTTGAATCTGATCGATATTCTCGTAAAAATTTATTTAGATTTGCGATCGATTCTAAAGCAAGTGAAGCATTCATATTTACATTTTGGAGCATTTTACTGACAGGATTTATTCTATTTAATATATCATGCCAAATTATTAAAGAACAAATAAATTTGTAATCCTTAAGCTTAGTGCAGAGTGATTGAGCTTCATGTTGAATTTCTCTATTAAAAGATTCGTTGTTCATTATTTCATAGAGTGCATCATAAATTTCACCCAACTGATACCATAGAGGCCGGATTGCATCAATTCTGCTTTCCCATCGTGTTTCTGATGGTTGTTTTAGAGTTAAAGTTTTAATAAATTTTAAAAGGATTGACCACCGTTTATAAGATGATGAAAAAAAATTGTATATTTTTTGAACAATTGCAAAAAAAACAATTGTATCTACATTGACTTTAGCGGCATCGTTTATGATTAAGTTTAAAGAATGAGCAGCACATGGTACGTAAAATGCACGAGGGTTTTTGGTTAAAATCAAATTTTGAAGTCCAGCCTTTTTGCCTTTCATGTTGGCCCCATTATCATACCCTTGACCACGCATGTCTTCAATGGGAATCTTCCATTTTTCCAGTTGTTCAATTATTGTTGTACATAAACCTCGTCCAATGAAATCTGTTATATCTATGAAACCTAAAAAGTTTTCTCTAATTTTAACCGTTCCATTATTACAAAAAACGAAGCGAATAATTATGGTCATTTGTTCAGTTTTACTTGCATCTGGTGTACAATCTAAAATAATAGAATAATATTTGGATTTCTTTATCGATAATAAAATTGTTTCCCTAATTGCTGTACTTAAAATTTCCAATAATTCATTTTGGCTATCTTTGCTCAAATAATGTACTCTATTGTTTTGATCTAGAGCCCTCTCAACATGATTTTCCATAACGGGATCAAACTTCGCAAATAATTCAATAAATTTTAAAAAATTTCCGTTATTTTTTTCGTATAATTTATCAGCTCTTCCTGATATGCTAAATTTTGACTACCAAGGAATTTGATAATTTCAATCAGCCGTTCCAAAACACTCCTCCAATGTTTCTTTTCCATTTCATATAAATTTTGAGATTGACAATCAATAGTAATTTTGTTTTTTAATCTTTTCTCAAGTTCATTCCAATTCAATAAACTTTTCATGTGAGCCATACTAGTTTCATGTCTGTGTAAAGTTGTACTTAAATTTCTCCAATTATTGTATCCTTCTATGAGGCTAGATTCAGTAGATCCAAAAACTTTGCAACAAAAGCAAAACACAGAGTTCAAAATTTCGGAATAAATAAGCCATTTTCGAAAAACTACTTCTCCGTTTTCCATTTTTCTATTATAATATACATCAGAAAATTTACGGCCATGTACATCGTTCGGATATATAATATCTTTCTTTTGAACAGGCCCCATTTCTACTAAAATAACACGTAGTTTGTCATCGATTTTATTCCATTCAGCTGGATCTTCTAAATTTGTACACATTTGATATGATATTGGCACAATGACTTTGTTGTCACTTAACTGTTTCTTACTAAAATCTTGTTCAATATTTTCAACAGTTCCCTGTGATCTAGATTATGTGCACGGTTCTGGTTCTTGTTGAGTATAAGCTATTTCAGAAGCAGTTGATATTTTAAGATATTTATTAAGTGATCCACTTTGTTTTTTAATGTTTGCTATTTTTTCAGCTTGGCGTTTACGATTTTGTGCACCGGATAGTTTTTTCTTAGTTTTTGATTCCATATTACTTTTACTCATGAATGCCACTTTAAAATAATTTTCAAATGTAATAAATAAATAAATACGGACTCTAATTTATATATTTACATCATGTATCTTAATACTTAAGATTATATATCGCTAATTTAGATGTCCAACACAAATTACTTCTTGCGCCAAAATACAAAACTCTATACGCGGAGGGGAAGAAGTTGTTTAACTTGTTTACCTAAAAAAGGCAGCTAATAAATTGGAAATATTCAGCCATTGACATTAAAAATGGTCAGGTTTTAAAATAACTCAAGTGTACAGTTTTTTACGCTTGATTGAACATTTTAGTTTTACCATTGGCAAGATTTTCTTTTGTTATCATATATTTTTCTAATTAACACAGGTGGCCTGCCAGGCCTGATTTGCAATTTCAATAGAAAATTTCCTGGGATTATAATTATTGTTTACAAGTTCTTACTAAGATTTTAAAATTTGCGATAAACATCATAAGCAAACGTATGTAATTAATTTGCAAACCTAATTAGTATGCAGAAAAAATAGACTTTTGACAACGATTAAAATATATAAAATAAAAAGTAAACTGAAAATTATATTAAGTTTACTGGAATTATACCTATAATATATATTACATACACGTTCGAATATTTATATCAAATTATTATTTAAATAAAAAATTAGAAAATGTTTTATTTTGCAATATTATAATCGTTTCTTACGATTTCAAAATTATGTACATGATCTAATATATATATATACGCATATACATACATAAGTTCTAATTTATAATACTTTTAGTGTGTGTTTATTTATATATTTGCTAGCAGAAAGTTACTTATAGTTTACTATAAGCAGTACTATATATATATAAACATTACAATATGAAATTTGTAATATAATAAACTTTATGTTTAGTTTATTGTTCATGATAAATAATAGATTTGATTGTTTTATATTTTTAATATTAAGCAGAGCTTGTGTGCAGGCCTGCTTGTGTGTGTCATTTAATAAGATATAATATGACTTCATATGATTTTCAATAATCTACTCTCAATAATTTTTGTAAATAAACATTTGAGAATAATATTCTTCAAATGTGAGTATTTTTGTTAGTAGAGTTTTAATTTCTCAGGGATGGCGCCTTCTTTTTCAGATGCTAATCTCTCAGTGATGGCGCCTCCTTCTGCCAGTGCCCGCATGCCTAGCATGCGTTGCATGCCCGCTTCCGCCGGCCCTGGTGCTCCATCAGTAGTGCATGTAATATTATTCAAAGTAATATTATTTTTTGTAAAGAATTATTTCACAGTATTATATATAGATAATCCTTTTGTATCTGTAATGAGATTTATTGCAAATAGAATTTCTTCTCATAATGTATTGTTTTCATCAAAATAATGTACATATGCCATCAATAAAGCATTATTATCTTCAATGATAGACTCATCCAATTGCATGGAAAATGAAGAGTTTTGGAAAATACTTATTAATTTTTTTTTCAACATTAACTGCCATTTCTTTAATTCATTTCTTTACTGTGCTATTGCTTAGGGGCAACATTTTTAAAATTTCAGGTATATCTCGATGCATTATTGTTGGAATAAATTCTTTTATAGAGGGTATTATTACAGTTACTCCAATATTTTAGCTTTCACTACTTTTTGCAATTAATTGTGAAATGCGATAAGAGGCAATTAATTCATCTTCATTTGCTGCATGTTGTTTCTTAAATGATGCAATGATTTTGAAATTTTTTATATATTTCCTGAAAATATTCAGTGGGTTTGTCCTTATCATTTGGATGCTTTGTAGCAAGATGTTCTCACAATTGACTTGGCTTCATTGCCTCATTGGATAATGTTTTATGACACAATAAACACAGTGGGTATTGTTTATTTACAACAGATTCTATGAAACCCATCTTTAGATACTCTGGTAAATATCCATGATTCCTTTTTTTTGAGACATGGGCTCACAATATTTCATAATATTTTGTTTGAAGCTATAGGCACATACTCACTCTCACAAATCTAACTGTGTACTGACCAATGTGACCACAAACAAAAGAGTCTGCACTGTAAATTGTCATCTGCACATGCTTCTCACACATCATGGATTGGGTTTGGGGTGAGGAGGAGATGCACAAGCTATTCTGGGACAAGACTTTTGTTAGCAGTCACACTATAGTTCAATTTAGTTTCACTTACATAATGTGAACTAAACTTATGTGCAGGAGATACAAATAGTATATTTTCAGAAATTTAAATTGCCATAAGAAATTTTATGAAAATCTAATGAAAATGTTTTTAAATAGTGTATGAATTTGTTTTTAAAAAGTCAATTAAATTATTAAAAAAGAAAATGCTTTAGAATTGGACAAAACCCCTACCACCCTCCATGAAGACTTGAGCACCCACTAGTGGGTGGTAGGGACCAGGTTGACTACCACTGGTTTAGTCCATTGATATTTTGTTTTAAAATTTTCTCTATTCTTGATCCTAATAAAGACCTAGACCTTTATGGCTTGAGAAATTGTACCAATTTGTTCTTGTGATTGATTATCTACAGAAATAATTTCCTCCTTTTTTAAAAATACACGCTTATTCAAGAACTGGATTGAAATTTTGTTTCCATTACAAAATTATTTTATTAAAACTATCACTTTTCCAATGTTGAGAGAATCAAATTTAGCAGCTAAAGGTTTTTGAATCCCTTTACAAATAAAAAAAGGTGTTAAAAAAAAAGAGAATAAAAATATTAGTAACTGATATTTATTTTTTTTGAAAATATATTTTTGATTTTTAATAAGATGAAAAATTTCATTCAGAAAAGATAATCAGTATAAGCCAGCTCATTTGAATAGATTTCATACTCAAGCAGAAAAAAATTAGTAAGAATAGTAAATATCAAATAAAACATTGATTTGTTTTGTTACCTTCAATATCTGTATTAGTAGCAATAATTTTCTCTATTTAAATCATTCCAGAAATATTTGTAACAAATACAAGTAATCAATAAACATACAGCTACATCTAAATTTCTAGTTTACTTTCTGAATAATGACCACCTTCAACATTGGATTTTCTACCCTTGATTTTCTTTAGTGAGAAATATTGGGTTTTAATCCCATATCCATCAGCTACCTTTATTTTTTTATATATACTATCCAATATTATACTACCTAATATTCCTCATTAAGAAATGTAACTAAATCAGATTTTGCATAGAACACTAGTAGTTTGAGACCATTGATTATTAAAGATTTCTATAATAGAATAATTTAGTTTTCATAATTCTGAACATAATTTTAAAGCTAATCACAAGTAATAAAAACATTGTCTATTATACTATTTCTAAATACTACCCTATATACTTCTACAATAGTCTGCTTATGATAGAAAAATTCACCAAAAACCTTTTTATTATTTTTTCATCAAGAAGTCTCTTGAAAGCTTACTCAAAATAATCACTTGATATAAAGTATTATTTAAAAACTGTGACATCTTTCAGTACACAAAGAAAACATCTTAACAAATCCTCCTTTTATTTATAAAAGATTCGGTATAGAAATGTTATTATTAATAGGGGGAATAACAGTATTTTCATGATTTTTTTTCTTATGAAGAATTTAGATGCTTCATGTTTTTTTTTTAAATATAAATACTTTCACAAATAAAAATTAAGTGATCTGAGATTTGGAACCTTTTGAGGTCATTTAGTAAGTCTATAATGCCTAATTAAAATATATCTTGGAAAAAATATTTCCAGTTTATGGAAATTCTCAGATCACTCTGTATAATATACTGTTCTTTCCATTAAAAAAAAAATGATTAAAATATTCCAAATCCAAACAACTCATAAGTTATGTTTTATTTCATGAGCTATTTACACTAATATAGATCTGAAGAGACATTATAACAACATATTCAGTATGATATAATAGTTAGTTTATTTACAAATCATACTCAAGCCATAAAGTTTAAATCAAGGTCAAATTTATTTATTTTTCAGATAGCTAAAATTTTCAAATAAAAGCAGGATTTTTTCTTCTGGTAACTTAGCTAGACTATCAATTATAGCTCAAAAAATGAGTGTCTAGATATTATTAGATAGAAACAAGAAAGAAAATTTATAAAATCTTCATATCCCAGGAATAACATGAATGGTGATTATGCTATCCTCACTATTTCTTCATGGAATAGTACTAAGGAGACCGTTATCTTTCATGGACTAATTAAAGGATTTTAACCACTTATCCATCTTATGTGTAAATATTACTTTATGTTTATATGTATTTTTAAACACCAATAATTGATTATGCTTTATTAATTCAGGTATTGCAAATATAAAAGATTTTATGGGCAAACACTTTTTATGCATTTGAGTCATTTTTTTACTTCTTTTAGTTTTAATTCAATTACTGATGGCATTCTTGACAATATTTAACTTAACTGATCTTTATTAATTTTTTGTTGTCTATATAATTATAGAGATAAAAGGTAAATACCTTAAATAGGCCACCACACTGCAAGATCCTTTCAACACCTCTCCACAGATAGACAGAAAGGATAAAACATTGCCCATGAGGCTTATTGGAGAGAAATGTATACAATAACTGGTTGGATAATTGAATATCTACATTTTCTTTACACCTGGAAAAATCTAAGGTATTTGAAATCCTTATCCATCTGAACAAATTTTCATGATCTATTTACATTCAAATTCCAGATTATGGGCATGCATGCATATACAACTAAGATTCTATTCATATATATATGGCGTATTTGTATATTTTGAATATATATGTAAATATGTTACAGTATTTGTGCAGACAATGCTTGATGTATAGTTGATTTTATATCTTTTATAAATTATCACCTAAGTGGCATAGTGATAGTAAAAAATGATCTTTTGTAAATTTCTGACAACTTTTAAATGGAATATTTCACATAAAAAAGTATATAATACAAAATTAAGTATTAGAGAGAGTTATTTAATTTTATATATATTAGAAACTAAACAATAAAAGCACATGTAACAAAAAGCATTTCAAGTGATAAATAATAATATCAACATTCTATAAATGATTTGGGAATTCAACTATAAAATGTGCTAAAATGTGTGTATACATATGTGTAAATATTGCAACAGAGTAAAAATAATGATAATGAGAAATGATAACTTTAATATAATCTGAATTAAAATATAACCCAAACATTGGTCACCATTTGTAACAGAATAAAATATAATGCTAAGCTCTTATTTAATAGCCCCACAGATTTAAAATAAAAATGCAAGCCATGAAAGAATAGTCCTGGTTTAATAAGGTCTCACAAATTATAGTGTCTCTTGTAACAAAATAAAAATATGTCCTGAAGTCAGATGCCATTTATAATAGAATAAAAATATAGATCATACTGTCTTCTTAGTCATAGCCTAATTATTGATCACTATTTGCAATAGAATAAAAATATGAAACAAGAAAGAACAATCCTAATTTAATAATGACTGTGAATTGTAGTGTCATTTATAACAGAATGATAATAATAAACTAAACAAAAATGAATATCAATCAATGAATAACAATTTAACACTTAATTCACTAAAACAATGATAATAATCTTTGTTGTAACCTCATAAATTCAAATAGAATTTAGACTGAATAGAAAATAAGTAAAATCACTGTTTCAAGCTATACTAAAAATATGAGTGTTATTTGCAATAGATTAAAGATAAAGCAATAAAACCAAATATCATTATCTTATAAGCAACAATCTATGTCTATTATATAAATCACATATAATAGAATAAAAATAATGACAAAGAATTAGACAAATAAGATGGATGAGATAATAATTTAATATGCCCTACAAATCTAAAATATCAATGATATCTAAATAAATATATGACTAACTAATTTATTTTTAAGTATAACTAAATAAAATAAAAAATTATACTAACTCAGCCATGCTATTAATTATAATTATTATTATTTATTATAATTAAGTCAATTATAATAAGAATAAAAACTTAATAATAATACAAAATCAATTATCATAACATATCTCTATATTTTCACCAACTTATAGTATTATAACAAATCATCCTATTAGATAACATTAAAATTTATAATATCTAATCACATCAATATATAAAATAAATGATAATTCCTATTTGATGTTTATTCAAATGCTATGGACAAATCATATCCAATTACTCTTCAGTTTAATAAAACTAAATTGTTAAAACTTTAGACTATGATTATCAAGACATATGAAAGATTATTAGTGTTTATTATAATCAAATATTAATATTAAAATTTAATATCTAAATTGAATTTATGATTTGCATCAACAAATTATAAATATCATTAAAAAATCACTATAATTTATAACAGAATAAAATATATTACTATTACCAGCTCTACAACTGAATAAGATTATGATCTTTATGGCTGTATACTGACTTAATATTCACTTTAATCAATAATGGTTTAAAATAAAATGTACAACTATCTAATTGCAATTACCTTTACTCATCTTTAATAATTATCATATTTGTACCTTTATCAATCATTGAATCAGTTCAGATATAATTTCTATCTTAATATAATTGTTACTCTTAACTAGCAATATAATTACAATAATCGACTAATTATTTATTAAATATTTAAAAATGTCAAATCTGTTAATTTATTATTCTATAAAATCTATACCTGGTCAGATAATAAACATTAAATTCAATACAATGAAAATATGTAATTATACTCTCTTACCCATCCTGTGATTGGACTTTCAAACTTTTTGTAACTGATTTTTATGAATTACATGATATAATCAATTCGTGAATAGTATCCTATGCAAGTACCACTAACCAATAAATCTGCATTGCAGAATTGAATGACAACCAAACAAGTTTGCTTGTTTTAAATTAATTTATCATTTATTATCAAATGTATAAAAGTTAAATATATATATGGTGAACACAATAAACTTTTAAAATATATATATATGATCTGTTATGGGTTATGCAATAGGTTCTCAATTGACATTAATTCTTTTAAATTAAATAAGTGATTGTACATTGAACTTCACCTATCAAATGCTAAGATTAAAATGTGTATTTATGTAACACAAATGTGTTGTAATGCATATGCACTTTTCAAAATATAAGAGAGTTCAGGACATAATTAATCGGTTCTCATCTGATCCTTCATGCCAGTCACGGGTGGCATGATTTCTAACCAAAAACACATTAATATAACCTTCCCGGGCTAGTGATTCTCTATTAATATTGATTTTTGTTTGTTTACAAAGTTTACTTTCTTTTGTTTCTGAATTATTTTTCCCAAATAATATTTTTGACTATGGGATAATAAGTTGTTTTTTTAATTTTTATTGACAAAAGGGTCTTTTTTCGTGTGTTCAAATAATAATTTGTTTTTTTAAAATAGTATTAGTTTTTGTAAAATTGGATTGCCAAAATTTAAGAGAGAACGGGTTTTTTTGATGGATTTTTAAATAATAATTGATGTTAGTTTGATAGGTTTCCATTTGATTGCTGACAATGATTAGTGGAAGGGGTGTTTTTGTGTATGATTAAATATTAATTTACATTACTTTTATAGGTTTACATTTGATTTCCAACAACAATTATTGAGAGAAGTGTTTTTTTGTGTGTGTATGCTTAAATAAAAATTAAAGTTACTTTTATTGGTTTACATTTGATTGACAACCGATTTGACTTTCTTTCATTTATAAATTATGGTTTTGGTTCTACAAATAAATATTTTTGACAATGGGACAATAATAGTTGTTGTTTGTTTAATTTTTATTGACAAGAGTGTGTTTTTTGGTGTAGGTTCAAATAGTAATTTAGGTTATGTTTAAATAATAAGTTACGGTCTTACTTTGATTGGTTTACATTTGTTTGCCGACACTAATTATTGGGAGGGGTTTTTTTTTGTGTGTAGGGGTGCAACCGTTTAAAGAATAGTTTACATTACTTTTAGTGGTGGTGTACATTTGATTGCTGACAATTATTGGGAGAAAGGGGTTGTTTTTTTGTGTGTTTTTTTAAATAGTATTAGTTTTTGTAAAATTGGATTGACAAAATTCAAGAGAGAACGGGTTTTTTTGAAGGATCTTTAAATAATAATTTACGTTACTTTGATAGGTTTACATTTGATTGCCGACAACAATTATTGGGAGAAGTGTTGTTTTTTTTCACGTGTGTGTGTATGTTTAAATAAAAATTAAACCACCTTTACTTTTATCATTTTACATTTGATTGACGACCGATTTGACTTCCTTTCGTTTATAAATTATGGTTTTGGTTCTACAAATAAATATTTTTGACAATGGGACAATAATAGTTGTTGTTTGTTTAATTTTTATTGACAAGAGCGGGTGTTTTTTTGGTGTAGATTCAAATAGTAATCTGGGTTATGTTTAAATAATAAGTTGCGGTCTTACTTTGATTGGTTTACATTTGATTGCTGACACTAGTTATTGGGAGAAGGGGTGTTTTTTTGTGTGTACGATTGTAGACAACAATTATTGGGAGAAGGGGTGTAACCGTTTAAAGAATAGTAGTTTACGTTACTTTTAGTAGTGGTGTACATTTGATTGCTGACAATAATTAGTCAGAGGGGTGGGTGTTTTTGGGTGATGATTAAATACTAATTTACCTTCCTTTTATTTTACATTTGATTGCCAACAACAATTATTGGGAACTAAAGAGGTTGTTTTTTTGTGTATGTTTAAATCAAAATTGAAGTTACTTTTATCGGTTATATTTGATTGACAACGGTTTTGACTTTCTTTCTTTTTTTTCGTTTATAAATTATGGTTTTGGTTTCCCCAAAACCTAATAGTTTTGACAATGGGACAATAATAATTGTTGTTTCTTTCATTTTTATTGCCAAGAGTGGGTTTTTTTTTGTGTATGTTCAAATAGTAATTTGGGTTATGTTTAAAAAATAATTGCTTTACCATACTTTTAGTACTTTAAATTTGATTGCCGACAACAATTAGTGGGAGGGGTGTTTTTGTGTACGATTAAAGAATAATTGTATGTTACTTTTATTTTTTACATTTGACTGCCGACAACAATTATTGGTAGAAAGGGTTTTGCATTTTATTTTTTGTTTGTGTGTATGTTTAAATCAAAATTTAAGTGACTTTTATCGGTTACCATTTGATTGACAACCGATTTGATTTTCTTTTTTTTTTCATTTATAAATTATTTAGGTTTTCCCAAATAATATTCGGTTTGACAATGGGACAATAATAGTTGTTGTTTCTTTAATTTTGATTGACAAGAGCAGGTCTTTTTCGGTGTATGTTCAAATAGTAATTTGGGTTATGTTTAACCAATAATTTACGGTCTTACTTTGATTGGTTTACATTTGATTGCTGACAACAATTAGTGGGAGGGTTTTTTTTCTATACGATTAAAGAATAATTGACATTCCTTTTATTTGACCGTCTGATTGCCAACGACAACAGTTATTGGGAGAAGAAGGGTTTTTTTGGGCTATGTTTAAATAAAAATTTCAGTTACTTCTTTTATTTTACATTTGATTGCCGATGACAACAATTATTGGGAGAAGAAGGGATGTACGTTTAAATAAAAATTGAAGTTACTTCTTTTATTTTTTACATTTGATGAATCTCTCAAACAAGCTGCCCTTTACAAAGTGAACCTTTCCCTCGGACACAATGAGACTTACAAATAAAAGTCAAAAGATGTTTTTGGACCTCAAATCTGCATATATTTGCCGCACAATCCAATCTTTTTTTTCAGAAGCAGGATGTTTTTTTTTCTGCTGTAGAAATATTCCAGCACCGGCTTCTGTGTCTGGCAATTCCCATCTTTTCAAGCTTTCTGTTGTTTGAATTAGCCATCTTCTTGGTCTCGAAAAATTTCTCGCTAAAACGTGACTCAAAGCATGATCGTTTAAAAATTTTATGCTACCCCATCCTAATCAAGAATTTAGGAGACTTATAGCTTTACGAGGAACAATCACGACACTGTTTAAATTGTTAAAAGATAACAGTACATCAATTTGTCTTAAAAAAAAGGCCCCAATGAAAATTTAAATACTTTTGACATGATCAAATTAACACACCTTTGTACAATATTATTACATAAAATACATAACACAGCATTATGATATAGTGCATGACACAAACAACTATGACATTTTCCTCTGCTTTTAGCATCAGAAAAAGCCACACCGTTAGCCGCTAAGCCGAGTTAACACTCTTTCTAGATTTTATCATAGAAAGAAGACTTAACTCTGAGTTAACACTCTACCTTTTAGGATAAAAACAAGACTTAACTCTGAGTTAACAATCTTTCTAGGATTTATTTTAGAAAGAATGCTTAAAGGCTTGGGTGTGGCCATGGAAACAGCATATTTCTAGAAATTTAGCTAGAAATAGTGCCACCCACAGCTGACACGAAGGATCAGATGAGAACCAATTAATCTTTATATATATTGAAATAAAAATATATACTAAAGATAAATCTACCTATTCATTTAAGTTGTTCTAAGAGAATAAAACAAAAATAAATACTTGAAATTAATTTATAGTCAACAAGTAAATAAATAGATGTTTTAAAATTATAGTTATGAAGCTATATAATATAAATTTGAATTTAGAAAAAACAAAACTGTCTTACATTTTATATATGTGTAAAATAAATCTCTACTTAAATTGTACTACTGTTTATATCGATAAACACTATACAGTTATACATATCAGTAATAATAATAATATATACATTAGTAAACAATCTGATTCATGGTTCTTAAATGCAATCTTTCCAAAACAGTACTATAGTTCTATGATATTTTGTTATTCCAGAAAAATAAAAAGATCATGAAAAGTTATTAATTCAAAGCACATTTTGTTAATTCCAATCTTTTCTAAATATTCCAAAGTATTCTCTCATCTAGCAAATATTTGATTGATATGACCTTCCCAGGTATACAGGAACTAGTTTATATCCATAATGATGTAATATAGATATCTTTTCCTTTAACAGGTATCTGATTCATAAAATATTAAAAGTGAATAGATGCTAATTTCATCCATGATGATGTGATGGAAATTGAGCACATTTATATATTGCATATAAATAATTAATCAATCTGATAGAAGTGTATCAGCAGGTGAACATAATAACTGTGAGCATTATTATGTTGTTAGCATTTATATCTTATCCTTGAAAAGTAAGTAATATCAATTTTTAAAGGAAATAAATATTCTGATGGTTTTTTAAAATACTACAAATTATTTTCGTTCTTCAACAAATTGTTACTCACCACAAATTCCCAATAAATCTGTCCAATTAATGGAAGAATACTTTTAAAAATAAAAATAAAAATCATATTGAAGGAAGTTAGATTCATTTCTGTTGAAGCCAAGACATGAGAGAGAAAGAGAGTTTAAAATGTTTAGTCCTATTTATAAATTTTTTAATTGACATGAGAGAAATTATAGCAATGCTCTACATTAACTCTTTGATCAATTTCATCTAGCATCCCATAAATAAAAATCTTATTACACAATAATATTAACAAATAAAAATAAATATTTTATAATTTATTGCACATATAATATACAATACTTACATCTTAAAATATCAATAGTATTCTTTCACTCTAACATAAACTAAACAATTTAGATCACATTCTTTTATACTACAATGGAAACATGCTTTTACATATATTCTCCAACACAATATTATACACATAAAATAATAAATATATTGGCGACATTAAATATTTAGGTAAATTATTTGTAACCTACTATTGTGAATGCAGTAAAAAAATATACATAATAAAGAAAAATAATAACTTTATTAAGACTATAAACTTCATTATTTACACATTCATTTTTAAAATGAATGAAGTCAATTCATAATTTTTATACACTACAATTAATAATAAATATTTTTTTTTAATATTATATGTTGTCATAGCAACATATTGCAATACTCTTCAGATTAATGTACTTACTACTAAAATCAAATAAGAAAAAAAAATTACAACTGACATTTCACTGCATATTGAAATTGATTTCAAATGTCAGTAAGTACAATATATATGCATATCAGTTTAACGCAACAATTGGTATCAGCCAATTTTATACAGCCAATAAGGAGATATCACATTATAGTATTTAGTATTTATATATATATATACATAAAAGCATGCTATAATGTAATAGTTAGTGCATATTTCTACTATTGTTTGCAGTAGATACATCTAAAATCGGATTTTTTTATATGGCCAAGGGTTTTCTAGATGTTTTTTTTCAGTAAACTTGATCAATAATTGGATGTTCAGCTTTCAGTTAAAAAATAAAACAAAAATTAAAAAAAAACCTCTCATCTATAATGTTTTACTTACATTCACACTCAGATTATGAGAATGGTTTGCACATCTACAGCTTAGTTCATTGATATAAGTATAAAGGAACATATATATTTATTATTATGTCATATATATTTTAATTGCATATAAATATATTGGAACATTTACACAGGCAATACTTCAAGTATGTTGATTATATATTATTTGTAAAATTTTGATAACTTTGAAATAGTTGAAAGATTTCACATAAAAAAGTTACATAGCATAAAAAGAGATCTCTAGACATTTTTTGAGGTTTAGCAGCAATATTTAATGAAAAAAATTAACCAATCTCTTGCTAGACAAATGTTTATGAAAATCAAACCTGATGTCAGCAAAAATTTGGAAAATCTTGTAAAGCCTCACCAATCATAGCAATCCAACCTCTCTTATAAATAAGTTGTAATATTAAACACAATCTTAAAGCTTGAGCACAATTTAATGCAATTTAATTAATGTCTTCTTTAATATCAGATTAATATTATTAAATAAGATATAGTTTTTAAACAATTCATTTTTAATTAATTTTGTTTACAAGTAACATTCAAATGTGTAATTAATTGAACACCACAAACATGCAATAATTTATTCACACTTTTTGTAGAATTTTTCTGTTTCAAGTGGAAAAGTTTGATGAAAACATCAACTAATTGTTTGCTAGATTTGTCTTTCTGACGATTAAACCTGATGTCATTAATAGCTCAGTAAATCAGTTGAGACTTCACTACCCATCATGTCAAATGTTATGATAATATTTATGGTAGATTAGATTGCAATGTTTTGTAGAGACTCAATGAATTTCACAAGCTATTGATAATATAAGATTTGATTAACAGAAAGACATACTTAACAAGAAATTGATTGATTTTTCCTTCAACCTTTGTATCTAGAAACATTAAAAAATTTCTATAGAGATCTTAGGCAAATTTGTAGTGTTTACTTAATTAATTACATATTTAAATGTTTATCTAATTATATATTTAAAAGTTTATCTGTAAGTAAGATTAATTTAAAAATGAGTTATTTAAAGACTTTGCCTTGTTTAATAACATTAAGCTGATATAACAAAGACTTTAATTAAGTTACTGCAAAATTAGGGTTCAATTTAAAGATCACGTTGAATGTTTCAAGTGTATTTATACAAAAATGTATTGGTATGTTTGGTAAATCAACTGAATTTCTAAGTTACTGTTGCAATCAGGCTTGATTAATAAAAATATATGTCTATCAAGGGATTATAAACTTTTCAAAACCAAACATTGCTGCATGAAACATTGGCAAAATTCTATAGAGGATTTAGGTGCATAATATTTACATTATTACATGTCTGTGTTGTTTAATTCATTATGCATATATATATACACATGAGTTTGCATGTGTATATACAAGTGTGTGTATATAAGATTCATAGTGTAGTAGTGTGCATCTGCCTAATGTTGCCAGTTGGATTTCAATAGGATCAGAAAATGTTTTTACATTCCAATCAAACTTAGTATTTTAGTTCAGATAGGCAACACATTAAATCAATTGATTCATCCAGTCTGATCAGTTAATGAGTATCTAGCAATACTTAACTAAAAAAAAAAAAAGCTTCTTTAGCTTGTAATTAGAAATTCTGATGAATATTGCTATTCTGTAAACTTGTTAAGAGATGCCTTTGTTTATCAACGGACTATTTAAAATCTGTTTTACATTTATTTCAATATATACAATTAATTTGCATATATATGTATGTATACATACGAAAAATGTAGGTATTTTGCACACAGATTATTCTCTCAATATCTCCCTTCCATATATATATATATATTACTTAAATACAATGAATAACACTCATCATTTAATTTTTGCCTTCTTTATAAACAAAATTTAAAGAAAGTATTTCTGGACGTATGCCCACTACATGTAGATTGAATTATTGAAAAGATCCATTTGCACTAATGGTCTTCACAGTTGTGTCGAGGTACTATTCCTGGAACAGTACTTATGAATGACTCCTAACGATTGGGTTAAATGCATTTATCACCCTTCCTAGAAGGAAAGAATAAATTGCAGAACTCAGAAAAACATTCTCTCTAAATTCTCTTCTCTCCGCATATATATATATAATACGCGCAGACAGAAATGTGCATAGAAATATATTTTTTTAAAATTAAATATATGTGTACATAGTTTACGCATACAAATATATATCTAAAGAGAAAATATACAAATATACATTTACATGTAACATAAAATGTTAAATAAGAAAGTTATAGCCATAATGCTAATGTGATTCCCTGATGTAACTATAGCTGTGTGTAAATACTTAAACATATATCACTGAAGTAAGCATCCAGAAATACCAGTTCATTGTTAATCAATACTACATAATAAACCTATTTATTTACTTTTACATGATTTTGAATTTTGAAATGATTAATATGTAAATTAGTTTAATTATTAGCATTTTGAATTTTATATTTGAAATAATTTATTGGAATATTATTTCAAGCCTTATAAAAAATGGGTAAGAAATAGGAATATTAAAAAAAGGATTTCTCAATTTGAAAAGGTTGATAAAAGCAATAATAAAAAGAGAGAACTATTGGCTTATATATTGACAGAAAATACAAATAACAAATTACTGTGACTGAAGATCAACTGTCTCAATCATTACTAGATTCTGATGGAAATGGATTCAAAGACATTGCACTAGTGTATATAGAAATATTTTTGATATAAATTAGAAGAATTTCAAAAATGAGAAAAGTGAAAAAATAAGTGAATTAAAAATATAACATTAAGAAGTTAGAATTTTATTACAAATCAAATTACAGTTTTAATATTCAAAACAAACAAAGTATGACAGCTGTCTTTGAGAGTTGGATCAATTATTGCAGTAGGGTGGATACATAGTCTTTAATGGTTTGGATTTTTTACAACATATAATTGTACAAAAGTCAAATTATGCAAAATGCTATATAAATTATGATATGACACTTATTAGGATGTCCAGTCTTGATGAATGGTTAATGATGTTTTAAAATAAATTATAATTTTGTTTTTAGCAGATTTCTTAGGTAATAAAATCTTTAAATCTATTATTGTGCTTTTTATTAATAAAAACAAAAAGTAATTTTACCTAAGCATTTCATCATATTCTTCGTATTAAAATATTTGCATGCTTGTGACTTGTGTTTTATTGAACATGTTTGAAATATTCAAATTACATAATTTATTGTAAACAAAAAATTCCAAAATCATTTGAAATCCTGTTGCCAGAAAAATAGCATTTTTTGCCAACTTAGTATGAAGAACATAAAGAATGGGTATTAGAAGTGTCAATAGATAAACAATTATAACATAAATTATCAAAAGATCAAGATAATGTATTTGAAACATCTCTAATGGTTGCAAACTCTGAAGTTGTTTCTTAATTTATATCTGTAATTGGTTGTCTAATCTCGAAAATGCCATTCATAATGGGTTTTTTTCAATAATAAGGCTTTCTACCTTTGTCCTTTATTCCATATGGATAGTGAGATGCAAAAGTCTCATGGAATTACCCCCGCCACAAATCATACCATTGTTCTATCAAACGCTCAAAAAAATCAAGAAACGTGACCAGCTCCTTGCCTCCAGTAAAGTCTTTGCTGACACCTGGTCTTTAATTGCTCTTTCCTTTTCCTGATTATCAATTCCCAACTACCCAGCATTATAGAATAATCATTTATAAAAGAAAATATTCATGTTTATATTAAAAATGCTAATACCATTAAACAAGTTCTTTGAATCTCTTCACTATACCTAACCACATAAGAGTATAACATTGTGCTCTCATAACATAATCTAGCCAGATGACATATAGAACATTATATAATCATATTATTGTACAATTTATTCATTTATTTATCCTTTATTAGTATGTAATCACTATTTATTGTTAATAAAAATTTTATTGAAATGAATATTAGTTAGAATCATAGTTGACAATCCTCTATTATCTTGGGTCATTGTTTATACATTGAATTTGTATATCAAATGAATGAATCAATGAGGTAAAGTGATGGTTATTATCAAAATTTATTTTAAACATGGAAAATAATAATAAAATGCATTAGTATGCATATGAAAATAATGCAATTTAAATGCCAAAAAAATAAAAAAATAAAACACTTTATAGAAAATGCATTTTATTCATTTATTACATTACAAAACAGTAAAGTATATAAAAATTATGATTATATAAATTAAAATTTAAATATAAATTGTAATAACAACTAGAATAATGACTTTTTGGTACTGCATTTGTCTGCATAAAATCTGCAAAACTGGTTTGTAATTTGACACTTTTATGTAAAGATAAGATTCCAAACTATACTGTGTCAATTAATTTCTTAATGGATTCAAAATATAATTTATTTGGGGAAAAATGTTCACAGATATAAAATGAACCAAAAAATTTAAAGTAATAAATTACTCCAAATTAAATAATTTTTAAAAACAAATTAATTTCATTAACATGCTACTGATTTCCAGAAGATAAAAATAGAATATTGATTGAGTACATTTGTGTACATTTATTTTCATCAAAATTCTCTGAATGTCAGTAAAGTAAAATTAATACATTCATATTAAATATTAATTGGTAAAAGTAAAATAAATAGTTATTGATAAAATACAAATCCACTGAAATACCAGTTTATTTTTGTAAATTTACCAATGAAATAAAAAATTATTAGTAATCATTGATTTAAAATTCAAACATTCAGGCAAGGTTGGTAATAAAGATGACTGAATTAAGTTTCTAATGTCTACCAAGATGTTCTTAAATTTACAGCACATTGGTATGGTGTAACTCCAAAACACAAATATTTTTTAAAATGATTTTCTTTCAAAACTTTAAATTGTTTTTATATAATATTAATAAATAAATATGTGTCAAAATAGTTTGTTAAATACAAATTCTTACATGTATAAAAAATCAGGTATTATTTAGTACAACCTAAAAAATTTTGTTTTATTAAAATATAGAGTACCTGTTTTATATTGAACAAAACACGATAACAAGGCGACAAGCCCGGTGCAGGAAACACTGGCAGGGGGTAGACGGTCGTTGTTCGAGTTGGCCAACAATCAAACGAATATTAATCCCATATATAATCGAGGAAATTATAAGGGCACGAATAAATAAAAATTGACTACAGAGTACGTTAAAATTATTTATTTAGGGTTAATAAAAATTATTAATGTTATTAATCTATTTTATATCAGAGTTTCAATAGCTAATTGGCAATTTTACTATATATAAAAGTACATTTATTTATAAAGAGCTCTTTATATGAAGGCGAATATAGCTACCTAAGGTTCGAGGTATTTCTAATGCACTGAGGGGCTTTAACTGTGCAAGGTTCTGTGGGGGGCATTATTTAATAAAAATATTTATTTTACAAGGGGAATTATTTGAGAGTGGCGGTGGTAGAAAAAAGGAACGTGGTAGCTTTAATAAGCGCCGAAGCTCCCGGAAAGTAAGGGCGAGGGTAAGGTGTCAAGAGAAAAAGGGCGGTTGTCAAACCCACGGGAACATTATCATGTCCACTTGAGTAGGGCGACGGTTTGATTCAACCCTATAGAACGAGTATTCACGGCATGGAATGAGCCACGGGCTTCAAAATGTAACACATGTATAAGATCTAAAAGATTATGGTAATATTTAACTAGATTTCAAAGCCCCCATTATTTAAAGAATTCTCTCAAAAGAACCGTATTTTTTAAAATTTAATAAAAAAAAATATCTAAAAAGGGGACTATTACATTTGATAGATTACAATAGTTTTGATGTTTTATTTAAGTTTTTATAATTATGATTTTCAGTTTGATTTAGCTTTAAAAAATTAAGGTAATATTAATACTTATAAAAATGTAGTTTGAAAGAAGGAAGTTGAAATTTAAATTATTATTAAATTTTAGTTAAATTAATTTTAATTTAGAAGTTAGAAATAGTAGGGATATATATTATTTAAATATCATATTTGAAGTATGTTTTATAAGATTTTTTGTATTTGTTTAATAGTAGATTGTTCGGATTAGCAGTTTTTTTTTGTCTTTGGTTTTTTTATTGTTTTAACAGCAGGGTTTTTGTTTATTTAGGAGATCATTATGGTGTTTTTAGTGGCAAGAAGTTCGGCATATGGCCATTCGATAAGAATAATCTCGGTGTTATCGTCATACCTTGATATCAATTTATTTTAAGATATTTTAGATTCCCTAGAGCAAGCTAATTCAAGTAAGTTAGAATAGATTTTTTTATTGATCTTTTAATTTTTTCGTTGAGATATTTTTAGGTTTTTTTATTTGCTAATAATAATGTTTTGTGTTTTAATTAGAAAAAATGTGTGTATTGTTGTTTTGTTTTTTTTTTATTTTAATTAATTTTTTTGGAATTTTCCTATAATTAATTTATTATCTATCACTGAGATGCTTTTAAATTTTCAAAGACAAAAGGGAATAAAATTATTTTAACTTTAATTAATTATTGCATCAGATTTTGTTAGAATTATTATTTAACGAAATTTAAACTAAGCAATAAATACGAACTTTATAAATTCAAAATAAATGATTAATATTACACAAGATTTATTTAGCTAAAGAAATCTAAATTATATTACTTTATCCGTATTTATTGCCTTTAATTTGAGATCGAAATGTGTGCGTGTTTATGTTGAATTCTACATATATTTATACATTTTTAATATTGTTACACACACAACCCGATATCAAAAGTTTAAATTTGGGCGGGATAGACCGGTCAGTGAGAGAAGACAGAAAAAGGTGAAACCTAAGATTCGAATACGAATCTTACTGTTTCAATATGTTGTTGCTTAAGTCTTTGTTACAACTAGACATTTTCCTTCATTAATTCATTCTATAAAAACAGAACATTAACATTTGCTGCTTATAATCCAGTTAAATCCTTTGGTCTTTAAAATTGTTATTTATCAAGCAAGTTTTTCCATGCTTAAAATGGTAACTCCATTCTTCAGCAGCTTTTTAAATAGCTTACTGTAAAAATTATAGTTTAGTTGCCAGATGATTCTAGATGTTTTATTTCCTCATCTTACTGATAGATTTTGCTCTCTACATACACAAGCTCTGAATTGATAAAATTTTTAGTAAGAACTTCTTTAAATACTTTCTCTCTCTAGAACAGCTAATTTTTACATTTCAAAATCAAATCAATAAGCAAAGTATTATGGATTTGTTAAAAAGCAACAAATTCATGTCATCCTCTAATTATGTACAATTAAAAATTTAATAAATGACTAATTAATTATTAATCATAAGATTTTAATTATCAAAATTCAAAAGCATGTTTTATATTTGTCATTAAATAAAATTGACATGCATCTTTTTTAAATCCAAATTATTAATTTTGTTTTTCACTATAAAAAAAAAAAAATCATTCTTAGTATTTTTTGTCTTTACAGTTAAAATAAAAAAAATATTAATATTTTAATTATTCAAGAGATTTTTTTAAAAAAAATTATATTCTTTAGTGGAAATTTTCATACCACCATATAGGTATTGATAACCTAACCTGATATTCATATAAAATAAAATAAATTTGTTACTATCATTAAGTAATAGTATATGGTGTAGATCCAGAATGTAACACTTTTCTTTCATTGGGATAAAAAAAAAACATAAGTTTAGTTTTAGTATTTTTTATTTATTCATTTTCAATCTTTTTTCTAATATATTTAAAATCAATATCATATAAGATTCATGATAATTTCATAAGTACTAATGTGTCACCAATGTGAAATATTCATTGTTATTTTATCCTCCACATCCCATGTTTCTCTTGCTCGATATGATTGTATGGTGCCATTAATCTTTATATCTGTTAAATATGGTAAATTAAGAAACAGAGTTTAAATTAAGATTGTCATAATTTTTCATTACTAAGAATTATTTACTGTTCAAACACTTAGATGTCTTAATATTTATTTTTCAGTTTACTATCTTCACTGACAAATAATTCCTGTAAGCCATTATCTTGTTTACAAAACTTTTGTATGTCTATTTTTTGATATTCTTTGTTTTGAAGATTTTCTTCATTAAGATTTTTATTTATTTTGGTTATTTATTAATTTGTTTAACAAAGTCACAGTATTGATGATAGTTAAATTTTATTTGGATCATTGTGAGATGACTTGCAAGTTTATTTAATCTGATTTCTTAGTTTATGAGCTTTTGGTACTTATTTGATATTTCAGTGATAGATATGACCTGATTTGTAATACTATTTTAATATGCACTTAGAAGATATGCTTAATCTGCAAGTAAATTGTGTAAAGAATGTGCCTAGTAGATATTCATATTTATCAGATTTAATTTTTTCCAATTCAGTATCTGTGGTTTTATTAATAATTTTACAACCTATATAGTTCTACTGCTCTAGATTGTTGATGCAATGATAGAGTGATAGACTTTGAAGTTTAAAATCTATGGATTGCAAACTGAGTTATGTTACTTCCAATATTTAAACTTCCTAGAAACTCCCAAACAATAAATCATTTAATTATTTATTTTTTAAAGTTGTGTTAGTAACTGTTTAACTTTTTAATCTTTACTTCCTGTTCTTGCAGATGGTAACTGCTGTAACCTAAATTTTTATCATGGAGGCACAATAATATCAATTTTTACATAAAACCAAATAAAATGAGTTAAATTCTAGACTATGTAAGTGGAAAAAAATACAATTGCATTATCAAGATTAAGATTTCTGCTCCACTATCATCATCAATAAGATCCAAATAACTACCTATATTTACTTACAAAAGTCACATATTGATTTTCCAAATATGTAATAAATTTTAAAATGCCCTCAACATACAACTTCATATTGGGTTACTATATGTCTATAATGCAATAAAAAATAATATCAAATGATAATAGGCATCATAGTGCATATGTATGTTATAAAACAAAATATTTTAGTTATATGCATACATATTCCTAAAGAAAAATATTTATATTTTTACATGTTTATACCATCTAGTCATGCTCACTAAATTGTAAAATGTGCATAATTTTACATTTCCCACAACTAAATTACAAAACTTAATGGAAACATTTGATTCCTTACACTTTATAAAAATGCAGCTTCAGATTATCACACAATCAAAACACACATATATAGAAACAATATTAAATTAAAAAGATCGAACTAAGATCATATTTATGTAATAAAAATTTTTATTAACAAAAATATTTAATTACAAGATAGGTTTGCAATATATACGACAACACATGCACTGATATTTGATTAACTTCAAGAATTAGTTAAGATTCTATTTAATTAACAGGACTAATTAAAATTATAATAAATATTAGTTTCCAAATATGTATTTATTTATTTCAATAATATTAATTACGCATTAATATTCAAAATTATTAAAGGAAATGAAATAAACAGACATAAAAAAAAAAGACTTATAAAAATGCTTTTTTTTTTAACAAAAAAAAAAAAAGTTTTCTCTTGTAAAATTCTAAATTCTTTTTTATAACGTGTTGATTCAATATTTGTTATAAATGAATTATTTTCTCGGTTAATTATTCCTATAAATACAGCATTTTGTGCGATTTCTAACATTATATATATACTGATTCTAATTTATTGATAATAATACAGGTAAATTGTTTGGATTTTGAAATTTTTATTTGTCAAATTATTTCTCCATGCTTGAAAGTAGACTCCATTCCCGAGTAGTTTTTCTTAATTAATAGCTTAAAGTTAAAGCAGGCTTTATTATTATTTTTGCTTCTTTTAACAGAATAATTGGAAGATAATTCAAAATAATTTAGACTAACATATTTAATGAGATATCTTGTTTACTAATATGAAAGGATATGTGCATCCACCAATGGTTTAGCACAAATCCTGAGTTTATAAAAGTTTTAATAAAAATTGTATTAAAATTGGTATTTTAAATTTTTTTCTCAAGGAACAACTAACTTTTCAATTTGAAAGCATTTTATTTATTGCTTAATTTTAAAAACAAGTCATAAACAACAAAACAACAATTTTGAATCATCTTCTAAGTATTTACAAAGAGAAAATTTGGTAATTAATTAATTAATTCTTGATCATAAGATTTTATTATCAAAAATTAAAAAAAAATTTTTTTATTTGTCATTAAAAAACAAAATTTATTCCATCTTTTAAAATCCAAAATAAACTTTAAAAATGGGGGGGGGGGGGGGAATTATTTTTCACATTTCTTTTTCCAAAAAAAAAAAAGTCTTCCTTTATTTTTTTTAAAGAATTTACAATTTTTAATTAAAATTTGTGTTATCATCACCAGCTAGCTACTTGCAAACAAATATTATCATTACAACTCCAAGAGAAGAAGACAAAACACTACGTTCAGATTAGTTTTGTGATAACTCTATAAACCAATGTGTGAACTATAAATATATCTAAATATAAGACATGCTAATCAATTTTTCTGGTTATTTAACATAATGTGATGATACCATTTGTTTATTCTGTAGAAAACCTTTCTTTTTAAAATAACACCATGTCTAATTATAACTTTCCAATGTATTCTGTTCTTTGCCATACCATGCACTGAAGTATTTTATCTAGCAAGTTGATAAATACATTGATAAATTTTATGATCTTGCCTTTGTAGTTTTAAAATTTTATAAAGCTTCTTTACATAAAACTTTTCTAATGCCTTCATATTGTGTCAATTAGATGTCCAAATCTCAATTCCAACTATTAATTAGGTAAAACAATAACTTTATAGACAGATGACTTTATTTTTAGCAGCGATTTCCCTTTGATGAAATATTCTTTCTTTTAATTTGTTAAAAGAAGCAGCAGTATAATAGGGTCTTTATTGCAACTTAACATCATCTTTTTACTTATTAAACAAAGTTTTTTATATGATATATTCAAAACAGTAAGTACATTCTATAGATTTTTTTGACTGGCAAAAGTATTATTAATTCAGAATTTAAAATGAAGTTCTTGTGTTGCTAATTAATTCAAATTTATTAAATTTGTATTGCATCTTGATCCTCATTTTATTAAACTACTTATAAACACTTCCGTAAAACATAGACAAAAAACAATGTTGGAACAAATAAACATTCTTGTTAAATACCAATTTTAATTTCAGGTATCTCAGATTTTCTTTATTGCAGTAATAAATTTCCTCTCATTCCATTATATAAGATTTGTATAATATGAATAAACTTTGATGGACAAACACCTAATGTCAAACTGTAGACTTGTTCAATTATTTGATTTAAATGCCTTTACCAAATCAATAAAATCAATATATAAAGTAATCTTTTATTTCTGTTATCTTCCTTGCATTTGCGTTGCAATAATAATATTTATAGTCCTTTCTTTAAAACCACATTGAATATTTGATATTTATTTATTTATGATTGAAAGTACTTTTCCTATAGTAAATAATAATGATATTTCATGACAATTACTACATTTTATCTATTTTTTTTATTTTTAAAAATTGTAATACTAAGAGAATTTTTAAAATAAAATGGCATAACTTTATGAGCCCATACATTCCTAAAAAAAATCCAATATTTTTGAAGATAACAGGTCAACTCCATATTTTAAAAATTCTCCACTGTAGAATCTTTCCAGATATCTTATCAGGACCTGCAGTCTTTCCATTTTTAAGATAATTAAGGGCTGCATTGACTTTACTAGCTGGATATCTTTGTGCAAATTTAAATGAGTACACAATGTGGATATATCAATAAAAGTCATCAATTCAATTTTTGTATAATTATTCAAACGATGTCAAAATACTTTTTCTACTTATTCAAAATATTATTGTCAACATATAAAAGAGTGCAATTGTTGAATTTAAAAGATTTGTAAAACTACTGTCAAGATCATGTTTATTTCAGGGTACCAAAGGAAATCTAAAGTGATCATGAACAATGAATGTCTATATCCCCATTACAATTTTACCAATCGTTTTTAAGTTTTTTGCTGTAGCTGAACATCTATCTTTAAATCTTTACATTTATTATGAAATACCACATTAAATTTACTATTTTGCCCAAGTAGAAAATGCCACATATTTCATTTTAATCAGTAACTAATAATTAGATCATTATCAAAAACCAGTCATGATTCTTTTGTTTAGTAAATCCATGAGTAGATTTGCTTGTATCCTTACACACTCATTACCATACCTCTATAATCTGACAATCCTGAAAGTCCAAATTAGCAATTTTACTGTTTTAATTGCTGTTGAAATTTATCACATGTAAAAGAAAAATATAATGAATTTTTACATTATTTTTAAAAATTGTCTTGATACTTAAAATTATAATCAATAATCGAAATTTATAATTTAAATTATAATAAAGCTAAATATTATTTTTTAGTATTTATGTATTACAATTTCTAGAAGAAGGTGTTTTCAAGTAATGATAGGGGAAGGCCCTAACTAATCTTCTTAGATGATTCAATAAATCATGGGAAATATAATATCACCTGTGATTCAGATTTGTCACATAAAGATCCTTAGTTGTAATGGGAGCAATTCATCTGAAAAGCAACTCTGATATAAATTCTGATTTTCCAAATTGTGAACTCCTTAATAAAAAAAAAAAGTGAATACCTCCCCCTCCCAATATAAGACCTCATAATGAAGTGAAAACTACAGAGGAAAAAACAATAAAATAGGATTATAAATTATAATACATAACAATGTACAAGATTTATTCAATAAATTAAATAAAGTAATGAGAAAAATTAAGTAAATGAAGGTTGATCTGATTATCTTGACAGAATCTAAGAAGAAAGGATAATATGATTATTTTTATAATGGTTTTTTTAAAAGATAAAAGAGAACATCCATATTGACTTACAGGAATGGGAAAAACTACATGATAACATGGAAAGTAATTACCCATCCTTTTATTTAAAATTAATATGTGCATATATGAAACGGAAAATAATAATATAAGTGTTTATAGTGTGAATGAAGATATTCTGTGAAATATCAAAGAGAATTTTTTGAACAATTAAATAATAAAATTCTAAAAATGGGAATATGTAGAGAAATTGTATTGTTTTGGAAATTTTATTGAAAGAACAGATTAAAAAAAACATATGCAACATGGTGAAAATGCAATAAATAATGGAATATGTTTTGATTAATACATGTGAACAAAATAATAATGAGGATACTGAATGTTTTTTTTTATCAATATAAAAAAACTTATATATATATGATAACAGATGGCGTTCTACCAAAAACACTGTCAAGCATAGTTTTCTGTTTACATAAACGTCAGAGTGAGCATTCACTATCTCTAACTTTAATTCCACTTTCAGATCATGATTTCAAGCTATTTGCTATCATCAGTGAAAGACAGGAACATCATGATTTCAAGCTATTTGCTATCGTCAGTGAAAGACAGGAACTTATTCCTGTCTTTTACTGACGATAGCAAATAGCTTGAAATCATGATCTGAAAGTGGAATTAAAGTTAGAGATAGTGAATGCTTGCTCTGACATTTATGTAAACAGAAAACTATGCTTGACGGTGTTTTTGGTAGAACGCCATCTGTTATCATAAATACAAGCGTTAGCAAGTTTTTTAACTTGTGTTTTTTTGTTTTTCATAAATGTACCTTTGAGGTCTTTCTTGCAATGATGTATATTGCAGAGGCGTCTACTATGTGGTGATGCTGAACTGAGATCAGACCCATGTAGCTATCTGGCTTGCTATGCTGAGTTTGAAGACATTAACGTGTCTAAGAGATTCACGCTTGCAAGCTGAATAGAAACTGTTTCATATATATATATATCAATCCAGAATATACAAAACTTTAATCTATAGTAGATTATATTATGGTATTACAAAACATGAATTTCAAAGAACTAGATATGTGAATAATGTAGAGGGCTGCCATGTGATAGAACACTTTTTTAGAATGAAAACAATATTTTCATCAGGAATAAAGATATATTTTTAATATAATGAACAGGTTATCTTTTTTCTTCTCTCCCTCAAAAAGGTTGTGTATAAAACAAGTATAATATTATAAAAATAATAAATATAATAGTAATTAACTAGTCTTTCATTCTGCAGAAGTACTTTCAATTAATTCCTTAACCCAAAAGTACTTAACCAAAAATACTTCTGTGGATTGAAAGACTTATATAATAGTTAATTACATTATATTTATTATTTTTATTGTTATTACAATAGTTTTTAATTAATGGACATTTTATTTGTAGATATAATATCATTGGTCTAGCTGTAGAAATTTGGCAACTTTTTAAATATAGATGAAATTATAAGAGGGGGGGGGACTTCAAATGTTCATGACTATCAAAATTTATTATTTTATTTAGAGTTATGATTTATTTAAGGAACATTTTTTAAACTAGATTTAAATGTATATATATAAGTGTGGGTCCATATTTGCAGGTAGGTATTCATATGAGCATATATGTGCACATGCATATTTATGTATAAATGTGTTTTATGTTTTTTGTTTGAAATTATTTAGCAGTAATTAAGCAATCAATTACAATGATTAAGTGATAATATGTAATCATTACTCCTAATAGTTTGCCATTGCTTGCCACCATTTAACATAGTTTATTCTAGAATGAGAACTTTAGAACTACCTCACAAAATATTGAAGTTTTTTGCATTTTTAAAAAGCATAATGTTAGAAATGCATTCACACATTAAAATAATTTTAATAAACATAGTAAGGTAAATAAATTGAGGCATTCATTTTTAAAATAAAATTAAAGAAAAAATTACAT
The DNA here is from genome assembly GCA_028023455.1 of Epiperipatus broadwayi. Lineage (NCBI taxonomy): Eukaryota > Metazoa > Onychophora > Udeonychophora > Euonychophora > Peripatidae > Epiperipatus > Epiperipatus broadwayi. Next base: position 13,619,829 of record JAQFVV010000009.1, read on the forward strand.
TTAAATTTAAAATACCTGTAAATATGATTAATTGATGTGAGTGTAATGTATCTATTTTGTCTTTTAAAAAATTTATTAAAATACTTAATTTGTGATTTTTAACTTTTTTAGCATTATTTTTTAAATACATTTATAATTTAAAAATGAAGAAGGGAATGCCTAAATAAATAAGTTTAACTATGAAGTTTACTCTAAAAGGCATAAAAAAGGCACTTTGATCATTTTTTAAAGTTTTTTTATTATGATACTGTAAAACTAAATACAGAGATAGTTTTAAAAATATATATCCAATATATGTATTAAAATTAATATTATTATAATAAATATTTAATATTTGATTGTTTTTAGCAGCATATAGTTAAAGTTCGAGAGATTTTATAATGAAGGAGTATAATTGTTATATTATTAAATTATTCCTACATTTTTCATAATTCTAAAATTACCAATTCAGAAACTAGGAAATGTACAATCCATTATTAATGTTATTGCACCTTTATATTTTATTTCCTGCTTTTAAAGTTTTGTTAATATGCTCTTCCCTTCATTGCCTACATCACATTCAAAAAAAATATATATTCCCTTTTATTTGAATTTATTTCTAGTTTCACATATAGATTTCTACTTGATATTATTTGGATGCTTTGTGCTTACAAATCTATTTTTATTGTTTAAAAATATTTTGCATTTCTTCAATATTGCTGGTAAATAGCAATCAGCTCTACAATTTTTGTAAAATTTGGCAGGAAACAGCACTTTTGCCATGGGTTTGAAATCTCATAAATGACTTATTAATATAAATGTAAAAATAGCTTTGTTTGGAATGATTCTGGATTTGCTGCTATATATATATTAAATTTATGCAGAAATTACATCAAAAATCCCAGCAAGCTATATATAAACTAATACAACTCTGGCAATAAACTAAAACGTACAGAAATGGACCCACCTGCACTTTAACTTACCTCATATATAAGCATTCAATTTATTGATGTATTACAATGCAAAGTGTGAGTTATATATATATTAAAATTTAATTTTAGGGCAACTATAAGCTATTCTGAAATTGCTATAACTAATCAGAGGAAAAGATTGAGTATCATATTTAACAACTTCTGAATATTAAAAAAATCTTCTGTTAATAGATGAAAATACAATTTTTAATAGTTCAAATATAAATGAAATTTATTGAAAACTCCCAGTGAGATATATGTAAACTAATACAACTCTGTCAATAAACAAAAAGTACAGAATGGACCCACCTTTACTTTAGTTTGGACTGTATATATGCATTCGATTTATTGACATATTACAATGTAGTGCATGAGTTATATATATTAACATAATTTCAGAACAAGTATAAGTTATTCTGAGAACACTATAAGTTATATATATATATATATATATGTGTGTGTGTGTGTGTGTGTGTGGTGTGTGTGTGTCTGTGTGTGTGTGTGATAATTAATGCCATGACCATTTTGCATTGGCACTGCAGGGTGATAAGTACAATGGGATTGAAACATCTATTAAGGGCATTTAATTGATTGATCAAAATCAGAAGATACACTATAATGTTTGAAAAACATTATATGATTTAATATACCATGATAAAACATTAAATGGAATAAACCATGGTGAGATTTAAACTAACATAAAAATTAGATACTGATATTACTGAGATATATACTGTGAAACAAACTGAATTGCTGGTAGCATTTTCAGGACATTTTTATTCACTAAGATTTTTAGTCAATAAAAAAGGTCCCATCATTTACTCACAATATATAAAGCCTCTGTCTAATTACTTCACAAAACCTTAGTAATAGGCACTTTGTCATTGTGAGATTTCAAAATCTTCAAAGGGTCTGTTGGGTTAGCTGAACCCTCAGTGAAACTAATCCTTTTAGTTAAGGTTTTTTCCAGACCCTCTATTTCTCCCTGCAGATGTAGATCAAGCCCAAATTCAATAAGATGGATCACAATAAGATTCATCACTCTGGTCATCATAATAGATGTGATGTTTATGAACAACTCAAAAGTTCACAATTATGGTCTACTTATTGATATATATCATAATATAATACTGAAACACTGCTCCCAAAAAATAAATCAATCAACTAGTCTACTAGTGGTCATCTTAATGCCGACCCTAATCATAAAAACATTTACAAATCTTATATACTATTATTCACATAATGTAAAATTTGAACTAGAAAATAGTGGTTGGTGGTCAGAAGGGAAATGCCAATACTGGGAATTAATTTAATGAAGATTAAAATAGTGGGAATAAATGTAAGGGGTCTGAATTCAACCAACAGAGCCTTTGCTATCAAAAATTGGCTAATCAAGGAAGCACCAAATATTGTCTGCCTATCAGAAATAAAAATTCATACCAACATGGATCACAGAATACTTGAACCTTTCAGATATATCAATTTTCATATAGGATCATCAGCAGTCAGGTAGGTGGATGGGGTTTTTGATTAATAAAAATTTGGGGCTGTCTGAATTAATATCCATGGACTGCAATTGTCTTATCCTAAATGTAAAGACTGAAAACATTATACTTCATATTATTTATCTAATACACAAGATCAACATGATGATCTTCTCCTGCCCAGGGCTGGCCATCCTCTTTGGGGATTTTAATTTATCATACGAAACATTTAATAAAAAATATATCTATTTTATTAATAGAGGGTTTATGTGTGCTCATGGTTTTTTCTCCTCTAGGGCATACTCTTTCTATACCAAAAAAAGTAAACCATTGATCGATCTGTTATATTATACCCCAGACCTTCGTTTTCTAATTGATACATCACTTAAGCCAGTGATCTTCTCAAACCACCTAGCCTTGAAGGTCTGGATCGAAGTAAAAGGTGCTGCCCATGCCCCAGCAGCAGTTTTCTTGGAGATACATATATCTCCAAAAAATTAACATCTTAAGCCTGTTGTCAGTTGAACCATGGATTGGATTAATTGAAATAATAAGATTGATCATTGAATTTTACACAAGAAACTAAAAAGGACCAGTCAATCTCATGTAAGATTTAAGCAATATACAAAATAGGATGAATTCAGACCCAAGTATAATGGAAAACACAAAATTAATTTTAGACTTGAAATAAAAATACAAAAATACACAAAGGGCACTAGTGCAATTTATTGCAATCAAAACGACAAAAAATTTTCTTGCCAAGTGCCACTGCTGGGTAAAAAGCTATATTCAGTGGTGGTAGACATGAGGAAAAAAACAAATTACATTGGCATTTCTTTTCATTGATTGGAAATTCTACACAGGCACTGTGATGTTATTAAAAATTCATCATCACTTTAAAGAGAAATTACAGAAAGGTACAGCACAACAAGTAAGACATGATTACAGCATAAACAGTGATGGGCTACATGAGATTACAAAAGCAAATATTCTCCAAAAATTAAAATCCATTCCTGATAGGATGCACCCAGGATCACATGCTGTGCCTAAATTCATATTCCTGCACCTCAGTCATTTCCCCATTCCAATAATTAAAAATATGATTGACAAACTATTTTAGGGGTGCAGGGATATACAAAGCCTTTATCCAATCTTGCTGGTGCTTTTTGTGAAAAAGCATAGCATCCCCACAGATATTAATAATTTGAGACTGACATTGATGATCCCATTATTGATCAAGGTCATCAAGGGATTAATCAAAGACTACATACAGGAAGTTATACACAAGCATATATCATGTTCACAGTTCACCAAGGAGAGTTCCTCAACTGTGGATGCAATATCCCAACTTATATGATTGATTACATCAGGATATCAAAAAAGGCTGGGCTGATTGCCTTCCAATTAGATATCTCGGTGGCATTTGACTCAGTCAGAATAAATACCCTGCTTAAAATCCTAACTAGATACTCAGTCCCTAAGGTGTTTATCACAATCATAGAGAACCTTCTGATGGACAGGGAAATATTACTGATGCTCAATGGAAAGGTTGCCCCAGGATTTAAGCCCTCTCTTACTATCTCACAAGAATCCCCAATTAAGAAAATAGTTCTAACATCTGTCCTACATAAATGACATACTAGTGATTCTCCCATCTGAAAAACATATACTAAGATTGCAAGAGGTGATAGATGAATACTCAAAATCTTATGGCCTCAAATTTAATCTGAGCAAGTTTGCAGCTTAGATGTTGATCTCGAGACAAATGGTTACCTCAAAATTTGTGGCCAAGCCACAGAAATTCCTCAGCTTCGCAATGCACTTGTCATCAGTCTCAATGAGGGACAATATCCAACAATCCCTGCTAAAAGCAACCAAAAAGATTACTTCTTTATCTGGAATATATCTTTCCATTTATGGCGAGGTCACACTTCTAAATGTGATGGTGTTGATCAAGATAAATTACTATCTTCCTGTGATTAAACCCACCAAACACTTTATATTGAGGATTGCATCTATGTTCTGGGTCTTCTGGAGGAAGAAATTGGTAGCAATAAGCTATGGGTCTTCATGACATATCTACCTTATGGTTCCAAAAGTATTATAATTTTTTCCATAAATTAAAAATTAATCAAGAGAATGAAGAAATCCCTAAGCTCATTATTTCAATGGACCGGCCTCCACCAACATAGAGAAAAAACTGGCTGGATCTTCAATTAAATGACCTCACAAAATGGATAACAATTGATAAAGACACATTCCAAAACATGTTAACATACTAGAAGGCCTTTAGTATGAAGTTTACAAAATTAAAAGGTCACTCTTGAGTCTAGGCCTTTCGAATGATAAATTAATAAAGAAATTCAAAAGATAAAGCTTGGAATCCAAATATCTGGATTATCTAATAAAAATCAATGTCAATGCATTACCTATCAATGAGTTTTTGGTTAATAAAAGAGAGTACTCGTGAATTGAATCAATCTGCACAATTTGTAAAAAAGAAGATGAAACCATAAACCATTTTAGGTTTGGATATGTTCAACTAATTCACCTCAAAAACATTAATCAGTTGGATCAAGGTAGATAAAACTAAATTATCTAATTTGAAAGACAGTATCAGAAAGGGATCATACCCAGAAATTAGATTGATGCTAATTCTAATCATTTGATATGGCTTACTAGATGTAAGCTAGTGTTTAATCCTGATAAATTTGATCCTATTGCCTTCAAGCAAAAAAAATTAAAACAGACAAAAACAAGAGATGAACTAATAATCCCTGAGATCATTTTCTCTATGACATGGGACATGTTGGATTTAGACTCACCATGTCACCAACCAATGGTAGGATGTTCCTAAAAGGGGAAAGAGAAAAATAAAAGGCTAAATTCCAGAAATCCCAAATGAAGGAAAATGAAACCATATCAAATAAAATATATCCCAAAGATCTACACAGAAACTGTGCCAATGGTAAAGAGATGAAGAAACTGATGATTAAAAGATAACATGATCAGCCCGGACAATTAAATTTAAAACTATATGTTAGAATATCATAACTGCTAATGTAATAACATAATTATAATAAATTATTTGAAAAAAAAAACAAATACATTAGTAATAGTGAAATTTATATTTAATAAATTAAACTAGGCATAAAATGCGCTAAAGTTTTTTTTTTAAATCTATCTTAATGTTTCAGCTATTTCATTTCAACCAATTTAAGCCAAAAAAAATTAAAGATTGTCAAAATATCATGATGAATAAACACAAATAACTTCAAATTTTACTATATTTTATATAAGTAATATTTACTGAGGCTATAACCTCGATAATTTGCGTATAAAATGCGATAGTAGGGACCTCTACAGGTGTTTTAACCACAAGCTTACACTATGGAAGAAAAGAGGGGAACCCTTCTTTACTTCAACCTATTTAAATAGAAAGTAGGTTTAAATAGAAAGTAGGTTGAAGTAAAGAAGGGTTCCCCTCTTTTCTTCCATAGCATAAGCTTGTGGTTAAAACACCTGTAGAGGTCCCTACTATCGCATTTTATACACATATTATTGAGGTTATAGCCTCAGTAAATATTACTTACATAATCAATGTGCGTTTAATAAATTTATATTTTATATGTAAATTACTTGAATAACAAAGTTACACTGAAATAAAACAACATATATATAAATATTAAATATTCTTCTGTGATCTTATTAATATAACATATGAATTTGAAACTAATGATTTTGTATAAACATATTTATTAATACATATATCTATACATAGTGTTATTTATATTATAAATATACCTATATATAATAGTGGTAAAATAGCTTATATTTTGAACAAAAAAAGGCTCTATTTCCATGCTTGATTAAGAAAAATATATATATATAAGTATTTGAGAAGAAATTAAAACTTACTTTTACTTGTTGGTACATTTCCAAACCTGAACATATCTTTGTCATAATCAACCATCTAAGAAAAGATATTTGAAACTATAATGAGCAACAGAATCATGACTATGAACCATAAATAAATAAAAGACAAAATAGCAAACATAATCATTTTACTACAACAGAGAAAGCAAACCGTTCTACAAGACTGAATTATGATGCATGTAAGGATGTTGAATTCTCTGATGATGACAGCCCATTAATTTAGTAAGCAGTCAGTAAAATTTGACATAGCTTGCCACCTTGACCCAATCTATTCAATATTTCAATAATTAAAGCTACATCTACAACTTTTAATGCGATTACATCACTAAGATGCATATGAGCCAATCATAAATTACCTTACTTTTTTTTTTTTTCGTTTTCAAGTTCAGTCAACTTGTAAAATATTTTTTAGATTTCTTTATATTTTAATAAGTATTTTTGTTTTTGATATGAAATGGATATTTTTTTCTTCACTTTATTGTTTATATTCTATTTGCTTTTTATTAATTCAATTTTCAATTACAATTAAATGGACCTATTTGAAAGCTATTTATAAACATTCAATATTGTTATCCGCTCACTAATATGTAAAAGATCTGAGCTGGTAATGTTGAATTAGTTAAGTTCTCTTGGGATCCTAACATTTTTATTCTCTATTTCATATTTTTATCAAAATAAAGGCATGTCTGTAAACATTAGTAGAAGTTTTGACAGATATTAATGATGTTAAGTGGTTTTTATTTAAACAAAAAAAAACAAAAAACAATTTGACTCCCTTCGTTTAATATTTTAGGTAAAGAATTATCTATTTTATTAAATTTAATTTCTTTTTTAAACCTTCATTTTAATGATTAAAAAAAGTTTAAATAATAAATCATTTTAAAAATATATTAATCTTGACCTTTTATTATAATTTAATAATCATAATAATTTCCGCATGATCTTCATTCACTATTTTTAAAAAGAAATCTATGAATTTATTCAAAATTTTGTTTATTGTTGATTTTTTTTTTTGAAATTATATTTCCAATTATCATTTTTACAGTAGATTTGCTTAATGCTTTTTGCATATAAAAGAGGTTTGAAATTTGAAAATGGGCAAAACTTATTTTTAAAATGAAATTCAGTGTTATGATATAAAATCAATAATTTTACAATGAAGAAACTTTAGTTTTATCTTTTCAGAATACTTTTGATCAGGAAAACAAAAATAAAACACTTTCTTCTGTTAAGCAAATCTTAAATATAACATCATCTTTTATATTATTTAAAATGGCTTAATTTTAAATTTTGATATACCAAAATGTATTTCCGCCCACGATAGGTAACGTGAGATATTGCTCTAAGCCTTCCTCAATATTAAGAAATTGATCTGTTTATAGGGTTATGTAATAAAACAATGTAACAAAAATATATTTATTAAAAAGAATTATAAATATATTTTAAAGTTGTAATAATTATATTTATAAAGCGCATATTCGTTACTTAAAATAATATTTATTACGGCTATAACCTTAAGACTATGCCACTAAAAAACGACAGCAGGGACCTCTGCAAATCTTTAACATAAGATTTATTTAAAGGCCGCTGACAAGAGCGGCCTTTAAATAAATATTGTGTTAAAGATTTGGAGAGGTCCCTACTGTCGTTTTTTCAGGCGCATAGTCTTAAGGTTATAGCATTAATAAATATATTTTAAATTTATTAAGTATAGCTTTTTGGTGTGAACACAGTCTTAATTAATATGAAAAGGATGTATTTTAATTTAATCTAAAATAAAAAAAATATATAAATAGTTTTATTTCTAAACATCAATATAATTATATATTATTATTCATGCATGTTATATTTATTTTTAATTCATAATCAAGATTTTGCAGTGAAGAAGGGACTACATTGAACACCAATGAAAATAATAAAATAAATGCATAATAATGTATTGTTCGACAATTATGTGGTACTTCAATTTATAATAAAAACGTTTTTGCTTGATTTTATTTTTGTTTTTTTAAATTTTATTTTACAGTAATGCTAAGTGATCAATATCATCAGCAGATAATTGCAATTAAATATGTCCACTCCAACTCCAATAGAATAAAATAAATAATAGTAATAATAATACATTAGTAGTGAGTTTTTCAAAGATTATATAAACCAATCTATGAAACATAAATATAACCACATATAAAGCATATTGATCCATTATTCTGTTTATCTGCTATTTTGTGATGCTATCTTCTGTAACAAATTATGGTTTTTGAAAGACTATCTAATTGTAGCTTTTCATTGCATTATTTTCTCAGCTATATCTTCCCAATGAAAGTAATCATCATTGCTCTTTTTTAGAATGTCTTTGAAGTACTCTTTCTAGAGTCTGCCTTTCCTGTGAACTAATGCTTAAGTTTACCATAAAATACATTTTAACAAGTCTTATATCATTCATTTGTTTACATGTTCAATCCATCAGAAATGTGATTTCACAATAGCAGACTCTATACTATCACACATGCAAGCTGAACAACATATTCATTAGTCTTTTATTGTACTTTTAGAATTTCTTTAAATGCTACATTCAAAACATTATCTACATGTTCTTGATCATATTTTGAAATGACAAGGATAAAACAGTCACCAGCATATTGTAAATCTGGAAACCAAAGAAAATGGTGCTCACATTTTTGCTTTAAATTGATTAAAATTAAAATTTTTACATTAAACTTGTACATATATAGCTTAATCCCTCATTCATGAAATTGCCTATAAACATTTCCAAAAATACTGTTTACAAAATTAAAATCAAAATTTGGAGCTAGAACATACCTATGTTTAACACTTATTTTTATTTCAAATTCCTCAGATTTTTCATGTATATTAATAATTCTTCCTTATATTTTATAATGTCAAAGCTGTATAATATGAACAAACTTTGATTGATAATCAACTAATTTCACATAGGACACAGAGCTAATAAATTAATTGAATCAAATGCCTTGATGAAATTAGTCAAAACAATATAGAAAACATTCTTTTCTTCTTAACACTTTTTCTGCATTTGTTGAAACAAAACGATATCTATAGTGTCTCTTGATACCCTAAAATTACACTGACACTCTAGTAGCCATTCATCTATGGCTGCAAGTAAGCAATTCAATAAAATATTTGAAAGTAACTTCACTATAGTGTATGATAATGATATTCTATGATAATTATTGCAGTCTTATTTCTTTCATTCATGAGATAACTTCAAGAATTTGTATTCCTATAAAACAATATTTTTAAAGCTAATATATCACCAGTATATTTTTAAACTTCTTAAAATTATCAGCAACTGCAAACTTTCAATTTTAAAATAACAAAGAGTACTATTTCTATATCATTAAGTTGAATATTTTTTTATCCAAATTTAAATAAGTAGATGGAATGCATATATAATTAAAAGTTGTCATTTCAATTTTTGCATCATTATACATAAGATTATCAAAATACACCTTCCACCTGTTTGACATATTAATGTCATTATATAAGAAAGCACCACTGATATATTTAATAGGATTATGATAGCATTTTTCAGGCCGATATTTTAATTTCAAATGATCAAAAAACATCTAAAGCAATTACGATTAGCAAATGCTTATATTTCCTTAGCAGTTTTAATCTATCAATTCTTTTTACATTTTGTCTATTGCTAAACTTCCATCTTTAAATCACTGTATTAGTTATAAAGCTTTACATTCAATTTAATATTCTTCCAAGAAAAACTGCCATATATTTCTTTTTAGTCAAGCCACTAAGGATCATTATCACATGATTATATATATAGCACATCTTTTTAGTCATTGATAAATGAAGCTTGACAATGATTCTTTCAATGATGGATAAAATAATTATTACAAATAAATATATAAATATTTTTTGTTCAACAACGATCTATTTATCAACATTTAAACAATTTTTTTTTATCACTCTATAACATTCTATGATGTCTTTCATTTCCTAATTACTATATCTTTTTATCCATTCATAAATCTTTCTACAAATGTCTGACTCTAGTTTTTTTTACACATTCCTTCTAATTTTTTTTTACGGCACACCCCTTTTCCCTTTCCCAATTGCATACAATTTAGTATTTGTTCCATATCATTTCAATTATTTTGTGTGATATCATTTATTATAATATGTTCAATATTTATTATTTCTTAATTTGTTTTATCACTTATGCACTCTCTCCTTGATATTTTGATGTTTAATTTTATACATAATAATACTTTTCTCTCCTATGTCATATATTCATCATTTATTGATTTCTGATCATACAATATCCCATTTACCATCACCATAGCTTTTCTATTAGTAAATTTTTTGATTTAATATCTTCATATGATCTTCATTTCTCAAATGTCTATTATCTATCTTCCAATATTATATTCTGTTGTGTTTCTCTATTACACATATTTTTTATTATTTTCATTTCCACATTCAATTTTCTATATTTCTCTATTAATTTCTAGCCATATAATTTAAATCAGCATGATCCTGAGCCAAAACTATTTGATTATCAACATAGCATAACACTTTATAGTGTTAAGTATATCGTGTAGAGGAGTATATAATGTAGAGGAATACCCATTTTTCTCACATTTTCATTTTCATATTTTAAAAGCTTTGTTCTAGATAAAATTTAAATAATGAAATATGAAAGCTAATATCTGTGCTTAAGTCTCTTGATTATATTTATACTATCTGAAATTATATTTCCTCTTTTTATTTTTACATATATATTACATAATTTCTTATTTGCTTACCTTTTTTAAAATTTCAGTATTTCAATTACTTTTTTTTAAAAAGGATACTAACTATCATTTGCCTTTTAAATAACTATATATCAAAAATGCATATCTTGATTACTTGCTACCTTCTTTTCTATTATTTGAATTATATAGACAGATAGTCTATTATAAACCTTATGTAAACCTTGTTTATTCTTTTGGTTTCAAGTTCCTATATTCATGTTCAATACTACTTTTCAGAACATTTCCATGTATCCAATTCAATGAATTAATAATTGCTATTCCTCTATAATTTTCACAACTGTACTTTTTGCCCTTATTAGAAATTGGTACCTAACTTTCATTCAGTGGGATCTCACCATGGTTAATGCAGATTTGGAGCAACTTTTTAAAATGTTCAAACAAGTTTTTACTTTAATTTTAACTTAGTTCATTGGAGTTAGGAGCCTTTCTGGTTTTTTTTACTAGTAATTTTCATAACATTATCCATTTCACTATTTTTATTGTTATAGGATATTTCTACATTTTGTTATTCATTCAACTTTTCAACTTTTATCTTATTCTCTGTTTATAAACTTTCAGAATATTGTTTTCATTTTTTTATGATAATTGATGATATTATATCCCTTCTTTCTGTTTGCTTAGAAACTTGATCATTCTTCAACTTTTATTGCTTCTCTTTCTACCCAAATGTAAATCCTTTTTTTTTTTTATAATTCCTTTTCTATATTTATTCCCCCCCCCCCCCAGATATTTACTGGGATATTTTTAATTTTTTATATTTAATCTTTATATCTTTTTTGCTATCTCATTTTCCATCTCCTGATACCACCACTATGTTTTTTTTTATAGCCACAATCATTTTTTTTTGTATATGTCCATTGCTTCCCTGTATATGATATTTTATATAATTGTCATGGTTTTCTATGAATACAAAATGGTTCTTTATCTTTGAACACTGTCATAGTCTAGACTATATAAATAAGATCATTAAATAGATCAGATTATAAAAAGTCATTCAGAATAATGTGCTATTCTTTTAGTATTAAGAACTAAATTGAAATAAATATTATCTATGAAGATTTTATATTTTAAACAAAGTTCATACTACATAATAGTAATAAAATAAATTTCAAATTTGATAACACTTTTTTGATAAAAGATTATAGCTGTTATAGAAAGGCGAAGTTAAAATAAAATACATATAATAAAAATAGATTTAAAAAAAGAAGTACAAATAAGCTTCAACGAATAAATTTTCATAATTAATAACCATAATATTAGATAATTAAAAGTAAAATAGTAAAGCCATTGACAATTTTTATGACAAAATAATTGAATAATTAACTGCTCAGAGGATATATGGTGTTTGAAGATGAAAGTGACAGACTGAACAAGAAATCAATCTAAGAATCATAGATTTTTGAATCTACTACTGTATTCTGCACTAAACTGGAAAGGTATTAGACATTTTATTAAGATCATTTAGATTGCTAAATATATTTGAAAAAAAAAATCAAATGAAAAGAAATTAAGTTGGCTAAATGAAATCTATTACTATTATTTAAGGTCATTTATAACTTTTATAATATAAATATAATCATTGTTCAATGAATTTTAAGTACCAAAGTGGAAGGATGAGAAGGCGTATATCCAGGAATTATTGATACTTGAGTCCACTAATAATCCACAGTAAATGAAACTGCATAAATTCTAATCAGGAGATGAATTCATTTGTGAAGTTCCTCACTTTTCCATAAATGCATATATTATGCAGTCTTTTAACTATTCATTTTGTGGTTTGTGGAGAATCACAGTTACACAGGCCAGAAATCATTATGTTTAATCTCAAAATCAAGTGAGTACAACAATTGTGATGATCTTAAGACTTATTGATAATAGTTCAATATTATTTAAAAAAAATCAAACCTTCTGATGTTATCATTTAGTCTGAAAAAGTGATTTGTTTGAAACATATAAAATTTATTTTTTGCAACATAATTTAATAACATTCAAAAAAAGTAGGTCACATTTCTCAAAGCCTTGTCATTCAATTTTCTATAAGAGCAAATAATAATAATTTATTTCTTATTTAATAGATATATTGAAATATATAACAAATCACACTTAGTTTTCCATCAACAATGTTTGATGAATGAAATAAGTTGAAATTAGTTTACATTTTTTTAAATTACATTTATGTAAAATGTTATTTTTTTAAAAAAAAAAAACCTTCATATATGGATTTATGCACTTGATATATATATTTTAAAAAAAAAATTTAAGCCATTCATTCATTTTATATAGGGTTGTTAATTATTAAAATTGCCAATTGATGTCTTCTTTAATTTCATTCTACCATGTCTAATTTTAACTTTAATGTTTAATTTTAATTTTGTTTGGTTTTAGTTTATTATAAACATTTTGAAATATAAAACAATTTGCCATTTGTTTCCTTAATTGTTTTTAAAAGGCAAAAAAAATAATACTATATTATAATGTAATCATCCAAATTAAAGTCATTTGCAAATTTAAAAAGAAGATGCATATACGTTTTGCTTTAAATAAAGCAGCAATATAGTGTTTATTTATGTATTTTAACAACAATAGGTTTTATTCAAAGTGACAATTACATTCTAATGTGTGTGAATATATATGCGTATATTGACTTTAAAATTACAAATATTGTAAGCATGATATGTGATATTTAAAATATATTATTTGTTATTGTAAAGTCTAAGAAGGACATATTTGTCAATAATGCTGGTCTGTATTTAATGATGTCATAATCACTTAATGAATTGGAAAACAAATTGACTTGAAATCATTCTCAGTTACTATGGTGACCATAATTTAGATAGTGTGTCAATCAAATAGAGGGTATAAAAATCCCATGCATCTACTTTGAAATTCCTTATTATTATTATTATTATCTTGAAATCATTCTCAGTTACTATGGTGACCATAATTTAGATAGTGTGTCAATCAAATAGAGGGTATAAAAATCCCATGCATCTACTTTGAAATTCCTTATTATTATTATTATTATTTTACTTTGCGTATATGTATTTGCTTACTTCAATGGAAACTATGTTTTCTTGATATTTTTTTTTTACAAAATCACAATGTTTGTAAATATGTTTTCTGTAAAACAATATAATATGAATAACTAAATAAGAAAGTTTCAATGTCTGTTCTCAGAACAACAAACAAAATATAGAGGCTTTTGAAATATCAACTGAAATACACTTGTCATAGCATTCTGAAAAGTTTTTATTAGGAATTTCTAAACTCCTTGTTTAAAGTTAAGATAAATATACGTACAATGTGACTGAAATATAATGCAAGTGCCAATGAATAAATTAATAATTTAACAAAGACCTGAATAATAGCCATTTACTAAAATTAAACAATTATTTTATTAAGAAAATATTAAAAAATTTTGATCTTCTATATTGTATTATTATATTTTCAAACCCATCTAGTGGGATTATTTTGGATTATAAAATATTGATAAAGTCTTTACAAAACCTATATTGTGTTTGTATCATACAGTGCTTACAGATTATTTAATGCCCTAATGGATAAAATGATAATTATCTTCAAGTGAAAAATATAATACCAGAAATATTGGATAAACCATCCATGGAAATTAACATCTATTTATAGTTATATATATATATGTTAATAAAGCAAACCATACAAATATGCAGGATAATATATAATACAAGTAACAATCACTTTAAAAAAATTAATATTTGACAGTTCAATAGAATAAACTTCAAACATTATTTTTTGTGTTGTGTGACTTCTGCTTTATAACCATTGGATATTTTAATGAATTTCATGAAAGAAATCTAAAGTGCAAATAGGATATATGAATAACAAACATTTATCATTATATAGGCCATTTAATTTCATTAAAGGTTATTATTATATTTGTATTTAAAAGCTTAATTTAATGCATGTTTGTATGAGAACAAATATTTATACATATACAATAATCTAAGGAAATTGCAATAGTTTTCTAAAATATATTATAATAATAATTAAATAGATTTTTATCTAGTAATTAATTTAGGTCTATCCAATATATTTGTGGTGAACAGACTATAATAAGTTAGATTTATTTTATAATTTTATATTTGTTTAGGAAAAATTAATTTATAAACAATATTTTCTTTGGATTTTTGAAATAACTATCTTATTCAACACCTCTTATTGGTTTAAACATATAACACAATACAGCACATTAAATATCATTTCTATAATATGCTCTTAATTTTATTGTTTATTATTATTTACTATAAATAAATTATCAAAACAGGCAAAACTCTCTATATGTATTGCCACTCAGTGCAAGCCAGAGTAATCAATAGATGCCAGAAGGCTTGGGCATAAAATCCCCATCTAGTGCCTACTCATCCAATATCCCCAGACTAGTTTCTGGCTCATGGCCTTCATCAGTGAGGAGCCTTGGATCTGAGAGCACTGCACTTAGATCTTAGGATCTAATTAACCCTTTAGCAGCCATTTTTTATCTCTATTTAACTACAAAACCATGAGTCTTAAATTGGAAAACACTGTAATATTTTCAATCCAAGCTTATTAGTTTATATAGTAATATAGGTCTGAACTCATTTCTGTACCTATACATTTTGGTAACTTTGGTTCTTTATTAACCATAACCATCACTATCCTATTAGGCAGGATTGATTTTAAGCCAATAAAAACATATGATCACCATTTCCTATGCTTGCTCATAACTGTTATCAAACAGGCAAAACTCTCTCTATGTATTGCCACTCAGTGCAAGCCAGAGTAATCAATGGATACCACAAGGCTTGTGCATAAAATCCTCATCTAGTGCCTACTCATCCAATATCTCCAGACTAGATTCTGGCTGTGGTCTTCATCAGTGAGGAGCCTTGAATCTGAGAGCATTGTATCTAGATCTTAGGCTCTAATGAAACCCTCCAGCAGCGACCTTTTATCTCTACTTAACTACAAAACTATGAGTCTTAAATTGAATACACTGTAATTATTTTCAATCCAAACTCATTAATTTGCACTGAGTGGCAATATGTAGAGAGTTTTGCCTGTTTTGATAACAGTTTTGAGCAAGCATAGGAAGTGGTGATAATGTGGTGTTCATTGGCTTAAAACCAATCCTGCCTAATAGGATAGTGGTGGCTATGGTTATTAAAGAACCAAAGTCACCAAAATGTGTAAGTACTGAACTGAGTTCAGAGCTATATGACTATAATCCAATGAGTTTGGATTGAAAATATTACAGTGTTTTCAATTTAAGACTCATAGTTTTGTAGTTAAGTAGAGATAAAAGGTGGCTGATGGAGGATTGCTAGATCTTAAAGATCTAGGTGCAATGCTCTCAGATCTAAAGCTACTCAATGATGAAGGCCACAAGACAGAAACTAATCTGGGGATATTGGATGACTAGGCACCAGATGGGGATTTTATGCACAAGTCTTCTGGCATCCATTAATTACTTTGGCTTGTACTGAGTGGCAATACATATAGAGAGTTTTTCCTGTTTTGATAACAGTTATGAGCAAGCATAGGAAATGCTGATCATGTGATGATTATTGGCTTAAAATAAATTATCATGATTATTTTATTAAATTAAAATTTGGATTTCATTTATTTTTATAATTTAATTACAATAATCAGAATTTATATTTAAAAGAAATGTGGATAAACAATCTTCAACTTCTTAGCAAAATAAACATTATTTTTATTACACTGATGTTTAACAATCAGTCAAGACTAATTTAACATATTCTTGAGTATTTATTTATTTGATTAGAGTAAGTCACTGATTGATATATCATCTCTAATTTTAACTTATACTTATATTCATTATATATTTATTTTATTCGACTGATATTATTTTGAATCCTTATTTTATAATTTTTAGAACATTCACAAAAGCTAGCATTCTTTATTCACTAGAGCTAACAAACACATAAATAAAGTTTTCATTTAATTTGCTTCACTATATTTTTTGACTAATATATTTTAAATTTTGATTTGATTTTGAAGAGTCTCTATCTATTGGGCATTCTACACCATTAATTTTGTCACCTCAGTTCACAAAGCTTATTAAAGAGTTTTCTTATATTTCATTTAATTTGTTTATGCAATATGTTAGTACCTTAATTTGGGTACAAAACAGTGTTATTCCCATTTCTCCCATTTATACTGGTACAATATATATATATATATATATATATATATATATATATATATTCAGACATAATTTTAAATATGAAAATTTACAAATGATAACATATAAAAAATAAAATATAAATACATATAAATAAAGAGAGAGAGAGAAGGAAAAAATACACATTTATAACTACAATGTTATTTAATAAATTTTTTACATATCCAATCATATAGGAGTTTTTTAAAAGAAGACTTTTCAATTTTGTCAACAGATATTTTAGTACCAGAAATAAATTTATTAAATAAATGCAATTCATTATATTCCTTTGTTCTTCTCTGCTCAGTTTTATAATAATTTTGTAGTTTCAAAATACAGTACATAAAGAGAAAATTTTTGTACCATAGTAGTTTTAAACTGATGATGATGATAATAGTAATTCATTATTTATTTAATTCACAATTATATAACACTATAGACCCCATTACAGATTTCACACAAACTAAATACATATCATACATAAAACTCAAACTAAACAGAAGAAAAATAAATAAATAAATAATATAAAACATTTAAAGTTGTAATTAATAATTTGTTAAGCGCATATTAATTAGCTAGGTAATATATATTAAGTAACCTTAAGACTATGCACCTAGATGTGATAGTAGAGACATCTACAAATCTTAATACAAGATTAACAACTTTAAAAGACAAGAGCAGCCATTCTTATCTTCAACCTACTTTTTAATTATATGGGCAAATGTAAAGTATTTGGATTTGAGAGTGTGAAGCTATTAAATACTTCACTGATTAAGTCCACAATTTCGATACAAGCTAACATTTGTGAAATCTTTTGAGTTACAACAAGTCAGTGTGAAATTCTTATAATTAGAAATCTTTTAAGACAATTTAAAGTTGTAATTAATAATTTGTTAAGTGCATACTCATTACCTAAGTAATATATATTAAGGCTATAATCTTAAGACTATGCACCTAGATACAACAGCAGGTCGAAAATAAGAGTGGCCACATTAAGTCATTAATCTTGTGTTAAGATTTGTAGTGGTTGCTACTGTCACATCTAGATGCATAATCTTAAGGTTATAACTTTAATATATATTATTTAGGTAATGAGTATGCAAAAAACACACTATATGTATTGTCACACACAGCAAGCTAGATTATATGGGCTTGGATGAAAACATTAAGATGTTTTCAGTTTAAGACTCATAGTTTTGTAGTTAAGTGGAGATAAAAGGTGGCTGCTGGAGGGTTGCATTAGATCCTAAGATTTAGGTACAGTGCTCTCAGATCCAAGGCTCCTCACTGATGAAGGCCACAAGCCAGAAACTAGTCTGGGGATATTGGATGAGTAGGCACTAGATGGGAATTTTATGCACAAGCCTTTTGGCATCCATTGATTACTCTAGCTTGCTATGTGTGGCAATACATATAATGAGTTTTGCATGTTTTAACAACAGTTATACACAAGCATAAGAAGTGGTGGTCATCACATAATGAGTATGTACTTAACAAATTATTAATTACAACTTTAAATTGTCTTAAAATATTTCTAATTATAAGAGCTTCACACTGACTTGCTGTAAATCGAAAGATTTGATGTATGGTAGCTTGTACAGAAATTGTGAACTTAATCAGTGAAGTATTTAATAACTTCATGATCTCAAATCAAAATGCTTTAGATTCGCCCACATAATTAAAAAGTAGGTCAATGATAAGAGTGGCCGCTCTTGTCTTTTAAAGTCATTAATCTTGTGATAATCTAGACACATAGTCTTAAGGTTATAGCCTTAATATATATTACATAAAATAATCATTATGAAAAAGGAACGAAGAACAACAAACATCAGAAGTATGAGAATAACAGCATTGTAATAAACTAAAAATTATATTTTTCAACAATAGTCTTATTATAATTTTATCATTCAGCTTGAAATGATTAGTATTGCAAAATACTTTATTGTAAGAGTCTAATAAACAAAATAATGGAGCAAATTTTTGTTTGAACATTAAAAAGTGTAGAAGTCCTCATTTCATATATTACAAAATTAAATGAAATATTTGTTATAAGATTTTGACAAGCTGCTCTGATAGTTACTATTTTATGTAAAAATTTCAGATCTCATATTTTTCTTCTTGAAGGGAAAAATACAATGCTACCTTTATTTAAACTGATATGTCTATAAAATGTATGTCTTAATGATTGAAATCTAATAATATCCTGTTTTGAGTAAGGATTCCAAATAACAAATCCATATTTAATAAATAGAAAAAAATTAAAGATTTGAGCAATTTACATTTTATTTAATTATCAAATAATTTGCCATATATAAAAATCAATCCCATAATTTGAAAGCTCTGTTAGTTAGGGAATCAATATATACATGAAAAAATTCATTATTTGAAATAGAATATCTAGATTATTTTGAATATTGTTACATTTAATTTGATGATTTTCAACAAGTACTCAGTCTTATTAAAATATGAGACTACTGAAAATTTGTCCATATTGTTTATCATGCTGTAAAGTCATAATATCAATTTGTAGTGAAATAAAATCTTCTAATTGTGACTATATGTTTGAAGATCTTGCAGTCACAGAGCATATATATATATATATATATATACACAGTTGGGGTGAGTAGTGGAAGCTTCCAGTCTTACCGTATCTGCCATACAGGGTGCCACTAGATTACTTGAACCTAGAAAATTTATAGAGTAGGCAGATACATGCTGTTAAGGATCCAACTTTTATTTATTAAGACCGTCAGCCCAAGTCACTAGCTCATAGAGATGCAGAGATTTAATATAAACTTGTTTAAAAAAATAAAATAAACCACTACCAGTAATTAGCACACAAAACATTTATTAACGCCCATATAAATAAATTTGAGGATAAAATTTCTTTAGATGTTAATATTAATTTTTAAATTTAAATTATTATTTTAAACTATTCGCACAGATGGACATTTTAATAAATTTTACTTTAGAATGTTGCGTATAGATAGGCTACATAGATTACTCAGTTAAAAACATTTCAAAACAAACATAAATGATCAAAATATAAAGTCATTGATATAATTGCAGAGGGAAATTTACAAGAAACCCAATGGCATTCATCGTAAGATGCCACATTGACACCAATAACTTAAAAGACACTCGAATAAATACGTTCTTAGATACTCAACATGAGGTATCCTATTTACTGAATATCTATATTTTAATCAAATATGAAAATAAAAAAACAATTAATCATTAACGAATCTATGCAGCCATCTATACCCAACTTAAATTTAATGCATTTAAATAATTTAATCAATAAATATTAAAAAAGAAAAAAATGGAAATGATTAAGTCAGCCAACTCAAAAGTATAAAAATTAAACATTAATAATTGATATGAAAGATCAGATGAAAGTTCATTTTAAAAGATTTAGGTTTAGCTTGTCAAATCTTGAAAGTTCTTAATTATTTTTTAAAAAAAATTTTCAGTTATATCTCTTACAGTAGAAGAGTCCCAGTTCCTGGTGTCAATTCCCATGAAGTCTTTATTTGAAGACTGGTCTATCTGAAGGTGGCCTTAGCTGGTTCAATCCTGGTATTATTTTATTCAGGTCTGCAACAGTACCATTCATAATTCAACAGTCATTTTATTTGAAATAAGTGAGAGAGGGCGACAAGTGCATCTTATCACCCTTCTCACAAAATTAAGCTGGCATTCCTTAATTTCAATATTTTTCTTTTTATACACATCGTCCAGATTCACTGAACAATCAATCATTTTCATTAGGGTCCGAGCACTGTTTTTCTGCTTCTATTGGACATTCTGCTTCAGAATAGGAAACAATCTTTAATTTTTATCTATATCTTTTATCTGACTTTTAAATTATATAAGATCCCCAAGGGCTAGTTTGCTTTTCGATAATTAATAACACAATCATTTCCATTTTGAGATTTCAGGAATTAATTAATACCTGTTTCTATTTTTACTTACGTTACTTTTTTCTAAAATATTTTATATTTAGATCTTTTATCTTTTTTTATAAAAAATATGTTCAAATACTTTTTTTTTATTTAAAAAAAATACTTTTAAAGTTTTGCATCTGTGCGAATATATATATATATTTAACAACTCTGTTTTAGCTTTTAGTTTTTATTTACAAACTTAAATTTTTATTTTAATCTTAAATTAATGTAACAACATATTATATACCATTACAATAAACCAAAATACTGCCTTGAGGTACACTCATATTACAAAAGTAGAAGTTTTATTATCACATTTAATAAATGTTTACATGTCTTTATTAAATGAGCTAAACCATTTAATAAGCTCTATAGAGAAGCCTAATCTATAAAATTTTAGAAGAATCTCATAATTTACCTTGCCAAAAGCCTTTGATAGGCCAAATTAAAGATATATAAGCTTTGTTTATCTTCTACAGTGTGGGCAATATGATTAAAAATAATTATTAGATTCGTTCTATTAGATCTGTTTGAAAAAAAAAACACATTGAACAGAAAGTTAAGTAGTTACTGGAATTTCCTGTAATACATTTTGCCACAATATGCAAAAACAAAATAGGTCTGAAGTTGCTTTTCCTTGGAACAATTTTTATGAATTGGAATAATCTTAACATATTTGAGAACTTCAAAATAAGTGCAATTATATGTAGAACATTTCAGAATATGACAAATAATCTTGGCACAATCTTTTTAAATGAAAGCTGGTATATTATCTGGTCGCAAACTAGTAATTAATTTAAGATTTTTTATTGATGTGATAACATTCTCACTATTAAAGCCTTCAACTAAAATTTTTCATAAGGTCAACATTCTTATATAGATGAGCAAATTATTTGGAAAAATCTTCAGCAGAAAATGAGGTATTACAAAAAGTTTCAGTTATTATGATCAAGTCCAGAACTTTTAGCAAAAGGTCAACATTTTCTAGGATTTATAAAGAAATTGATTTTTATATTCTTAATATAATTCAGAAAATCTTTCTTATGTAAAAACTGTTATTTTAAATTATTATTATTATTATTTAAATAATTTAAAAAATTTAAAATGTAAAAACTGTTATTAATCTTCTGTAATTGACAGAATTACGAATTTTTTAATAATGTTCATGATACATTTTCTTTTAATAATTTTTCTCAAGGAGGAAGAGAACTAATAAGGAAATTCATAATAGATTTATATTTAATGGCAATATATAGATCAATCATGTTATTGAAAATAGATACAAAATAATTGAAATTACAGTTAATATCCATAGAAGAATATATATATAATTTCAAATCTTTTTTATAATCTCCTTTCTTTTGATGGAGTAATGATCATTTAATGTAACATACTTTAATATGAAGTTCAATTAGATATGCATCAATCTGGAATGTTGTAGAGGAAAAAATGACTATCAAGATACAGCAAGTTGCGTAAAATGTAATCCAGAGAATGTACTTAAGAATTACAAAAGAAATTATATTATCTAAAATTTAATAAATTATAAAATTGTAATATTCCATAGCTTTAGAAGATTAATAAGAAATGACCTTACCAAAAAATAGCTCAGAAGATTAAAGTCACCAATAATGATGATGTTCTTATTAGATGTAATTAACAAATCTTCAAATAAAGATAAAATATACGATTCTTTAGCTGATGTTTTTGGACTAATATTACTACTTTTATTACTGCTACTATTACTAATAATAATTACAACAATAACAATTTGGGCAACAATATGTTATTGAAAAGTTCAAAATGAAGGGGAAAAACTCCAGTCTAAATTGATTATATAAAATCACTTGATTTTCGACAGTTAATTGTTGAAAAGTTTTAAAATATTTGGAATAAAGAACAAAAGAAATTTGAATAATATTAGACTTTTGGGAATGATTAATAGATTGCCACATATATTAGAGAGAAAAAAAAAGAGAAAGAAGACTTAACTGTCCAATATTATTTTTATTTGCAAAAGTTTCCAAAAGAATATGCTAAATAATAGTTATGCACAGAGGTTAAACTCTCCATACAGTAGCGCCACCAGTGCAAGCCAGAGTAAAAAAAATGGATGCAAGAAGGTTTGTGCATAAAATCCCTATCTAGTGCCTACTCATCCAATATCCCCAGACCAGCTTGTGTAAGCATAAGAAATGATGATCATGTGATGTTTAGTGATTCAATACAATTATGGTTGCTAAGTGTGAAAATAATTCAAATAATTACAAAAAAATCTAAAAATATATTTAATTTTTGTAAAATATTATTCAAATTTTTAATAAAGCAATGTAAATATAATTTTTTAAAGACAATTATGTAATATTCATTATCATCTTATTATTGATTTACTGAAAAATGAAGATCTTTCCAAATTTGATTTGGTTTCTCTTCTCCACATCATTTCAGCAAATACCTTTATTTCAGTTCTTATCCCACATGATATCTTTTTACTTTTTATTATTTTTTGAGAATCCAGATGAAAAGTACAATTGCCCCTATTTTATCATCTCTTTTAACAATATGTCTAGCCAAATTTCTTCAGACATATCAATGATATCTGTTTTTTTTCAACTATGTATTTTGGTTTTATGCCTTCTTGTTACATCCAATATTTTATATGTGACTTAAAATCTCTGCTCATCTCATCTGTTAAATGTCTATGGTTCAGATTCCTATGTATCAACTAGTAAAAACACATCTAGTAAAAAAAATTTTTTTTTCAAACACATAGGCAATTTCCCTTTAATATTATTTCTACTAAAAAGTTTAATTTTATGATTAATTTTAATACTAGTCATTATTATTAGATGCAATAACTGTTGATTCATGGTGATCATATAAATGCCATTTATTCAGATGAATTGATATCTGTTTGTTTTTCTTAGATACTTCAATGACATGTAATTATCATGATAAATAAGATTGTATCACTGATTAATGAACTCATTGCTCATCATTGTATTTTTCAATTAATTTTAAAACATTAAACATTTTTCTAATAAATTATACTACTTCACAAAATGATCAATAAGACAATTTTGTTGTGGTCACTTGTATTTCCAGTTAAAGTTCAGAAGTAATCTGATTGAATAACTATTTATTCATAATATTCTTAGATTACTTACTTATATTACCATAAGGACATAAAACTTTCATTATCATTTGGTAATTAAAAAATGTAAAATTAAAGATTTATATTAAATATAACTGCTCAATGAAATATATATATATATATATATATATAAGTAATTTCAGAACTACAATTGCTCTATTAATATTGTAAGTCATATTTGCACATTCATGCAACAAAATGCAGAGTTCTGGCAAATTATTCCAAAACTGATCTAGATGAGTTGAGACCCTAAATCAGATCACACCTCAGTTCCTTCCTAACACTCCATGATTTACTAACCTATGGATGGCATATATGAGGTTATACTCAGTCTCAATTTAATTTGCAAGCTGGCAGTAAAACAGGATGGAATATGAGACTCAGAGAACAGTTAATAAATTAGCAATTAATTAATAAACACACACACACACACATGGCTTACTGAGATAATGCATATACTAATAATTAATACTAAAATGGGATAGATTTGGATAAGATTTAGGATAAATAGCAAATAGCACCCAAAACATTATTACAAGTTTAATATCTTTAATTATTAAATTATAAGTTAATACAAAACAAACAGATGTGCATTGAGATTATTACACTTGCAGGTGTCTTGCAATGATGAGCTGAGTAAATTACAGGGTTTCATCTTTTATGATGCACTTTTAATAGTTTTAATAGTTTAACTTTAGAGTTTACTACAATTCAATATATGTGGTTTATAATCATGCCTGAATATGGTATGCCATCTATTTTAGGTTTGCTATAGGAGTTAAATCTTACAAGAATGATCAAGATAAATATAGTTTATCCTGACTAACATATATAATGAGCAATAAATGTGCTCCCTACACAGATTATTAAAACAAACTAGATCTGGTATTCAGATCAATGTTGAACTGAATAACAATATGGAGGAATGGACTGGTGATTGTAGTAGAGCTTCCAATACTATGGTGCTAAATTAACTAAATAAGTGTTGTGGGATGAATATGTAATTAATCACAGGATTCAGTATCAAGTACTCAGTTCCCTTGGATCATATGACTTGCTATCATAATATGTACCATAGTTTGGGAGATCAGAGCATCTTTACTAATTGGTTTCTGGACCTTCATGTTCCAGTTCTAAGGAGGCTGTCTGAACTAATAATGAGATGGCGTATAAACCATAAGCCCATTTTACAAAGAAATATAGCAAGGTGTAGTGTTGTGCTTTGTAAGAACATATTGATAATTCTTACTAAATATTAATTATAAAATTAAAACTAATGCACAAACTACTATAGTTTCATTCTGTGAAACTACCTTACTCCAGTTCACTAATTAGCATACTTAAATCATGCTAAGAAAGCATATTTGGGATTTAATTAATTATTAATAATATGCTTTTACAATATCATTCTTGTCATTATTTAACTATACATAATTCATTAACATGCAACCTTAAAGATAAGCTAAAATATAGTAGTTTAACTAAACATACATATATAAGAATAGGTTTCAAAATAGAGATCTATGTTTGCCAAAGCAGCATAAATCAATTACAGGTGAGCTTCTAATCATCTCTCTAAAATTACTAATATTATTAATCTCCATTTTGAGTTATGGCATATCATAAATATCAATGAAATAAACAAATAATATAAAAGAGAATAGGCATGACTGCAGATTAGAAATATATATATAATAACTGAATATTATTATTATGTTTAGAAGAACAATTATTCATTTAAGTAAGCAAGATTGTTACAGTTATTATTTTTAATTTAAAGTTACATTAAGTTGATATTATAAAGTTTAGTTTATTCAGCAAGGAATTATTTATAAGTTTATGTACATTCAATAAAGATAGATAGCTTTAGAAACTTATTAAATAATTTTATATTTTCTTTAGACAGCCCTGCAGGAAGAAATATTACCAATAATCTTCTAGCTGCGATGTCCAGCATTATATTTTCACTGGTATTCTTTAATAGGTTCTGATATCTTCTTGGCAGCTGGCAGAACAGATTCTGTCCATTCTGCAGTGATGATGATGACTTGAACTGGGTGGAATGTTACCACTCTTCTGAAGAAAGGTGGCAAAGCTGGGTTTCTCAGCTGATTATTTTCAATTTTAAAATGAGTGTAACTTCTGGCAGCAAGTGCTTCATATAATAGAGAGGGCATCTTGAGCATTGAATTTGGAAGGTTTATATATCATACTTCTGACACCCCCTCACCAACCTATTAACTTGTTTACAGTTTTAAGTTTTAATCCTTAAATTTAACCCAGTTCTATTAACTTTTAAAATTCAGTGTTAACATTTTAGAAAAGACAAAAGCAAATTTTAACTGAATAGTAAAATAGTGCAGCTTGAGTGATTTTGCTTTGTCCTAAAATTTATTTTAGACTTATTTTAAAATCTGTTCTTGGTCCCCACACAAATTTAACTACATGCATGTGGAGTGATATTTTGCAAGAAATATTTAATCTTTTAAAATAGATTTAAGTTGCATAAACATTTTGTTATATAAGTATCTTGATCACTCTTAGAATTGAAATTATATGTGAGTTTTTAGTTAATCATGAATAAATTTTATACATTTTCATTTTAATAAATTAAAGATTTATAACTAATAATTTAATTTTAACACTAATAAACAGTTTTGCATTACATCTCCCTTGCATATATAAGTGTTCCTACATATATAAAGATGTCTACACAGATACACATTTAATTTAAAATATACAAACATACACTATATATGTGTACATACATTAATATATTCTTTCACCTGATCGATTCATTTAAAAATGAGAAAACTTGACATCACTGTAAATCGCTTAGTTTTTGTACTACGTTTACGGTTTTGATGTCATTTTTTAAAAGGAAAAAAGTTCTGCAAGATGCTGCCATCTCTTGAATTATTTTACAAGTAAAAAATCAATAAAATGACCATATATGTCAAACAAAACCAAAGCACCGCCTTCTCACCATCTTTTCTTGAATCTTATTGGCTGTTTAAATTTTGTCAACAAAGAAAATAGCTGCCAAAAAGTAAAGAGTTACGAATGGTTTTTGTTTTCTTTTGAAAATATGAACGAATGTTTTAGAGCATTTTAAAGTATTTTTTGATGAAATATAAATTATTTTCATAAAATATGCTAAAAATAAATATTATTTTACAAAAATAGTTAAGATTTTAGCAAGAATTATTTATTTATTGCAAAGTGGGAAGTAGAAATCATAACGTAAAATTGGTGATTGACGTTTCTTTTCGTTTCAGCCGTAATCAAAAATTTTTTAAATTATAAATCAAAATTTATTTTTGAACAAACTTTCGTTCACTTTCATAATCTGATAAATTATTAATATACTTTTTACAAATGAAACTAAAGTGAATATATTAATAAACGGTCAATATATTTTGACAATTGACTTTGTTAATTGACATATCAGTTTGTGAATTGGCCAATTAAAAGCTTTGATTTTTACCTTGTGCGGCCAATGATATAATCAGCGGTGGAAGGGATATGTGACTATAGGTGGTCTTATATGGGTTTAAACCTAAAATAAACATTACTATGGAGCAATGGGATGCCAGTCAATAAATACTATTTCATATTCCTAAAGTCAAGGAATAAAAAGAATTTACTTATAATTTTGTGCACAATCATAAATTATCATTTAAACATTGGATTTTAAAGTTTAACCTTGCCTAATGAGATTCCTAGACTTTCATCAGTCTGCCCACTGAAAATCTACGGTGTAATCAATGCATGAAATGGTTATAATATACTATTAAATAATATTAAAATACTGATTATAAAAAATTATTTTACCTAATTGAGTATCCGAATCCCACCCCTCTATTTTTGTGCAGCATGCTGCTGCTATGGGCCACCAGTACAAGCCAGACAAGCCTTGTGTTGTGTGTAGAGAGTGGCATGAATTGCATAGAAAAGTGAAGGAGGCATGCTATATTATATCTGATGTGCACACGATGAATAAAAAAGAGACATTTTACCCCATATCTAAGAAGTGGCTGATTTAGATTTTTTCCCACCCTTATTTGCATATTTAATCTGCTCTATTTTGCATACTGCACTTCTTGAAAATGAAGAAAATATTGTACTTCTTGAAAATGAAGGTTATACCTTTGAAAGTGCTAAAAGAAATTTATAAATTTTTAATCGATAAAATTTTGTCATTTATTTGATTTGATATATTTATATATAGCTAAATTATATATGCATGTGTATTTTGATAGTAACACAAATACTAGAGTTTTACAAATACTTGAACATATAATACATAAATATTCAATATGTACATATTTTCAATGTCAGGATGGGAAATAGATCCCTTGATAAAGTTATAGTCCAAGTAGGTTCTAGGAGTTTATTCTCAAATACTTTTAGCTTATCGAACTTTATCACGCCCATTAAACATTTACCTTTCATACTCATGCTCAATCCAGTATGGCTTTTTTTAAATTGGGAAATACTTATGTTTTTATGTGTGTCTGTTTCTTGGTTTCTAGATTTGAATTTCCATCTGGTTTCTTTTCCTGAAAACACAGGAGTCTAACCCCTTCCTTCTCTTCCTCTTCCAATCTCCCTCTTTCAACCTTTCTCTTGACATCCACTTTATTATTATTCTGAAGACTAGTTGCTTCCAGCAAGTCTTATCCTCTATCCTGCTCCTTGAGCTAAGATTCCTCTGATACCTTTTATTTTTTCACCCTTCTTCATCTGAAATGTTGTTTTTTATTGAGCCTGTCTTCCCTTCTCATCCTTAAATCTAACTCATTTTCAGGGTCTCTATATCTTTCATCCAAGGTATACTCCTTTTGCTGCTCCCATTCACATGGACCCTTGATTCCATCACTGGCACTAACTCATCATGTCCAGTTGCTTCCTCTATTTTCTCCCCATGCATTTCTTCTGTGTCTTCTTTCTTTTCATCTATCTCTGCACAATTTTCTCTCCTATTCTCTGTCTTCACAGCTACTCCTGAATCAGCTTTTATACCTTGCTCTTTGGCTATTTTTTCCTCCACTATTCCATGTTTAGGCTGTCCTTCCCTTGTCTTTACAATCCTCTGGTTAACCTGGTCTTCATTTAAGGTTTCCTACTCAGTCTCTCCTATTTTTAAAATTATCTTCCTCATCTTGACACTTTACCTCAATGCTATCTTGGTCAACCCTTTCTATCTCTAAAGTTAGACCTTCCTCTCTCTCTTCCATATCCAATATGTCTTGTTTGGTCTCTACAGTATTTAAGGGATCCTGTTTGCACTTCTTCCTCATTTTCACACTATCTTGTCTATCCTGGTCATCTTGGATTTTGGTTTCTGAAAGCCCAGGCCCATTTCTAGCCATATTTACAGTATTCTGCTCAGTGTCTATCAAGTCAGTGTGAGATCTGCTTCTTCATTTAACTCCTCTGTTTTTTCCACCCCCCTATTACTTCTGCTAGTGCCTCAAAGCCCTCTTTCAAGCTCTGAATATCACTCCTTATTTCAGCTCCTTCAGTGAACACTTTGATCTCTTGTATGATATTTTCTTTAACATGATAGAGTTGTTCCTGCATCTTCTCCTGTGAATCCTGTAAGCCTTTGATGGTGTTTTCCTGCTTCTTCTGACACCTCCATCTAAGCTGCTGTAAACTTGGGATATTGCTCCCTGGATGAAAGTTTCCTGATTGGCTACTCTATCTTGAATCAGTACAAATTCCCCTTTCAATGTCTGTATGATCTCAGGAGTCTCCCTTTTATGGTCCCTCAAGAGTCCTGCAAACTTAGCATGGATCTCCTCATAAACTTTTTGGCAATCTCTCATCCTTCCATCTTTTGTCCAGAGTTTGGAGGCTATCTCAAAAGGTGGAGATATCTTGGAGGTTATTTCTCATTACCTTGTCTCTTGCTTCCCTTTCTTACTTTGCCAATCTTTCTATAGCTTCTGTCTCCTCCCTTTGTTGGCATGTTTTATCATTCTAATTATAATGGTCCACCTATCTTTCTTTTCTATCTCAGATCCCACTTTTGCATTATTTTTGATGTCTCTTTAGCATATCCAGGAATATCCCTGGGCTTGCTCTCCAGGTCCCATCTTATACTTCTTTTATCTCTCCCTCCATACTACTATCTTCTACTATCCCCTTTATCCTTGACTTTCTTCTCTGATTTTCCTTCATTTTCTATTCTTGCCCCTCTTTTCATTTCCTTCACTATCTTCTCTATGCTGCCATTCATCTAAGTCTCTTTTTGACTTTAATCAGTATATATATCCAATAAATCCTTATTCCTTTCATGATAATGCTATTATATTCTGCATAAAATTTTAATAAACAAATCTCTCATTTTCTTTGATTTCTATAAGGATTAATTTACCATCACCCACTAAAGAAATGCTGTGTACATTCCCTGCTATACTCCCATATTAAACCTATTTTTTCTACTCCCTCCTTAACTATCCCATTGCCTATGTATAAATTAACTAAATTAATAATAATAGTATATAAAAAAGTTATATTTATCAGGTTTCCTTGGTTTTACTCAGCTGCAGAGTTATGGAAAATTTATTAATTTATGATTGTTAGTTTTGTCTTATTTTATAAAGGGTTCCTTGGTTTTACTCAGCTGCAGAGTTATGGAAAATTTATTAATTTATGATTGTTAGTTTTGTCTTATTTTATAAATTACTCCAAGTACACATATATCTCTTGATAGTCCTGCCCAAACTTAACTTAAATGCAGAAAGAAAAAAAATTATTACAATAGTGGGTCCTTAAAATTTTCCCCTCAAATAATGAATTTATATGAAGATGGCTTTAACCTGTATGATTCATCCTCAGGTACCAGTTATCAGTAGGTAAGATATACATATATAATTGATAACAATAATGGACCTCAACATTTACAATATGCACTAAGAATTATATGAAATTGTTATGAAGCCATACCCGTATTTTAATTTTAGATTTAACTTGAAAAAGCAATTTACAAGTCACTTGTAGAAACAAAAAACAAATTGTTTTATGCTTATAACAATCTGAGCATCCATCTCTGGGGAATTTTATATATATACAATATATATAAAATTATGCTGGGACACAGGGATGTGGGTGTTTCAATTGAAACCCCATGTATGGACATCTATAATCAAGGAATTTATATATATATATATATGCATATTGTTAAAAAAAAATCCAACAAGAAGATGATTTGTATCTGGCTTCAGGGGATATGGGTGTTTTAATTGAGCTCCCACATTGGAGTGCCACAATCATGAAAAAAATTAACCTATGTAATGGTCATATTTGAACATTCATGCAACAGTTCTGGAAAATTATCCAAAGGTGATCTAGATGAGGGATTGAGAACTCAAATCAGATCACACCACAGTTTCTTCACCAATGCTCTATGGCATGTGTGAGATTACACTCATCTTTTAATTTTAAAATTTAAATTGACAAAAGCAATTTGCAAGTCTCATGTTAAAAAAACAAACAATTTTTACACATATAACAGTCTGAGCGTCCATTTCTGGGGGATTTTTTTTACATATATACAAAATATATAAAATTATGCTGGGACATAGGAATGTGGGTGTCTTAATTGAATCCCCATGTATGGGCATCCATAATTGGGAAAAAATTATATATATGAATATTGTTAAAAAAATTCCAACAAGAAGATAAGGCGATTAGTACTTGGGTTTAGGGGCTGTGGGTGTTTTAATTGAGCCCCTGTGTTGGAATGCCACAATCATGGAAAAACATATGTAATGGGTGAATTTTCACATTCATGCACCAAAATCCAGAGTTCTGGCAAATTATACAAAGCTGATCAAGATGAGGGATTGAGACCTTGAATCAGATTGCACCTCAGTTCCTTCACCAACACTCTGTGATTTGCAACCCTATGGATGACATATATGAGATTACACTTGATCTCAATTTAATTCATGAGCTGTCAGTAGAACAGGGTGGAATTTAATTCATGAGCTGTCAGTAGAACAGGGTGGAACATGAAGACTCAAACAATGGTTGCTAGCAATTAATTAAATAAACACACACATATGGCTCACTAAAATAATGCATATACTAATAATTAATACTGAAGTGGAATAGATTTGGATAGATAAGATTTGGGATGGATTGTCAATAACAAAACATTTTTACAATTTTAATATCTTTAATTATTAAATTATAAGTTAATTAATACAAAACAAACAGAGATGCATTGGTTCTTTTATGTTCACAGGTGTCTTACAATGATGATCTGAGTTTATGATTGCACTTTTAATAGTTTAAATTTAGAATTTATTATAAAATTCAATATCTGTGGTTTATAATCATGCCTGAATAAGCTAAGCCATCTATTCTAGGTTTGCTATAGGAGTTAAATCTTATAAGCATGATTCAATGATAAATATAATTTATCCTGATTAACTTCTACATAATGAGCAAGAAATTTGTTCTCTATGCAGATTACTGAAATAAACTCGATCTGGTATTCAGATCAATGCTGAACTGAATAACAATATGGAGGGATGAATACTACAGTGCAAATTAACTAAATACAAGTTGTGGGATGAATGTGTAATTAGTTATGGGATTCAATACCAAGCACTCAGTTCCCTTGGACTGCATGACTTGCTATCATAATTTAGTTCAGGAGATCAGAGCAGCTTTATAAATTGGTTTCAGATCCTCATGTTTCAGTTCTAAGGAGGCTGTCTGAATTAATAATGGGAAGCATATAAACCATAATCCCATTTTACAAAGAAATATAGCAAGGCATAGTGCAGGTGTTATGCTTTGTATGGACATATGCATAATGCTTATTAAATATTAATTATAAAATTAAAAATAATATGCAAACTATTATAGTTTCATTTTGCAAAGTTACCTTACTCTAGTTTCCTAAATAAACAAAATAACATAAAATACCATAATTATATTTAGAAGACTTATTTTAAAATCATAATTATTCATTTAAGTAGGCAAGATTATTATACCTTTTATTATTAATTTACAATTACATTGAGTTGATATTACAGAGTTTAGTTTATTGAGCGAGGAATTATTTATAAATTTATGTACATTCAATAAAGATAGCTAGCTTTAGAAACTTATTAGAATAATTTAATTTTAGATTTAAACTTAGAGAGCACTGCAGGAAAAAATATTACCAATAATCTGGTTCTTCCAACACATCTCTCTGCCTTACCCTACCTTTTTTATTGTATCCCTACTATACTAGCTCAATAATAAACCATCAAGTATAACAACAATAAAGTATAAAAATCTTTTTGGAGCTTGAAACTTGCTAAATATTAAAACATAAGATAGATTTTAGGGATGATTACAAGAGAGTGGTTTTAACATTGAAAAGTATATAAAATACACTCTACAATGGCAATGCTATTGTGACAATTATCCTACTATTATCCTATTATAATCATTAGGAAAATTCCCATAACAAACAATGACTAACATAATATTTCATTTAAATAATGAAATAACTATTCTTCTACAATTTAAGAATTCTAAAAATAAAAACATTAACTAAATTACATTAACTTAAAATAATTGATGCTCTCCTATGGCTATCTCAGGGATCATAAGTATTCTATTCTAAAATCAAATATAACAATTAGATTGATAATTAAATAATTGAATCACAAGAGGGATTTTTCTGGGATTCAACCATTTAATAAAAACATACTTACTATTACAAACCTTGATTAACCTCCTATTGGAAACTTAATCTAACTATAATAATAGGACATAGAAATTAACACTCATTATCTACTCATTACCTTCGCTTAAATAATTTAATCTACTTTTCCTAAGATTTATTCTCATATTTATGTTAACAACAATTGCTCTAGAATACTTATTTTCTTATAATCAATGCTTCATCACACCATTATTATCTACCAAGTCTAACTGAATGAAATACATCTCTTAATTAGTTAGCATTCACCCACTGTAATTAACTCCTTCAGAATTACAAGCCTTAAAATTTATTTGGTTAGTAACTTGTACTCTGAAATTATATAATACTTTTAAATTATGATTTAACATATGTTTCCATTTAAATTATAAAATTAGAATGTGACTCTCAAATATGTTGATAATTTCTATTATATGCCCTCCATTTTGAAATATTTAATAGTATTTTTCATATGGCTCTTCAAAATTCTTTTGCATCTAATAAAAATATGAAGTACCATAAGCTTTCTTTATTATAGTTATAATTTAAAGAAATTGGCAATTAATGTATTAATTATAAACTCTTAAGCATAGCTCTCAAATGAGAAAATTATTTATAATTTGCTATGTATAATTTTATGTAGATAATGTGCTTTATTGATATGACCTTGTGAGGGAAATGACTCTCAAACTCAATAAAATTACTATGGTAAAGTTTAAATCAAAATATTCATTTATTTACAACACTAAGAATAAATAACAAACAATTATACATATAAAGTTAAATACTTCATTAACAAAAAAAGCATTAAAGTGTTTTACATTGACAGCATATTATTTATATTCTTTACAAGTACATAATGGTTATTATATAAAATCAACCCCTCCCATAGTTAGTATCTAGTTCTTTTTAAAAGTATAAGTTTATTATTTTATTATCATGAATGCTTTCATATTGATTTGGTAGCCCTTTTACTTACTACCTGATATTTATAGTTCTCAATATCATCTGAAAATTGTACCATTTAAATCATATTTCACATTACCAAACTTGACATAAAATATTAACTATAATTTAATCAACAAAACCATTGTTGCCATGGTAATAGAAAATATAAAACAGTATTCATAGTGTAATTAAAATGAATACCAAGCTAAGAACTCTTTCCATATCATTTATGCCTCCATTCTCTCTATCACTTCTATTTTATAGTGTTCTTTGATCTCAGTTATTTTTAGTCATCTAGTAATTTATTCAAATTACTATTCAAACATAAAATAATTTCTGTATATGGTTTTACCTTTAAGTAAATCTATCAAGATTTAGAAAGAAATTATAAAATCCTTTAAATATTTCATCTACCTTTGATGCCTCCTTACCTAAAACTTTATCGGTGAAAAACTGATTTTATTAAATACTATATTCAATAATATATTTTAATAAATAGGATGGAGTTTTTTTAAAAATATGAGGTGTCATATTCTGGCAGGCAGTCATTTTCATAATGATTCTACTCCCATTTTACCCTGGCTTCTTCCCTGAGCACTTATGGTATATACTATTCTTATTTCTTTGTAGGAAACCCTCCCATCTCTTTCCAATAAATATATGAGTATCATACAGATTACTCCCACTTAACTATTCCTCAGTTCTTTAGGATGATATATGATCCTTCCCTGATTGTGTATTTAGCATCTATTGCTCTACTAATTCTAGACTAACAACTTAATATAATCTTCTCCATGTGATAATTTTCTATCCATATCTACGATCATGTTACACAACAAATAATCTATTTCAATTAGTATTATCAATAGAGATTTTTTTTCTTTATAACCAATGAGATCATGATATTGTCTTACATCAACATTCATTCTTTCTTACTTTCATAAATACATTATATTTTATAATAAGTTTGTCATTCCTTTCAGATAATTCTATTACACTTAATTTCTTAAGTACATATTGGTCAAATTATACAATTAACATCATGTTTCACACACACAACACTTTCACATTATAACTCTCGATTACTCTCTTCCTATATTTAAGCATATCTTTAATATAATATACCAAATTGCAAACATAAATTCTTTAAATTCCTTATTATTATATTTTTTCAAACCCACATCCAATTTGTAATGTAATATTACCATGGTTACTCTTTAAATGTGTACCATTCTTCACACATTGTGTTACTTCTATCTTCTCTCTATTAAAAGACATGTACAGTTAAACAAGACATTAAACAAACAAGCCCAATCAATGAGACAAAAGTTTTTGAATTGGATGCATCCTTACTTCCTAGCTAGTTTTAATTTGCATAAATGTGCTACAAAATGTTTACTAAATATCCTTAAAAATCTCACATTATTCTCCCATGCTGCACAAACTTTAAAACATGTTCAAATAATCATCAATAAGTCTACTTTTTGATTTCTCTTTTTTCCTAATACTCATTAGTCTTGTAAAATTTTAAATACATATTGGATAAATTCATTTAAATTTCTAGCTACAAGTATATTATCTTTGTGACTATAATCTACCTTTCAAAAGTACACAGATTTTTTTTCCATTTTAATATTCAGTTCTTAAAAGGCTATCATAAATGCTTATCTTTTATTTAAATGTAAGAAATCTTAATTTAAGATTTATTTATCTTTTTTTTTTTATTATTAGTAAGTATAGGATGAATATTTTTTTCAAATTTTGCAAATTATTTCTTACATATCAACTATTTAATTCAAACAAAGATTAGATTTTTTTGCATTCAACACTCATGACTAATTAATTATTTTTAACATTCTATAAGATATTTCTAATTAGCTTTAAAAATTTACTTTTAGGAATTTTAAATGTTTTTCACATTTAATCTATGATTAATAAAAACCCTTAATTTAGCATAGACAAATGAATGTTTTTTTAAATGTGGCTATCATCATGTTTCTCTCTGATGCAATGTAGTTGTGTTTCCTTTCTCATAGCTATCCTAGGCAAAATTAAAATAACAACTTGAAATTTTCAACTTTTTTTGTGGTATTATCTTGGCTATAAGAAGATGATTAGGAGTGGAACTCTTGTTATAACTCCATAACAATAATTCCTTTAAAAATATTTTATATCCTCAGACATTTTTTTTTACAGATGATTTTTACTACTTAAGACTTTAAATATTTTTAAGTTATATAATTGTTTTTATGAAGAAATAAATTGAGATTGTTATCTGCTTTATATTTTTCTTGAATTTTTTTTTTTTACTTTTTTATTGTCTGCATAGTTTTTTTTCCTTAAAAACCCTCAAGATAAATTGATGTCAGAAAATTACTTACTTAACTCTCATTGGTCAATATCCCAAATCAACTAAAAAGCAAAATGTTTTTCTGTTTCTATTTGAAATATTAAAATCAGTAAATGTTTTACAAATGAAATTAATTTAAATCATTTGTTAAAAACTAAAGTTCCAATTCCAATTATATTTTTAATATATGATATTATTAATTGGATTTAAATATACAGTTTAAGAATAAATATTTTTGTTAACAAGATATTACAATTACAATAATTTAAAAATAAATTTTTATCTTGTGGTAGATAATTGTTCCTTCTTTCATTAACTACAATTTTAGATCTTTAGCTTTTAAAGGAACATTGCATCAAAATAAATTAAAGTCCAATTTATAAGTAACGATGTTTATTTAAATGGACAAATAATGTATTGAAAATTATATAGTAGATTATAATATAAATTATTTATAACTAACAATAATTATTAAATCTCTACAGAATTCTCTTTTTAAACTTTATATATTAAATCATTTATTACTGTTATATCCAAGTTTATAGCATTTCTATTATCTTAATTTGAAATTTTGGAACTATTTACACGTTATATTCCATTATGGATAACCGATCAAAAGGGTTACAATATATATATATAGAACATTTTTGTCATCATAGGATTCAATTATTCTATTATCAATATCTAAATAAGCTGGTATTATTTACACATTAATTTTAAAATCTATTTTCTAAACTATCTATAGGTTAGTATTGTAGATTCATACTAGATTCATTATTTGTTCACAGGCAGTCTATCAATCCTTTAGGTAATCTATTCAGTTCTCTGATCAACTCTCTGACCTCGGGGCTAAGTCTCTATTAAAAACATGTCTCTTGCAAACTGCAATTTTCAGAAAATTCTGAAGGTGCAGAAAAAGAAGGAAGCTCTTTATTTGTGATGGTTTATATATATAACCATTTTTTCCTGTTTTTTGAAGTATTGTAATGAGTTTGTTCTCTTCAGCTGGGTAAATGCAAACATTTTAAATTGATTAACTAGATTTAATCAGCTTGAATTAACTTCTGTAAATATAAAGACTGCATTAATTTAAGTTTTTTTTATTATCTGAAATATTTATTTCAAACAACAATTGATTTGTTATTTCTTATAACTTATTTTTTATTTATGTTTATTTGTAGATAATTCAAAAAATAATTAACTTTGCTTTTGAAATATGTCAAATTAATTCTAGATTATTTTATTTTGCTTTTAATTATGACTAATTAATACTATTTACATTTTTCTTTTAATATCTTGCAGAATTTAATGTTTCTTTATTTCTAATTATATTTGCATACCAATATTTCTACCTTTATCAGTGAAAACTAGGTTTCAAAACTGAAATTAATGCACTTCTTTATTTAGGCTATTAGCTTGATTAACACAGAGGAATAAAGGTGATTGCTAGATGCAAAAATGCATTATTATTTCTAGCTTTGAATCCTAGTCCGCACTGATACAAAGTTTGAAACAGAATAGAGATGGCTTATTAAAATAAAATAGTTATTATATTTTTCCATTGAAATAAATATTGAAAAATCGTTAAAGCTTGTTTAAATAAAAAATGTATTATTAATGAAAGCACTGTTATTATACAGCATATTTCGCGCATGTGTTGATATATTAGGGTGCATTTTTTGAACAGTATGCTGATGTCTGTATTAATATATTAAAATTTATTTTAAAAGGAACCGACATTGAATCAATAGAAAATTAAAACATGTATTTCAATTTTAAAAAAATTCATTGTAAGTATTTTTTTCTAAAGTATATTTAAATTAATACACTGTACAGAGTTACAGCTGTAGATACAGATATATATGTAAGGGATTTGAACTCAGACTTTCACACAACCCTAAACTCTCTAAGCCATCTCATATTGCTGACCCATCTGATCACACATATGTTAAAAAGATAAATAATCACCAATTTCCGTATTTCGTGCTAAACCAGCACTCGTCAGTTGGTTCAGATTACCATCTCCACACATATATACAATCAGTGCTTAGCTTTATATTAAGATAGCAAATCTTTATACTTTAATGGACAGGCTTCAAACTACTTCAACTCACAACTCTTCAGCCTTCCATTTCATTGAAAATCTGATGACGGAATGTTTTAGTTTTATACAGTAAAATGCTAAATTAAATTATGACATTTTTCTTCTTCTTGCAATTGCTTTTTGATTGCTAAAATCTTTCATTTATTTTTCGCACGAAGTGCTTAAAAGTTTGTATCTATTGTATATATTTTTGGATATCTGGCAATTTCATTACTTTTTATTTATGTCACCTATTATGAAAAAATATTTTCCCTAATTAGTTTTGTCGTATAAACCTTAAATATTATTCTCTCTATATATATATTTTCTACTTTGGGGGACTATATTCCTTTATATGCTTATATTTAAACGCTGAATTTAATATTTGTTTTTAACAATCGGTTTAGGGTTGTTACCATTAAGTTTTAATTTTAGATTTATAAATCAATTTGATACTTAGGATAAGATAAAGGTTCGATTTTAGATTTAATAAGTCTATGTTAATATATGATGTATTTATAGTTAATTTTTAAAATTTCTAAATATTTTATATTTGTTTTTAACGAAATTTGTTACCCCTCCCCCCTCCTTTTTTTTTTTTGTTATATACGTAATGTAATGTAATTAGCGATTTGGTGAATTTTCGTCAATTTTTTCTTTAAAAAAATAAGTTTCGCGTTAATTTTAATTTTTGGTGTACATATCTTATGTAGAGAGATAATTTTTTTTAATGTAAAAATGACCAGATTTTCTAATTGTACGATTGTAGACGGTGAACAAAAGGGGGGAGGACAGTATTGCTTAAAGCATATCGAACTAGTTATTTAAATTATTAAAGCATTAAAAAAAGATATAGAAAAGTTATTTTATAAATCAAACATTTTAAGTAAAAATATTTATGGAATAATGTTTAAATAAAGAAAAAGAATATCTATAAAGTTATTTTTAAAACTTATGTTGACTTTTTATCTAAACTTTTATATATTCAGTCGTGTTAACCCGTAACGTTATAATTCCAGCTGCTATTGATTCACATTGAATCATTACATTACTTTTAACTTTCCCTCTTTTTAGTTTGGTTTTTAAATAAAACCACCACATGTAGAGTCATTAACATTGAACTGCAGCAAAGAGCTGATGAACAGTGTGTCACTCACACCTCCGTGGAACCCCAAATTAATGGTAATGAGATTTATTACAGTCTTGTATTTGTAACCTAAAAAATAGCAGTCAAATCTAATCACCTTTTCCCCCCGTAAATTTATTTGTAGATGAAATTAAAATAGCTTCAGCTTTCACTTTTGAATAATTCATAATATTTCCATAAACTTTAAGGAATATGTAAAGTAGCACATACATTAATATATATGTTGCATTAATATATATATATGTTGTTGTAGATTTGCTATATAAAAGCTGTATTTTTAAAATTTAGTTAAATATTAATATTGTCTGTTTTTTTAAAGGCAAATAAGACAGTTGTTTCAATAATGAGGCCTACATTAGGAAAAGTTATTTATAAGGGAAAATATTTTGAATTCATTAGTAGACTAAACTGTAGCATTGTAAATATGAAAAACAAGATAGAGTCATTTCGAGTGTAATTGTAAGATAAATAAATTGGAAATTTAACCTGTACTCAAAAATTTTATTTAGTGTCTACTCTGGAAAAACTCATAGTGTATATCTCATACAATCAATTGCTTAGGAAATTAATATAAATATATGGAACTAATCATATCTTTAGAATCACAGTACACTCCTTCGAAAATTTGTTATTAAATTTGGTGGAGTGCACTGCAAATCAAACAGTTGATCATTACAAATATGTATCAATGTATTAATCAATTTATTACAATACACAATATATATTTTGTATTCATTTTTATATTGCTAGTAAAATACAATACTCACATTCAGGTGGCTACTTTTCTTGGTCTGGAATTGATCCAATGACATTACCAGTAAATCCAGTCATTCTTATTATGAAGCCAATTGCTTAGAGCAGCAACTCAATAAATGCAGACAGTCCATTCTGCAACTTTATCAATGTACTGTAACAAAGTATATCGGTAAAACAATAACAACTACCAAAAAATCTAATCCTCGAGAACTTCAAAAGCAATTCATTCCAGGTTGAAACAATTAAACTATATACTTGGTAGACAATAATTATCTGCCAAAGATCTGAAAATTGCTGACAAACTTAGTCAATCACTGATTGATGCTAGAAAAAACTATGATATATAGTCAAAATGTCTTATATGATTTCTAAACTCAAGATTGACAAAATCAGAAAAAACATTATCAGAACAAACTATAAATTTCAGCTTCACAATGTTTCTCTAATCTCAAATTAAGATATTAATTAACTTAAACCATGAAAAGCCTAGGAAAAAATAACATATCTAAAACATAGTTAGCTAGATTACTCAGTAATTATTATTAATGCAAAAACTG
This sequence comes from Epiperipatus broadwayi, assembly GCA_028023455.1. Taxonomy (NCBI): domain Eukaryota; kingdom Metazoa; phylum Onychophora; class Udeonychophora; order Euonychophora; family Peripatidae; genus Epiperipatus; species Epiperipatus broadwayi. Next base: position 13,661,872 of record JAQFVV010000009.1, read on the forward strand.
TTTCAAAAATTTGGCATAAAGGAAAAAGTGTAGCAGTCTTAGAATTTAATAAATCAATAGTGATAAAAAAAAAATATCACCCAGTATTATTATTATGTGTTCCATACAAGTTATTTGGAAAAAAAATCATATTAATTAGAATTATGCCCTTACTTGAAGCTATATTCCTTTAGAGCAGACTAGGTTTAGACCAGAAAAAAACCGGCTACAAACAAGTTTTGTTTTAAAGAAATTATTTTAAAGAATTTTCAAAATAAACTAAGAGCTATTGCTACCTTTATTGATCTAATCTTAGCTAATTATTCTGTTTTTTAAAAATGGATTTTTTTCTAAAAGTATTATAAGTGTAAAAAAATTATTAATTAACTTGGAAAAATGCTCTCAATTAACACTAAGTGATAGTCATAGTAGATGCAAAATTTTATAGAATGATCTCTCACTAATATTCAGTATTTTAATTATTTTATTTAATATATTTATCAGTGATCTTTCAGAAATGTAATGCAGGAAAATCATCTAAGTTGATAATATTATTTTGACATAAAAAATATTCCTTCCAGAAATAAAAGATGCCTTAATAAGGATTTGGTTAGCAAATCTTTTTCAAAGACTAACATCTCAAAATGACAGAATGCTTTACTTTTCATTTAAAAAACAGAGACATATAATATAATTTGCAATAATAGAATGAAATATAATTAAAAAATGCACTACTTAGGAATAACTTTGTTTTGTAGCTTAACTTATTTTTTTCAACTATCAAAGAGTAGATTTAAAATAATTTTCTTGTAAAAGCTAATAGTCATTGCTTGTGTTGTAATGTAAATATTCTGCAGACTTTAAAAAAAATTAGTTCATTATGCACTTGAATGCAATGAAAAAAAGATCATAGCTTATTAGTATATTCTTCTAGAGAGTGTTGCACCTTTATTTTGGGAAAAGTACTCACTAAACATCTAGATATACAAATAAATATTGCTACAACGTGCACTAATGGAACCTCATTAAAGTCTATTTGCTTATAATGGCATCTTGGCTTTTTACATATTTCTCAATCAGATATCAAAAGAGAAGTTGCCTAAATATATATATGAAGAAATATAGACATTGAATTATATATATATATATATATATATATATATATATATATTGAATTAAATATTTATATGAATTATTATTATAGTACTGAATAAATATGAAGGGATAATATCCATTAAATAGAGATAAACTTTGTCTTTTGATGTTACTAAAAAATTATTAATTACTACTAATTAAAAATTCCTGAGGCTAAGCAAATTTTTCTTATAACCTTGTAATAGCTTTTTTGTTGGGGGTCTTTTAAGTTGTAAGAAAAACTTGCTTAGCCTCAGGAATTTTTTAGCAACATCAAAAGATAAAGTTTATCACTATTTAATGGATAGTATCTCCTCATTTTCATTCATTAAATATATATATAAATAATCAATAGAGCAAGTCATATCACATGACTTGCTTTAAGCTTGTATTACAGATTATGTAATATAGGAAGTGTACCAATAGCTCTAATAAGCTCTTATTGATAAGTGTAGCAAGAGAAAGCATTTAAAATATCTATCTAAAATTATCCCTATTCTCAGACTGATCGGTTTTGAGCTTTTGGCTCACCTCAGTGAGGAGCTAAAATGTTCCGATACTAGATTTAAAATACCAACTCAAAAGCCAGCACTTAACTACATGTAACTATTGTAATGGTAAGAATTGTCCCTCCACGTAACAAAATCTAGAACACAGGCAAAATACACTAAAGCTGATTGAATCCGGATGCTGGGATCCAGAATCTGACCAACATTCAATCCTTTCACCTCTGCTCAATGATCTAATACCATATGGATGGACTTCTCAACTTACACAGACATTCAATTTAACCACGGTCTGGCAGTCACCCAGGGTAAAACAAAAGACTCATAAATTAACTAATTTAACACTGATTTAGTCAGATATACACACATATGACTAAGTGATTAATTAATATATCAATGATTGATTATGAAATTTAATAGAATGATTTACATATAAATATAATGATGTATGTGCAATTAAATCTAGAGTTGGATAAAATGAACTCATGGACAATAAAAATATTAATTTAATAAAACAATAACAAATAGTAAATCAAAATATACACAATTATGTAATGAGAATGTGAGAGATTACGCTCGCAGGCATTGCATAACTAATGAGATTAATGTTACATATCTCATTTTATGTGTTCAATAAAGTGTAGTGCAGTATTGAAGTTTATGCCTATATTAATATGCTAAATTTTTAGCTCTTATGTAGTCTGCTAAATCATATGGAACTTTATAGCCAAAGTTATACAACTAACTTAATAGCACTCCTATGGTATCTATCTATATATCTAGTTAAGTTGAGCACATAATCAAGCTCAGAGATATGCAGGTTAGTGTATTAACCTAGATTTGGGTATACACTGATGCTAGATAAGCATTTAATATAAAGAGAGAGAAAACTGGTTTATGATAGGTTTACCTATATACTCTATGGCACATATTAAAATATTAATAAACTAGAAGGTGCAAATGGGTCATTATTCATGGGCTTCAGCCTCCAAAGGCTCGGTTGCCCTACAACTGCTCAACTTGCTATGAATAGGAACATTAGTAGTTCAGGGGTTCGGATAAGCATTAATTATGAATAATCTAGGTCCTTGTGCCCTAGTTCTAAAAGTGTGTGCTTTACCCAAACTAAGTGGATAAGTGTGACTTCCACCAGCAACTCATCAAGAATCATGCAGCAAGCAGATAATTGTAGATTGTGTACTTAGTAATGACACATCCACAACTTATACATATATATAACACAAATACGTAAAATTATATTATCGTGCCTTAAAAATAGATAGCATTCCTATAATACTTCAAAGAATAAAAATAGATAGCATCTATTTGCATATCTATACAACCCAGTTCTCAAACTTAGTATTTCAATTATACTATTTAGGGACTAAATTAATTAATAATCTAGTTTAAGATTATCACCTGCATCTCAACATATATAAATCTAAGGAGGACAAAGCATATTTGAGGGGTAATTACAAATAAAACATTAAAATATGCTTTGAGAATATCTCTGTGTATAGTTCCTAAGGTGTACGAGTTACATATATAAATAGTTATAATTTATAACTAGAGTTAAGCAAACTACAATTTTAACTAGAGAATGACTGATTATTAGAATATTAATACACAAAATTAATCAGTAAAATAATAATAACATGATCTCAAAACAGCAAGTGAGAAAAATAATAATTCAATTATTTAATATTTATTATAGTGAAGATTTGAAATTATCTTCGCAGATTGATAAGCTAAAATTATATTTATAAATACTCGCAGTTTCGAGTTATTTGGCATATTAAGTACATATAATATTAAAATGATAAAAATTATAGAATAAATTGGATAGATTAGAAATAGGCATAAAAGACTGCAGAAAATTATACATTTAGTTTAAAATAGATTATTAGGGTTTTACATTTTAGCAGAGAATTCAATATCAAAAGTTTTACAATCAGACAAGATTTAAATATTAGCATTTAACAGTTTTCTTTGCAGATTTTAGGAAAGGTGTTTGGAAAAGGCAGATTTAATCAATAGCTAGCTTTTAAAAGAAAGAATTGAAAGTCACAGTTTATGAACAGAGCTCTGAATGAAAATTTATCAATTTACCATTCTATTGTCTTCATTGCAGTTAGTTCTGAGCACTTGGGAGGATAATAAGTTGACACTTTTGGCGATGATTTAAAGTTAATGGAGGTTTTTCCATGGGCTGCTTTGCTGGTGTATGGCATTATCTTTTATCAGACCAAGGCTTTTTTCCATTCACCACAAGGAGAGAGGTGGTGAGCGATTGCCTGCTCTACTCCATCATTTTAAAGGTGAAACGGACGTGGGTTCTGTTTACAATTCACTTATTATATATATGGTTGATCCTTGGCAGCAAAACTTTAAGTATTTATATCTTTATAACTCTGGCCACCTGTTTATTTTTACAAGCTTGTCTGCATTTATTTATTTTAGAAAAATATATTTAATTGCTAAAACTAGTAGAAAAAACCATTTATTTATTTTAGAAAAACATTTTTAATTATGACAACTAATTTAGATTTTGTTTTTCTGCTTTTTCCCTCCTGTTATTTATTGTGACAATACTATAAAATTCTGTGAAATTGTTATTAACATTTTAGATTTATAAAATCAAGTTCACGCTATTTTAGGACTATTGCTTGACCTAATTTAAAAGTTGTTTACAAAAAATTAAAAGTTTCTTTGAAAATTAGAGAAAACTAATTTTATTACCATACATGCAGAATAACAATGGAAATGGCTTATATACATATATGATTTCAATAACATAACAATAAAATTGGCTAAATAATTTAAACTAAAATATTTCTTAAACTAAAAATATTTATAAAATGGATACATATCTGCAATATATACATATACTATTAAATTACAGACTTACTGTCTGCATATATATACATGATTTTGCATATATAGTAATTTAAGGTTGTTTAAATGGGTACTCTGAGAGGGTTTAAACCTGGTGTAGATAGATGAGTGGGGGTAAAATACATGAAACAGGCAGATGGATGAAACTGACTGTTTCACTATTAAGTAGAAAATCTGAAATTTTCAGACATATAAATGACTTTAAATCCAGCTATCTAACTTAAATAGTTATATAGATCTGAAAATACTTCAACCTCACCCTATATTGTAAGGAAATCATCATATATCACATGACTTAATTTATGTATATATATATATATTGTAAATATCGATAAGTCTATCTATATTTTAAAAATTATCATTTGTTATATATATAAAAAAAAAACCTCTTTGAGTTGATGTTTATACATGAAGTATTATTATTGTTTATGGTTATTAGGTATAGTTATTGTTTGAACTTATTATTTTATTTATATGTTGATGGTACATCGTTATGAATATTTAATTATTATAAATAAATAAAGACATATAAATTGTTGATTATATAAAAAAATATTTTATTTGCAGTGATTATTAAAAAAATGCAATATTATTATTTATGTATATTTTTAAAGCTGTCAAATAAATTTTCAATTGAATGTTTTATATATATATGCTGGATATATATATTTTTTTTAATGTTAATTGTTTTAAAAGAAAACATGTATAACAAGGGTTTTCAAAACAGCATTTGCTGGCACGTGGAACAACAACAACAACAATAAAAGAAGCCATTATTATTATTGTTATTGGAATAGTTATAAAACAAACAAGAGGATAAAATTTTGTTGTACTTTATTTCTTTGAAATTACCATTCTTCAAAATATTGGAATAAGAGATATTTTTATGGTAAATACATAAATTATGGCCTGCTAATTGGGATATATATCGCAGCCAAGAGGCTGCCCCATTACTTTCATTTATTCCAAGGCAATTTAAAATGAAACAACTAAGAAAATTTCAATATATGTATTTCATCGCGTCTGGAGCCAAAATTTGATATAGCTATCTGGAATCTATAATGGTCAATCTAATAATAATCTGGAGGTAACTAAAATTAATATATTGGATTCAACATTTCAATTTATTTATTTATTTTTCAAGGAAAGAAATTTTAGAAGGATAAAAATATACATATATCCAAGAATTGACAATTTTCTCTAACGTAATAGTTTCTTCACCTTCGATAGAATGCATTCTAATAGTAAACGGATAAAGAAATAACCCATGGAATAAATTGACCTTTGAAGGAAAACTAACTAAGTGAACTTTAAAAAGGTAGTTAATAATTTTATATGTATAAATGATATATAAATATATTTTTGAGATCGATATTTTTGTTTACTTTTATTTTTCATTATAAAAATATAACGTTTTATAAATAGTCAATTCAAGCGTCTTGTTTTCTAACAGCAATAAACGTTTAACAGGTGTTAAAATTAATACTTAAGTAATTTAAAATCTTAAAGTATGGCTTATAGGTTTGGTTGTATATGAATTGTTATATATATTTTAATAAGTAAATTTATATTCGTAAATTTTTTTATTATAAAATTTTTATCCTTAATTTATTTATTTTCATTTTTTTTTTTTTTAAACTTCGTATAATAATTCTTATGCATGCCAAAACAATAATTATATGTATTTGCTGTATGTAATATTTTTTTTTTTATTATTTTAAATATCTGAAAAGTATAAGTATGGATTTGTATTTATATTCATATCTACTTGTTAAGCATAGATATGTCTTTATATATTTAATATATATACTTATTGCAAGTATATATGTATGTTTATTATTTGGGTTTGTATTTAAAACATTGATATTACCTAAAATTAAACCTTAATATATAATAATAAAGGATGTACTATTTGTTTTATAAGTAACGTCTTTGTAATTTATTTGAAAGAGCGGTAATATATTATTCTTATTTTTCTTTTAATGCTAGAGTCATTACGAAATTAATTGAATTCACAATTTATTTATATATAACCGGGATAATTTTGTCTTTCTTCAATTTAAATGGAATGCAGCAAGTACGTTCCATTACAATATATATACATACTATTCTTCAAAATTGATAAATAAAAGTGAAATCTTTGTTTTAAATCCCTTTTCATATAAATAAAAAATATAAATATTATGATTACATGAACTATATGAATTTTGTTCTTGGAAGTATATAATTATTTATTGGCTATAATAAACAGTTGCTGAAATCTGATATAACAGGTGTCAACTTGGATGAAAGGTGTCAATGCAGCCAGCCTGCTTTTGTTGTTGGGGAACAACGAAGCTATCATTATTCTTAATAAATGAGGAGGGTTTTGAAAAAAGTTAGCCAATAAAAAAAAAGTTAACTTAATGCATGAGAATATTTAATAAATACCTTAAATTTATTAAAAATAAATGTCATTACTCTCTCAACCCCAGATATCTTTTAAACTACATATCATCTAAAAACGAAATGTTTGGGAAAATGTCAATTTTTATGATGTAGCTTACATGAAATTTTAATTATGTAAGGCAGATCTCTCTATCTCACAATAGTATATTCATACCTATTAGTCACAAAATCAGCTGGAGCATCTTTCATCTTTTGTGAGACTCACTTCTACTTATGCTACAGTATCATTTTTAAATCTTGTTTTCAACTAATCACATAGTGCTTCATTTTGAGGAATTTTCTTTCATATTGATAAAAAAAAAAGCTGTTGCTACCATCTGGATTGAAGATAAATATCAACTTTTCTATTGTACAGTATCTTCCTGATGAAAATTTTTATAATTTTTTTTGGTTTTTTGGTTCTGGAAGAATCACATACATAATTGAATAAAAGGTATTCAGACCAAATTGGGTTGAATTTTGCTAACTGGTATGTTTGCATATAATTTTTCTATGACTTAGAAAACATTATTTCATATGTCAACTTTAAAGTCAATCTTTCCAAGTAATGCTAATTTTTCAATTATGTAATAAAGGATTGCTTTAGTTCATTGATGACCATATTTTTTTTTTGCTATGTATCTAGCTTAGCTTTATTCATTTCTTTTCTATTTTTTCTTATTTCCAATATGTTTTATTTTAGAATATATTTTACAATCATTAGTCAAATATTTAATACTGTACTGATTACAAACTTTTGTTGAGCATAAGAGCATTTTTAAAAAATTTTTTTGCCACTAATCCCATAAAATGCACCCCTAAGTTATTTTAATTTTTCTATTTTATTTGCACTTTAGTGGATATCAAAAATTATCCCCCCTCCCCCTCCTTTACCTACAATTATTTTCTTTATTCTATATAAATATACTTTAAAACAGGCAAAACTCACTATATATATATATTGTAACCGTAAATTCTTGATGTCCAGCTAATGGCCATCGAAGGCCATTGCCCTCTCAACTCCCTATCATGCCGAACACGTTGCGGCATTATAAATTGTAACCGTTAATTGTGTGGTCCCAACTACATAACGCAAGTGCACTGAGAATCGTAACCTTGATCACTAATCAATTCCTGCTGTACATTGTCAGCTATTAAGAGCTGTATCCAAAAGCATATCATGCTATCTATTTTATGCACCAAAGACCACAACTACAGACCAAACTAATGATCTAACATAAACTTTTTACAATTTAATTTAATCGCAGCCAGGGTATACCGCGAAGACCTATCATAGTAGTATGAAAAAATATATTAAACAAATTATAAGTGCAATGTTATTACTTTTAAACCTTAATTTGCGATTTTTATGGGATGCGACCCTATGGCCGACCATGTACAAGATGGCGTAATTTGTGGAACCACATAAGATTATGAAATTTTAAACCATCTATATGATTTTTAATACAAATGCTAGTCCAGGTAAAGCTTTGCAATAAATAAATATAAATACTTGGGTTCTTTTTTTATAGTTTACTATATTACTGAGACTCTTATTATACTGACAAATGACAATTTAAAAACGTTAAGTAAATATATTTAATCATGTCATTATTTGGTAAATCTGTTTACAAGTTTAATAATTCATTTATAATCTTATACTAAAATCAACTACGCAAAGCCACAATGATGGAAAAGGTAAATGGGATTTTATTGTACCTTACTCATCATAAACTACCAAAGACGAAAAGCATCCAAATGTTTTCTCAAAAAAAATATTTATAAACTCTTATATCATGTTGACGATAGTATGTACTTCAATGTATGCTCTTCAATATATGCTCTATCCAAAGTTTATGATTTCTGATGTTATGAATGACACATAGCAACGGCACAGTAAGTTTAATTATAAATCAACGTTTATTTACAAATTTATGAACAATAAGTAATTAGTTTCAATATTCTAAATAAAACATAAATAAACAAATCAAATAAATAAATGATAATTCCATTGACTTTCTTCAATAACATCTCATAGGTACAGTTTTAAAATCTAATCATACCTTATTTCAATCTAATATAATGAATATTGATGAGATTATACGAAATTCAGCATCAAACTCATGAAATATTTAACGTCATTTCCAGATTCAATAAATCCCTACTGTACACCTATAATAATATAATAAATAATATGATGTCTGTATGATTTAGCTATAATGTAATCATTAATTAAAGTGACAATTTAAACTTACGTTCCGGATAATAATAATCAACCAACAGTTAATTATTATGAAGTACTTGAATAGAATGTCCTGCTACCATTTAATAATCTAACCGATAAATTATGCTTACAAATGAAGAAGATGATTTAGCAGATTAACTAAAATACTTTGCCCAACTTATATCTGTGAAGCAAACATATTCCTGTGGATGTATTCATCAACACATAAGAATTAAATAATACTAAACGTTTTGTGTATTTAAACACCATCATAAAGTAATACGTATAATAACACAATTCCGCGGATTAACCACCAGCGCAGGAATGTGTGTAAAATACAAAAATGGTAATTAAAATAATCTGCGGATTAACCACCAGCACAGATTAAAGCCCTTTAACATTCTAAAACAACATTATTATTTACTTCACATCAAAGTGCAAAATCATCCTCCTCAGTTCTTCTGACTATTCAGAATACACTAACACTCTAGCAAATGTGGGTTCTTGCATAATAAAATGTTACGCTAATCAGGACAACTAATGTACTACTTATCTTGCTTAAAATAAACATGTGCAATATAATATAGGTAATATTGGCATAGGAATATAAATCTGGAAAGACTCACAAAATATCTCACAAGGATTGATATATCTCATGAATTCATTAAGTACTGTTTAAGCTTTTTCGCGAGCGCTATTCTCTTGAATAAATATTTTATTCAACCCCTATTAATTTAAACTTAATAAATATAACTTTTGAACTTCACATGCAAGTTCATATAACGATAAAATTAAACAATACATTATTCATCAAATACATAAAATTTAACCGTGTGTGTGTGATAAAACTAAATGTATAGCATTTATAGTTCAATACATGAATTTTAGCAGATGTGTGTATCACAAATTGAATTGTATAGCATTTTTATAACTCCTAATGTGATCCGTGGAATCCATGTACGATGTGTAGAATAATGAGTATACGAGGTAATAGCTATAACTGTAGTTAAATTCCATACATGCAATTCTATCCATTTGATTAGTTATTATAAGCAATATTAGATTAACGATTTTGCGTGGCTACATAAACATGAAACAATTTCAAAACATGATACGCAGAATTTAAATGAAAATGTTTTTCATAAAGTTATTAATCTCTACATTTCTCTATTAAAAATGTTCCAAGTTTATCACATCCATGCGAATATTTATTCATCCACGCTTAAATCTAGGAATACTAATTATAGCAATTAATTCAATCATTCCAATTGACGATAAAATTAGAAAATAGCTTTGCTTAATTCTTTGAAGACTGTTTATTATCCAAATGTTAAACAAATTAACTAGCAAATATTACTGGCATTGTAAAGTTAAATATCAATCAATATTATATTTTATTAGAATTTAGAAACGGAAATATTAAAATATTTTGATAACTTTAACGTTTTACTTTAACTTAAAATTCTTCTTTTTTAAAAAACAAAACAAATTCTCATATTCATAAAACTTCTGTAATTAAAATACTTATTTAATTTTTCCAAATTGTAGAATAATAAATATTTCAAAACATACCAAAATCTTGTATTTAATTCTTTCAAACTTAAACTGGGAAGCTCTGACATTTTAAAAATGTAATATTGGAAAATTTATTACCGGTGATTCGATCCACTTGGCCAGCCGACTTGAACAGACTTTTAAATTTAGCAATTCATCTTATAATTAATTACCACTATGTTATATTTACGTTTATAGCAAATTTTGTGGTAATCAGTTTACTTATAAACTATTTTAAAATAAGCTTATCAAATTTACACCATTTGCCTTTACCATTTTCTTTTCTTTCTCCCTCCAAAAGCCAACTAACAGACGATGTTCCTTAAATTCGCGCTCTTTTCTTTTTTACATTGAGACGCATACATAATTACTGTATTTATTTTTAATAATTTATTTTAATTGAACAAATGGTTTTTTGTTAATTCAATAGAAATAATAATTTAAGATCATTTTAAATAAATAAAAATAATATTATTATTTTTAATAATATTTTACTAAATTTTAATGTGTTGTAAAAATTTAAAAAAAGTTAAACGTTTTGATATAAGTTAGTATATGGGAAGAAGCAAAATTTAAATTTATTAAAATAATATAAGAGAGTAATCTGTTCAAAGTGCAGCTCAAGCCAATCAAATCACCAAAAGAAGAAAGAGAAATTTTTATACTAGTTACATCAATTAATATATTTTATACTAAAATATATGGTTACATATATATATATATATATATATAGTATATATATATATATGGCACAATATATATATTGATCGAGATATATATATATATATATATATTGCCACACACAGCAAGCTAGAGTAATCAATGGATGTCAGAAGTCTTGTGCATAAAATCCCCATCTAGTGCCTACTCATCCAATATTCCCAAACTAGTTTCTGGCTTATGGCCTTCATCAGTGAGGAGTCTTGGATCTGAGAGCACTGCATCTAGATCTTAGGATCTAATGCAACTCTCCAGCAACCATCTTTTATCTCCATTTAACTACAAAACTATGAGTCTTAAATTGAAAACACCTTAATGTTTTCAATCCAAGCACATTAGCTTATATTGTCATATGAGTCTGGCATCCATTGATTACTCTAGCTTGCTGTGTGTGGCAATATAGTGAGTTTTTCCTGTTTTAATAACAGTTATACACAAGCATAAGAGGAGGTGGTCATGTGATGTTTATAAATATACTTTCCAAATTTTTGAATGTTTTGTGTATCTTGAAAATAATTTCATTAACAATCATAACTACCAAAATAAATAAATAAAATTAAGACTAGCTAGAGCAAGAATAATTTTAAAAGTCATGGACAGGATTTAAAATGCAAAGACATCATGTTATAAAATAAAATAAATACATTGTGCATATTATAAGATTCTTATGATTGTATTAGGGACACAAATAAGTCTATTATTGGGTTTACTAAAAAACAAAGAATTATGATTGATTTTCTGACAATAATATTATTAGTGATTTGATTAAAATAAAATATGACATTTGATGTTTAATTGAATCAATATAGAGATTTGAAAGCATGGCATTCAGCAATTGAAAAAAAGGTTTAAAAAATGATTAGTGAATCCAAACTATACAGGAGATACAGACATTTTCTGATCATATGTTATTTTGGATCTTTTTTTAATATATTAAAAGTAATATATAGACCTAAAGGACAATGTAATCCATCAGTGGTATTTTCTTATATGATGAAAATAATATTTTAAGCAAATGGATTACTTTGATCAATTTCTGAATAATGATACAAGAATTGAAATGACATTTTAAAATAAGATTTATATTCTCCCTACTCATTTAGATTTGAAGAAAAAAAAATTCAGTTTGGTAAATTTAAAACAGATCTTTGTAATAATAAAATAGGAAAGTTGCATATTTTGGTGATATATGTATATATATATATATATATATATATATATATATATATATGTATATATATATTTCTTTGCATATCTTCATATATATATATATATATATATATATATATATGAAGATATGCAAAGAAAGTAAAAGAGAAGAATAAGAATATATACTTCTAATGATATATATATATATATATTTATATCTGGAAAAATATTAAAATATGGTGATGATATGTTAGCTTCAAAGGAATTGAAATTTTTTAGGAATATGAAAATGAGTCACTAAGTTCTAAGAAAAGACAAAATTGAAATAATTATGATGAAGCATCATTTTTATTTATTACAGCAAAGATATTTTCAAGGATCTTATCAAATGAATTGTTTTTCATATAAAAAATGTTTATAAGCATAAGACATTCTATTGAATAATTTTTCTGCCAGACAAATATAAAAAAAATGTTAGAAGCAAAGAAGTAAAATCAAGCAAAACTCTCCATACAGTATTTTATTGTTTTAATAACAGTTATAAGCAAGCATAAGAAATGGTGATCGTGTGATGTTTATTGGCTTAAGCAAAGAAGTAATTTATATGTATTGCTTTTATTGATTTTACCAAGTTATTTGATTCAATTACATTATTTGAAATTAACTGATTGATCAACAAAGTTTATTTATAATATAAAGCTTTTATATGATGAAATGAAAATATTTATTAATACATATGAAAAATTTGGACAAATTAATATGAAAAATTGGTGTTAAGCAAAGATGTAAACTAACTCCAATTTGTTTTGATTTTTATAACCGTAATTTTCAGAACTGTAATACAAGTTTAATAATACAGTTTTTAATTTGAACCAACAAAGTGAAAACAAGAACTTTATTTTCTTAACTTCTAAAATATATTAATGACTGTGCTAATTTTAGTAATCCAAATCTACAAAATATAAATGGTTTAGTAATTAATGTTCAAAAAATGTCAAGTCCTTAAAGTTTGGCATTTGATAAAATTTTTGTGAATCAAATTGGGCTATTCTTTAAAAAAAGTTAAAACAGAAATATATTTTTTTATGAATTAGATTTATTAGTTGATTACTGAAATGTATTTTTTAAAATGTTACTTTAATATGTTAGTATAATCATATTAAAATATATTCATAAACAAAATGAAATTTTGTTTTTTAATTCAAAAAATATTAATTTCTAAACCAAATCAATAAAACAATATTTAAAATTTGGCATTAAGCAAATTAAAAAGTCCTAATCAAATAATTTGTTTTCCTATTCGTAATCAATAATCTAAAAAATAAAAACTTGGATCATATAAAAATGCTGTAATTATATTTATTTAATATTTATCTCCCTTATAACTAATATTTTTTCTTACCTTTCTTTAATTATTTACTAACATTAATTTTGACTTTGCTTCACCAAATTTATCTCTGTTTTTTTTTTTTTACACAACTTTGTACTAACCTCCAAAAATAATTCAACATCTTTTTTATTTTTTGCAGATAAAAATATATTATCAGTTTTTTTTTTAAAAAAACTTATTAACGCATATAATTTCTGTTACTTTCTAACAACTTTTCATATATATTTTTTAAAATATTATAAAAACACTATAGGAAACATATGGCATACCTGCCTTGACTCTACATAATTTTATCTTTAAGTGACACTATATTCTCTGAGTGATATTTGTTCAGTTAACATTTATTAATACTTCAACCATTCCTATATTTAACAAAATTGCCACAATATTTTTGTATTTATTCTATCATAAACACTTTTCTTTATATCTATGGAAATATGATTGTCTACTTTTTTACTCATTTTTATCAATTGTTATTTCCCATCCATCTATTTCAGTGATGGTTAACCTATGGCACAGTACCAGAGATGGCACATTTGAATTTTTTACTGGCACACAAACTATTTATATATTATAATTTTCTTCAATATTTTTTTGTTGTTGCTAAAATCTGTACTAATAAAAACTTAGTGTAAAGTAAAGGTAAAATAAATAAATATATTATATTTGAATTCAATTTACAATTGAACTCTGATTAGAAGCAATAAATTGTGATATTTTAAATCAAATAAAGTGATACCAGTATTCTGGGATGATAAAAAAACTAGAAAGTAAACTCAGTAAAATATTTTATAACTCTTTGATGTAATTTTTTTTCAAATCTAATGGTTTTCTATCCTAATCTTTTTTCACCTGAACGTGTTGATAACATTCATTTTTTTAATGTATTCAAAATTGCAAAATATCTAATCAATGCCATCAAATGACTTTTTTTTTTTTGCTTGAAGTTTTGCTGTAAAAGTGAAATGATAAATCTTTGATTTATAAAATTATTAAAGCTCGTTTAAATTTACTTTTAAATAAATTTGTTACCATTATATTAATATGACTAGTGAAAATAAAAAAACAAAATTATCAAACAGTAGAGAATTTCAAAATTGGTGGACTGATGAGAATGGACTGATTAGCAAAGGCATCAGGGCAGTATGTGTTTTATATTCTTGAACAGTTGTACTGAGAACATCATCAGTAAAACAGCATTATGAGATCAATCTTAAATCACTCTATAAAAAATGTAATGATGAACAAAAAAATATATTGCCCAAGCATTTAAAAATATAAATATTCAATCAACATCTATAATGAAATTTATTGAAAATCATCAAATATAACTGCTGCTGGTTTTTTTATTTCAAATATAATTGCCAAACATGGAAAACCCTTTAATGATGGAGAATATATGAAAGAAGCTTGGATGAAATGTGCAACAGTTCTTTTTGAAGATTTTGAAAATGAAGCAAAAATTATTCAGAGCATAAAAGATTTATCATTGGTTAGAAATACAGTTAACAAAAGAATCCTGCAAATGACTAACAACATAACTTATTAACAAAAAAGTGATATAAAATCTTGTGGTTTAATTTCTCTCTGTCTTGATGAAAGTGCAGACATAAATGGGTCAACTTGTTTGGCTATTTTTATTCACTATTGTGTTGGGAATAATATCAAAGAAGAATCGATCAGTTTAACCTCATTAGTAACAACAACAAAAGGAATAGATATTTGCAACACAGATGTTGCCAAAAATTGTTTCAGTAACTTGAGATGGTGCTTATGACTGGAAAAGAAAATAGTTTTCTCAATTTATCCAATTTTGGATTTTCATTGCATTATAGATCAGCAGGTTTTATGTCCAAAGGCCAGCTTTAAGTCTCTGGATGATGTTATGGAAATTGTGACTTAGTTAATCAATTTTACATCTACAGATTGAGTGAAGTAAACTCAGTATACTTTGGTTTACTTATGTTACAATAATGTCTGATAGTTAAGTTGAGAAAAGGTTCTTCAAAGATTTGTTGAGTGTTTAAAGAAATTAGACTGTTTTTATGTACTGAGAAAATAATTGAAAAATATAATGAATTAATGGATGTTGAATTGCTTTCAAAATTAATGTTGTTTACCAATATGTGTTCACATCTAAATGAATTAAATGTGAAACTGCAAGGTTATAATAAGACAATTGTTGTCATGTTTGATTTGAGCAAAGAATTTGAAATTAAATTACAAATTTTCAAGCATGATATTATTTCTTACACCTTCAAATATTTTCCAAATCTAAAAAAGTTCTTGACTGATTTAGAATCTCATGAGACACCAAATCTAATAAAATTGATGTGACTTTTGTGCTGTTATTCAATCAATAATTGATGAATTTTCTTTAAGATTTACATGATTCAAACAATTTTCAAAAATATCAAAAATTATTTTATACCCAGACATAATATCAATGGATAGTCTCAAGTTAGACATTTTTGAGTGGCTTAATTTGAAAGATATGGAAGTGCAATCAGTCGATTTTCAATCCAGTTCTATATGAAAACATACATTTTTTGACTTGAAGAATGGGTTAGAAACAAGGGAAAATGATTGAAGAGGAACTATTGGATACCTGGAATGCTATTCCTGAAACATTTGTTTAAAAAAATTAGCAACCACTATATTATCAATTTTTTCTTCTACAGGTGCATATGAATCATTGTTTTCAGAAACAAATTTAATTAAAGACAGTTTGAGAAATAGAATGACAGATGAATCTAATTTAGCATGCACATTATTAAAAATGAAAAAATATGAACTAGATACAAAATATTTAGCATCCAATGTACAATAGCAAAAATTTCATTAAATAATATCTATCTATGTTGATTTTGTATATTTATTTCCAAAATTTTGTTTTAATTACTATTAATTTTTTACTATTACATTTTATTCAACTTGTGTTTTTCTAAATAAATATCCTTCACTTGTATTTAGCTTATTTAGAAATTTTCTTTTATAAATTTTTAAAAAGCTGCAATAATTAAGTTGCTTATATTTTGATTTAATAATTGTATGGCATGCCAATCATTCAATAAATATTTTTTGGAAATTTTTGGCATGCACACATAAAAAGGTTCACCACCATCGATCTATTTAATTATTTTTTCAATCAATATACAGCAATTAAACTATTGGAATGATCACAAATGGTACAAAATTAATTTGCTTTTTATACTTTCACCCTTTTTATATTTATTTTTAACATGCTTACTATTGTATATATTTTTAATTAATAGAAATGATATCCTTTGTAATAAATATTAAGATAACTGCTTCTTACTCAGTAATACCTCTCATCCTCATTTTTAATTTTATTGAGTAGAAAAAATTCTACACAAAATTAAGATTTTCCATGACTTTAGTTGGTCCCCAATATGAATTCTAAAATACATGATCTTTATTAATTATATGTAGTTGCCATCATAGATCTAATTTTAAAAATAAAACTGTTGTGTCAATTTTATTTCATACATACTTTTTTTTTCCATTTCGATTTTTTTCTTACTTTACTTAGAAAATTGTTAAAGTTAATGTTTTATTTACATTTAAGTGTATAAGAATGCTTTAAATGAATCAAAAATAAGTAAATAACAAGATAATTGAGATAATAAGTTAAATCATTATTGATAGTTATTATAGTTACAACCTTAGTAATGGAATATATGTGTGTGGATATTTGTGTTATGGAATGAGTGAGATGCTTAAAATTTAATAAGTTTATATAATAAGTCAGAAGACTCAAGTGTCTGATAAGAAATTTTTCATAATTTAAATGCTAAAGAGAACAGTCAAGTCTTAATCCAAATAAGGAGAAGCAAAGCAGAAGTCTTCACCAAGCTATTGCATAATAACAGCAGATATCTTTTTTTAACCAAGATATTGCATAGAACAGCAGAAATTTTAACCAAACTTTTAGCATACAATGAGTTTAATTATAAAAGTTTCTACAATGAAAACCATGTGCTAAATTAAGGTAAAAGCTAGACATCTTCCTCCATGTAACTTGCCTTCTTTGAAATAAAATGTAGAGAAGTTAGCACCTAAAGTAATCTGCAACCTTGTCTTCAATCAAGAGCATGAGTCCTGTATGTGTTAGTCTCACCTAGAAATTTTAATGGGAAAAAATGAATAATTTTTTGCTGTTTTTAACCTAGAAAAATGCAAACCAGGAAACAGACTAATTAATCATGTTCATGTGTAGAAGCCTTCAAGAGAACAACTCAACTGAAAATTATAATTAGAAAAGACTCCACAGAAAAATAAAAACCATGGTTAAAGATATTTTTTTTGAGTACACACTGTATTTTTTTTTATTAATAGTAAAAAGGTTTTTTTTCCTTATATAAAAACAATAATTTTTTTTTGTAAGAGCTGATAATTTTAAATATTTTTAGTAATGTTTTCAAATTGTGAAACATATTTTTTTTCCAATCCATTCAATTTTCAAAATTGAGTTTTTTTTTTGAAAAATTTAATTTTTTAAATTTTACATTTTTCCTTTTCATTCATTCCCCTACCAAAACATAAATAAAATAATAATTGTTTAAGTGTTAAAGATTGCACCTTGATTTTTTTTGAAAATGTTTTTCCAACTCTTAGTTAATTTTAAAAAATAACTTAATGAATTAAAAGTTAATTTAACCCTTTGACAACCAGAACGACTTTTGTACGACTTGTCTAGAAATTTCTATTTTGAGCTGAGTTTACGTCGCAACGGTAAACGTCACACACATACGCGTAATACGTCATTTTTGCGCCATTTTAATATCTACCCAGAAACCCAAGCATTTTTTCTCTGTAATGTATACCTTTTAGATTTTTTAACATTTTTGAGAAAAAAAGTAAAATTCCAAAAATTCTTGATTTTCTTACTTTATTTATCGTGAAAAGTATTCCGGCAATTGTTGACCAACTACCGAAGATTTACCGGATTTTGCGCTGAAGTTGTCCGTGATTCTGGGGCCCTTCTAAAATTAACTTTTTTGATAAACGTCTCAAGGGCATGTATCATTTTTATATAAATTTTTTTATAAAATATAATATTTTATATAACTGAAACAATGTAAATATAATATATAATAATAAATTATAATATTTTTGATTTAATCAAACAAAATAAACGAAAAATGACAATATTCATGTATATGTAATTACTTATATATATATATTTTATAAATTATAATATTTTCTATTTACTGAAACAAACAATATGTTATATAATAATATGGTGGGGGTAATTCATATGATTAGGGAAGCACCGAACAACCAACATGCTTAGAATAACAAATTATAATATTTTCAAACAATATATGTAGAAATGAAAAAGTTATCAAAACTGAAATATAAAAACATGAGTTTACTCATTTTTTAAAAGTGATTATTAATATGAATAGTAATTCATGACCAAGTTTGAATTTATGGATGAATTATTGCATCAGTGCTAAAGTTATGACCCTCAATTGATTTGTGTCAATTTTAGGCAAGTAATATAGGATATTGTATAAATTTTCTGGCTTCTTCAATCTATCCAGTTATTGTTACAGTGCCATGTATTTGAACTCAGCCTTTCTTCATATTTTTTATGCAAAATAATAAATATATTTATATACAAGTTCATGCTACACAACTGGAATTTCATGTAATATAGGATATTTATACACACTTTCTGGCTTCATCAATCCATCCATTCTGTATTATAGTGCCATGTATTTGAACTCAGCCTTTCTTCATATCTTTTATGCAAAATAATAAATATATTTATATACAAGTTTATGCTACACAACTGGAATTTCATGTAATATAGGATATTTTATACACGGTTTCTGACTTCATCAATCCATCCACTCTGTGTTATAGTGCCATGTATTTGAACTTAGCCTTTCTTCCACACATGTAATCATTGTTAATAATAATAAAAAATTATCTTTATTGATTTATTTTTATTCATTTTATTTTTTATGAGTTTATTTATTTATTTTTGAATTACACTGTTCTATTACTTTTTTCTCCACTAAAAACCATTCATATTTTTACAGATAATTTACAAAACTGAACATATCTGGCTGTGGAATGAAAATGGATCACAGCAAGTCAGCTGTTTTAGTAATTTTCTCAGGGAAAAATTACCTCAGGTAAGACTTCCAATACATCATTTTTTGTAAATTTGTGAGGAATGTGAAGAAGCTGTTTATGAAAGTGTCATTTTATCATTTGAATTTCAAAATTTAGGATATGTAAGAATTGATAAAATTAAATATTTTTATTAATGTTTCAAATTGTGAAACATTTTTTTTGGAATCCATTTAAAATTATGAGTTGTTTTTTTTTTTTTTTTTTTTTTTGGAAATTTTTTTTTTTCTTTTCATTCATTTTGTCCTTCTAAAACTTAACAAAAATTAATTAAGCTAAATCAAAGATTGTGATTTTTGATTTTTTTGAAAATTTTGTTTTTTCAATCTTAGTTATTTTAAAGAAATAATATAATGAATAGAAATCAACTAGTTAATATAATTTTTATGAAACTATATTTTTGTGATGAAATGAATGTTTAAATTTTATACTATCATGTCAATTTCTTTTATTTATTGTTAATCAAGTAATTATTAAATAATTGTTTTACAATATTTTTTAGTCTTTATTCCTTCCAACTCCTGTTATGAATTGGTAGAGTATGTGACTTTATTTCAAGATAACTTAATATTCTAGGATTTTTTTAAAATTATCTTAATAAAACTATTTACTTATAATAGGATAAATCTATAAATTATTTAAAGTGATTTAGAGTAAGCTGCTTTATTTATTTATTGTTCACAGTATGTTCTTGCTTTCTGAGCTAGATCAGAGCATCACAGTTAGTTGTTTGGACTCCAGATCATCCTGAATGGTGCAAAGATATATTCTTTAAACTTCAGGCACTATATTTTATTTATTATTAATTAGAAATTAAGTATAGTTGGCCAATACATTAATAGTACTATATGTCCAGGGCATTGATGATGATCAGCAAATTTTAGTACCTCAGCTTATTTGATTTTGTTATATTCTGTTGAATTAGCACCTGAAATTATACATCCAAAGTATTGTTATATTGGTGCCCTAAGTTTGGCAGTGGCTTAGCCACATCTATAGAAGACCTATTTCAAATTCAGTTACAAGGTTGACTATTGATTTTTTTTATTGTTGATCATTCATAATGATGAATGATTATTCTCCTCTGTAATGCTGAGTGAGCTTATAATTAGTTCTTTGCTGATCTCTCATACTCATTATATTTATATTCATTCCTTTCATATGTATTTCTTTTGATTATTAAATGTGGGGATGATGATGGTTTCCTATCTCCTCATAATTCAGCTCTAATGTGGTGTACTGTTACAAACTGATACCCAATCGAGGGACCTTGTAACCCCAGATTCTCTCTTACTAAACTCCCTATCTTCTGTACTGTTACAATATACATATATATAAAAGTGAATTCAAGTATAGTTAACTTTTTTTATTTTTTTTTCATTCTGAATAAGACATATGGCAGAGCATTTTTGTTGATCAATCACTTTACCTGTCAGAATTCAAGTACTTCATTTTCTAATTTGCAAACAATTTTTGTAGAAGTACATGTATAGTAAAAGATATAAATCTGATGTCTTTTTTTTTTACTGGTTTGATAACTTATATGAATATGGTGCTCTTATCAAGAATACTGTGAATTAATATGGTTAGTTACCATATTTGTTTTTTCCAGCATCATCAGCAATAGTGGCCACTCACAAATGAATATCACTTGATCACCATTTCTTATCCTTGCTTGTAACTGTCATTAAAACAGGCAAAACTCTGTATATGTATTGCAACTCAGTGCAAGCCAGAGTACTCAATGGATGCCAGAAGGCTTGTGCATAAAATCTCCATTTAATGCCTACTCATCCAATATCCCCAGACTAGTTTCTGGCTTGTGGCCTTCGTCAGTGAGGAGCTTTGGATCTGAGAGCACTGCACCTAGATCTTAGGATCTATTGCAACTCTCCAGCAGCCACCTTTTATCTCTACTTAACTACAAAACTATGAGTCTTAAATTAAAAACAGTATAATATTTTCAACCCAAACTCATTAGCATATAGTCATATAGGTCTGAACTGAGTTCAGTACCCATACATTTTGGTGACTTTGGTTCTTTAATAATCATATCCACCTATCCTATTAGGCAAGATTAGTTTTAAGCCAATAAACATCACATGATCACCATTTTTTATGCTTGCTTATAACTGTTATTAAAACATGCAAAACTCTCTATATGTATTGCCATTCAGGGCAAGCCAGAGTAATTTATGGATGCCAGAAGGCTTGTGCATAAAATTCCCATCTAGTGCCTACTCATCCAATATCCCCAGACTAGTTTCTGGCTTGTGGCCTTCATCAGTGAGGAACCTTGGATCTGAGCATCCATTGATTACTCTGGCTTGCACTGAGTGGCAATATGTATAGAGTTTTGACTGTTTTTAACAAATAAATATGCCATTTCAACTCTAAGAGAAAAATATAATAATAAAACAATAATAACTGTAATATACTGGAAAGGGGTATTGCAATTACTATACAAACCAATTTGTGTAACACAAATAATATCATAAGTCCAATATATAGAATATGCTAATCCATTATTTGATTTATTTGATATTTTGCACTGCTATCTTTTAATTTCTTCAGCAAAAAAGTTTTCTCTTTGAAATACTTCAATATTAAGTTTAACTGTAGCTTTCCAATGTATTCTATTCACTTTTGTATCTTCCCAGAGACAACAATCAACATTGGAGTTCTTTATAATATCTTTGAAATATATAATGTAAATGAGCTCTACCTCTCACATGAAAACCATGCTCAAATTCAGCATAAAAGACTTTTTAGAAAGTCTTATACTATTTATTCATTTCACATGTTCAATCCTACAAAAATGTGATTTTGCAATAATGGCTTTTATAATATCACTCTCAGAAAGTTAAATATATTGATTGGTCTTGAAAACTTTGCCATTATATTTCTAAAATTTTACAAAGTAACATTAAATGAAACTTTTCTAATATCTTTTATGATGATAAAATGTTTCAAGTCTCATTTCCTTACAATAAATTAAATAAAATAACAGCTATATATCACAATTAATTTAATTGCTGTATAATAGTTATTTCATTGTAATGAAATATCCTATTTTTCAGTTTGTTAGCAGCAGCAACAGCAGGACATTAGAATCTGTGTTCCCAGTCCTTTTTTTCTACCTAAAAAGCTACCAAATTATTTAAATTGGTTTGCATTTTCAAGTTGATAATTACCCTAGCTAAAAGTTCCTGTAGATTTTCTTGCATCACTGGCTGATAAAGTCTTTTGAACTAGCAAAAATTCTACAATCCTTAATTCAGAATTCAAGAAGATAAAGTTCTAATGTTTGCTTTCAATTCAAATTAAATTTCCATTGTCAAACCTGTATCTTATATTGTTCCATGATTGATTAAGCTGACTAGAGCAATTTCAAAAACCACAATCATAAAAATTAAAAACAATATTAGAGTAAATACACAGTCTTTTCATTTAAAAATCTCAAATTTTCCACTTGTAGTAAAAACACTTCCTCTCATTTCATTATGTACAAGTTGTATGATATGAGTAAATTTTGGTGGGCAATCATCTAATTTCAAACAATATCACAAAATTGTTTGTTTGAGTCAATACCAAATCAATAAGAGCAATATATAAATCACCATTGTTCTCAACACATTACTTGCATTTGCCTGACAGCAGAAACCAAGTATATACATAGTGTTTTTTGATTCTTTAAAATCACATTGAGTCTGGTAACTATCAATGATTGGAAGAAACCTATTCAGAAACATCCTTGAAAGTATTGTAGAAAATAATAATGATATTTCACAATAATTATCACTTTGTCTATTCTTTTTATTTTTAAAAATTGGAATAATTGGAGCATCCTTAAGATTACTACAGTACAAACTTCATGAATCTGTATTTTCTTTAAAAAGTTCCAATTTTTTGAAGCTAGCATATCACCACTGTACTTCAAAATTTCCCCAAATTTTTAAGATTACAAAAAATTGTGTCTATTTCACTAAGCTGAATATTTTTATCTAAATCTAAATTAATAGATAAAATGGAATGTCATTAAAAGTCATTGTCACAATTCTTGTGTAATTATTCAAAAGGTGATCAAAATTCTAATTCACCTACTCTGAATATCATTGTCCTCATATAAAAGAAAAAAGCATTGATGAATTTAATAGGATTGTGCTAACATTTTTTAAGTCCATATGTTGCTTTCAATGCATTAAAAAAAGATCTAAATTGATTATGATCAGTGAATGTCTTTATCTTTAGCAATTTTAATCCATCAATCATTTTTATGTTTTCTTGCAGTCTTGATCTTCTGCTTTTAAATCCATTTGTTTATTATGAAGATTCACATTTAATTTATTGTTCTTCAAAAATGCTATGCTTCCTTTTAATCAAGTCACCAAGAATAGAGTTGTTTCAATAATACTCCTTTTAAAAGAATTCCATGCTTCATTAATATGACAATTTTGTGAAAGCCCATATTAGCAATTTTAATGTTTAATGATTATTGAAATTTGTTACAAATAACTGATACTTGTAAAGAATGAATGACATGGACTAATACTTATCTCTTAATGCAACTATCGTTTTAACCTTGGGAGTATATTAATCTATGATTGGTCCAACAATCTGTGCTAATAGTGTTTGTATGAAATTCTTTGATTTTCTGACTCTAACTATAATATAATCTATTAAATGCAATTAATTTCAGTCTGGATGTATCCATGTTCCTTTGTAGCAATTTTTGCTACGTAAACAAAATTTGTGACAATCAGTTTTATATGTTGTATAAAAATTCAGTAAAAGCAGCTAACTTGAATTTTCAGCACCAATTTCAACAACTTATGACCAAAGTATACTATTGCATGGTAATTTCCAAGAAGAAAAAGTATATTTTAATGGTACTGCTGTAATAATGATATCCAGTCAGGAATTACTTTCTCCGAGTTTAACGTTTGAGCATATGCACTAATAAATGAACAAGTACCACTGTGCAAGCCAATTTTTAATACTGTTCATCTAATGTTTAATTATTATATATGTGTGTGTGAATGCATGTATTTTTGGTTTGATGTTAAAAAAATTTGAGTATAAATAAAATTAGAATAGTAAATCTGACAACAATAGCTTTATTTTATGGGAAATGCATAATAAAATAAATTTTAATATTTTGAGTGCAGTGAATTAATTATTATAATATTTAATAAACGTGTTTATTGGAAATATATATCATTTGAATACAGGAAGAATATAATTATGATTAACAATATGAAGTCTAATAAATTTAATTTTGATATATTTTAATAAAAACTTTAAAAACAAAAATCTTGTATAAAATTTATACTAAGTATATTTATTATTACTATTCATAAAGCATTCTTCATCAACATCATCATTAGTAACAACTTATAAATAAGTAAAACCATTTTAATTCCAGGAAAGGGAGGGGTAACAAAAAGTTAAATATGGGTTTTGTCAAATCTATGTAAACTAATTCTTGAAAAAAATTATATTCATATACATTATATGCTATTTTTTAGTGTGTTTTTGCTGTCTTTTAATTTTTCTGCAGTGGATTTCACTTTTTGAAAGATTTCAACATCTTGGTACTATAATTGTAACTCTTGGTCTATCCCAGCCTTTTTTTAAAACCAATGAAAGAATTTTTTTGACTGTTAGAGATTTAATGAGTCATCTTTAATATTTTTTAGCATTGGATGTGAAATATTTATATAATAGAAATAATATATTTATATAAACATACTTGTATTTTGAATATACAATTCCTTTGGACTGTGATAAAATACATTTAATTTGAATAATATAATTTAAGATAAAATTTTGCATATATTTTAGATTCTCAGTATTTTGAGGACTGATTCTTTTAATGTAGTATTTTTAGGGGGCTTCTAAAATAACTTAAGATTTTTTTGTTTACAACATTTGAATTTTTATATTATATTTTAGAACAAGAAAGAAATGCTTGTATTTATATGTTGTAATATCATAAATGATACCCCCCCCCCCCATTTAATATTTATATGTTGTTGTTTTTCATTAAATATCTTATATCTGCCACCAACATTGCTTTTTGTAAGAAATATCTCTGGATAATATGTAAATATCTTCAATGGGTAGTGATCTATTTAAACTTCACAATAATAATAAATCATAAGTAAATTATTTTATTTTTTTAAATTATGAATAATAAAATAATTTATTATATATTAATATTTGCAATATATTGATATTTATAAGTTCATAATGACAATATGTTTATTTTTTGGTAAATGTTACATCAAACAAATGTACGGTATTCTGTATGTTTTAATTTTGTCACTTTTTTATAAAAGTAATCTATTTGTAATTGACTCTGGCTCCAATTCACCTCTTTATACTCTGTATATATATAGAATAAGTGGATAATAGCCTATCTTCATTCACCTGTGAAATGATAAGGTTGAAAGGAACGATAATTAATGTAATCAATCAGATTCTTAATTTTAAAAATTACTCTAAAAATTTTTTTTAAATACAAAAGCTATAATAATACATGATTTTATTATTATCACTTATCTGTGAAAAAATTATACTTTTAAACTGTTCTACAATTTACTCTAGTTATTTCTTATAAAATCATTTATCAACTTCTTTCATATATCATTCTTATACAGTTCCAGTTTTCTAATTATTTGTCTAATCCTGCCTTTTTAAAATTTAATTTTTTCAATAAATTTTTTTTTTTTCAACTTCAAATTTATTTTCCTATCTTCAAAATCCACATTTCAAATGCCTCTAATTTATTTCCACCCCCCCTCTTTTTTTCCCATTGCCCAAATTTCTGTTTTTTGGAAAAGAATATTCCAACAAAACATATTATAAGTATTTTTCTTAGTTCTATTTTCAAAAAATCATATAATCATCTCCTAATTTTATTGAAGTTCTTAAAGACACAACCATTTTTTAGCACTATTTTATTATTAACTAAACTTCAAATGTTTAAAATTGCTAATATGTTTTGTAACTTTCTGTTTAATACTTACTTAGTCATTGTTTTAATATTCTTAATATTAATATTCATATCAAGTTTATTAAAAGTTCTATTTATTTTATTTAATATTCTGTTAAGTTTATCATTACTATGAGTAATGATAATATTAATTGAATGATTTATTGCTTGGGAGTTCATAAGAAGTTTGAGCACTTGACGTGATAAAGCTAGAACCAGTCCATAGATCTTGGGCTTCAAAGTCTGACATTTAGATCCTCACTATAAGTTAAATATAGTTATATTATCAACAAGTTTGATACAATCAACTCTTCTTATCCAGTGTTAGCTCCGTTCTTATTAAGACAACATTCTTTTCATACTCATTCAAATAAATATCAGACAAAAGGAAAAAAAGCAACACCATTTTCGTACATTTTTTTTTATATATCTTTCCTGAAAGGAGACTATGTAATTTTACAAATATCCTCGAATTTATATACAAAATTTTTAACATTTGTGTTTTCTTAATTTTTAAAATATTCAACAAATAATTTATATTTTTAAAAGTCTTTTCAAGATCAGTAAAATTAAATATTTTCTTTTCTATATATTTTTTTAATACTAACTGCATATTTATTTTCAAATAATTAATTTACCATTATCCTATACTTTCAAGAATATTTTAATAATACCAGAAATTAGTTACTCTAAAATATTCATATTCTAAAAACAGGCAAAACTCACTAGCTTGCTGTGTGTGGCAATATATATAGTGAGTTTTGCCTGTTTTAACAACAGTTATACACAAGCATAAGAGGTGGTGGTCATGTGATATTCATATTCTACTATATTTGGTCTTTTCTCTAATCAATAAAAGAGACTGTCCTGTCTCCTGAATGATAAATTACTGACTATTATTAGATCACTACTAGCTGGATTGGCTTTGAGCTGTTAGCTAAAAAAAAAAAAAAAGTCTAAGCCTGTTTTTGATCTATAAAAATCTCAAAGTTCATCTGGATTGGACTTGTTATTGCATATCTTTTATATTCTTAATCTATGAGGTTTTCTTTTGGAACTAACTTGAGCCAGAGCTTTTTTTTAAATTTATCATACAAATTAATTATATATTCTTCTCATTTTTTTTTCTGCATTTTCTTTTATACACTTTATGACTGTTTTCTCATTTATTGAGTTTTATTCTGCTACAGATTAAGTTACTTATTTTTTATTTAATCCCTCATCTTTTCAAAGTATGCATTCGTTTTCAGTTTTATACTTTAATTGACTATTAAGATACTTTTTTCTACAGCAGCTTTTTTTTTTTTTTATCATTTTATTAATCATTTCTTCTATTAATTTTAATGAGCACATAAATAATTGTATATCTCATCAAGTATATAACATTAAGAATATAAACCTATTTATGGAACAAACAAATCTGAATATGTTATGAAGATAATTCAGAAGCAGATTCTCAAAGAATCATTTGATGAACTTTATGAATAATGTCCACACTTTTGTTATATCAGTGGCAATCTATTTTGTCAGATATAGATTGACTTTGATATAATAAAAAAGTGGCTATTATTTACAAATTCATTAAAATGATTGTTTGAGAATGTAATTTGTGAATTATCTTAGTAACTTATTCAGACTTGTTTATTGTGCAAATAGATTTACTTTTATACTTTTACATCTTTTATACCTGCTGTTAATATCGCAGATTCTTTTCTTTAACTCTTTTTTTAGTTTGATTTAAATTTATCATTTAGTCATTTATTTTTACACAGTTTCTTTCTTTAATAAATTTGAAATATTTTCTTTTTATCATCTTTCAATTTCTCAATAATTTATTTTTTCTTGGCTCAGTGGTTTTTATTATTTTAAAAGGTAATTTCTATTATAATATCTATTAGTGTTCCATGTTTATATATCAGGTTTCAAAATATATACAGACATTTTTTAATCCTGTTTCTAAATCTATTATGAAGCAATTAATAATCTAATTGAGATTTCATCTTCTAGAGCTTCCCATGAACAAATTGTCATGCTATTTTCTCAACAGTTTCTTTCATTCCTGTCATTTTTTAATTCTAATTCATAATCTTCTACACTTATATAATTTTTTTATCCTGCCTTAGTGTTCAATTATTATTGTAATTTCAATGTATCTATTATTATTTAGCATGCATACTTGCTAGCCACTAGATTTTCTGAAATTGCTTTCAGGTTAATCAATAACAATTTATTTTAAAATTTTGTTGTTAGTGGGCCTAATTTAATATCATATCTACTAAATTTGCTACTACCTGACAATAATAAATCTAAACAATTCAAAACAAAACAACACTCTCCATATAGTAGTGCCATCTTGTGCTAACAAGAGCAATCAATGGATGCCAGAAGGCTTGTGCATAAAATCCCTATCTAGTGCCTACTCATCCAATATCCCCAGACTAGTTTCTGGCTTGTGGCCTTCATCAGTGAGGAGCCTTGGATCTGAGAACACTGCACCTAGATCTTAGGATCTAATGCAACCCTCTTGTTAGCACAAGATGGCACTACTATATGGAGAGTGTTGTTTTGTTTTGAATTGTTTAATAACAATTATTGTGCTAGTATGAGATAGTAATCATGTGATGTTTAGTGGTTTAACACCAATCCTGCCTAATAGGATAGTGGTGGCTATGGTTGTTAAAGAGCCAAAGACACCAAAATGTATGGGTACTGAATTGAGTTCAGACCCATATGACTATATAAGCTATTGAGCTTGGATTGAAAATATTAATAGTGTTTTCAATTTCATTCTCATAGTT
Source organism: Epiperipatus broadwayi (assembly GCA_028023455.1). NCBI lineage: Eukaryota > Metazoa > Onychophora > Udeonychophora > Euonychophora > Peripatidae > Epiperipatus > Epiperipatus broadwayi. The sequence continues at coordinate 13,691,813 of JAQFVV010000009.1, forward strand.
TTGTAGTTAAATAGAGTTAAAAGGTGGGTGCTGGAGGGTTGCATTAGATCCTAAGATCTAGGTGCAGTGCTCTCAGATCCAAGGCTCCTCACTGATGAAGGCCACAAGCCAGAAACTAGTCTGGGGATATTGGATGAGTAGGCACTAGATAGGGATTTTATGCACAAGCCTTCTGACATCCATTGATTGCTCTTGTTAGCACAAGATGGCACTACTATATGGAGAGTGTTGTTTTGTTTTGAATTGTTTAATAACAATTATTGTGCTAGTATGAGATAGTGATCATGTGATGTTTAGTGGTTTAATAATAAATCTATATTAACACCCCCCACACACACACACTGTATACAATTCTTATCACAGATTTTACAATATTATATTTTATTCATTTATAACAATAAATTCATCATTTTCTCTAGCTTATTTATAGTTCTAACATTCTAAATAGCTATTTTTATAATATATTTATTTAAATTTAATGGTTATGAATTTGTTGTAGTTGCGGATTGGTATCAATTCTTGAACTAAACTTCAAAAGGAGAACTCTCCATTAATCTAAAAATATTTTAATTTTAAATCTGATTATTGTTAACACATCTAATCTATTCTGAATTATATACTAACAAAATACTTCTTTACATGTATGATTCTTAAAAATTTTAAATGCTTAACCAAAAATGAAATTACTACAGTATTTTTTTAAAACAGTTTAAATGAAAAATTAATATATATTTGAGAATGTGAAATTAAGATATTAAAAAAATAACTTATATATACATAGATTAAAAGATCATTTAGAAAAAAAATGTAAATTATTAATAATAAATTATAAAATTATTAATAGTTAATAGCAAAAATAAAAGCATTGTAACAATAATAAAGAAGAATGGATCTGTTTAAAGATTAATTCACTTACATATCATAATTATTTTAAATCAGTAATTTGGAAATGTAAAAAATATGAAAAAATGAAAACAATTTTTATAATGTATCATTTTGTAAAAGAACATTAAGATGCAACAGACACTGATTAATTGGTAATTATAGAACAGATGTCCTCTATTGTTTGGTATAGGGGACATGGCTGTAGAGCTTAACCTCTACAAATTACATCTGGTTCTATCACTTTGAGACACCAAATTTATTATGAAATTCCAAGCAATAAAGTCATTTCATTATTAATATTTTATAGAAAATATAACAACTAAAATTCATTAATTCAATAATGGGTAAAAAATCCTTTATGTCATGTTTAGGGAAATAAAGATGTTATTGAGCACATACACATTTGTAGATTTACCAAAATTGTTTTGCATTGGCTCAAATAGCTAATAAATGATTATTACCATCAGTTCTTTCTTACAATATGTAAAAATGGTATTTTCTTGTTTATTGTATTTATATTGTATATATTTCTTAAATAAATAATTGAATGTTTTGTTGCTTGGGAATTCATAAGAAGTTTGAACACTGGAAATGATAGAACTGAGTCATAATCTGTGGACCCTATGATCTAACATTCTATCATTGCACCAAACCATGCAAAGCTATCTCTTTTTTAATTCTAAATGACTGACCAAAGTGAAATCATTTGTACTCTGTCTTTAAATTTTATTAATAAATTACTGATGCACATTAAATTACGATATCTAATAGTGTTTTAATAATAGTGCATGTATATTATTAAATATTATAAACTATCCTATTTGCTAATACATATTGCATAGTTGAGTTTTTTTACATTTATTGTCATATTTTACTCTACTAATGAACATCTATAATAGATATGAATCATCTTTTTTGTATACATTCTAAATTGTTACCTGCAATTCATTTATAAATGCAGATTCTATTTTATTGTAGAATTAATCAAGTTTTTACTAAAAACATCTTAAAAGAAAAATGTCTACTTTATGTATACAATACTCCAATATTTCTATGAAAAGAATAGCAAATTAAAAGCTACTCTTATATTTTGATGACTGAAAACATTGGTTTAGAATACTGGAAGTGTAATGATTCTATATAATAATAAGAGATAGTGATCATGTGATGTTTAGTGATTAAAATGTGCTTGGAGATTTTGTTAAAAAATTTTATCTGAATTAGTTCTGGACATATTTAATCAAATTTTTATCTATTCACATTATAAACATTTTCCATATCACTTACCAATCAAGAGAAAGTCTTGATCTATGAAATTTATTGTAAGAAGTTATAATCATTTCTGTAATCCAGTTGCCACTAAGTAATTTTTAATTTGATTCTTAACTCATTTATGAGTGATGGATTAATTTGACATATTGTATGTATCTAAAGTTAAGCTTTCTACCTCTGGTGCTATTTTAATTCATTGACTAATGAGTTTAGATTTGGAATGCTGCTCACTCATAATAATTAATATGAATATTTAAATGATCTAATAATAGATACTATAAATAATTCCAGGATATATGCCCATACAATTAGTTGATGTTATGCATTTTTTATATTCTGAAATTGAAAAGTATTGTAATTATATTTACTGTCTTAATTGTTTGATTAGTATTATATAAAAGTTGTTATAAAACAAAATTTTATATTTTATCTAAATCAATTTATTAACATAATAGATTTAATATTTTAATCTATTAACTATAAACTCATTAAATCTTTTTTAACCAACTAAAGATAGGAAGACAAAAGGTTTATTTGTAAGAGTAAAAGTAACATAGAAAGCCTTCCTTCATTAATATTATAGAACAAAATTTAGTAAATCATAAACATAGAGCTTAATTGTTTTTTAGCAAAATTTAAAAAATATCATGATATATGTACATATGCCTGAATACATCATAGCTGAAATAAATCATGGTAAATGTATAAATTACCATTATAATTTCAGTATTTATATTGATAAAGTCTATGATCATCTAATTACCACATTCAATGTCTGTTAATAAATATTTCATATAAGAGAATTTTGAAATAAACAATCAGTTTGGCACGTATTATGTTCAGATTAGGATTTTTTATTAATCAAAAAGGATAATCTCTTTTATGGGCCTGTAAATAATACATCCTTTAATTCAGACATTAACAATTTATGAGATTGAAATAAATTTTGTTGAACTATCTTTAGCATATATTTGCAGTAGAATTTATTTCATTATTATGTGTTGTTATTATGAAAATTAGTTGATATATTACATCTTTGCAGGCTAATAAAAGAGGTTACTTCTTTCATTGTTGAAAAATCCTAATTTTGTCAGTAACACATATTTAGCATTCCCTTATATAAAATGTCTATCATCTGACATTAAAATTTATTACAGTAAATTTAGTGCATAAAAAGTTATTTGAATATAGGCTTATATAAATTTATATATGCAAATGCACATTTTACTATCATAATATGCTTTATGAAAACACAACTATATAAAATTATAAATATTTTAGTGTATATTTATGCTTTTTTGTTTTTTATTTTAAAGATGGATATAGAAAAACAAGATTCATCTAATTTTAATGATAGATCAGATGAAAAACAGAGCATGGGTTTTATAAATTCTGAAGAAGAACCAATGTTAGGAAATTCTGTACTGGCTGACCAAGAAAACTTAAAATCTCAGCAGGTTGTCGATATGCCTTATGGAAAACGAATTAGAAGCAATGCTACCAGCAATGCTTTTTTTTCATCTTCTAAGATTAACGAAATTGGGAACAACAGTATTAATAGTGGAAGTATTTTTATAGAAGAAATTGTAGCAGATACATCTGATTTTATTGATGACTCAGAATGTAAGGTACTTCTTATAAGTTTTTACTGTTAATTACTTTTCCTTTTATATATATATAAATTGATGTCTCAAACATGTGGGTGTGTGTGTATATATATATATATATATCAAACAAATTACACCAGTACTACCAAAGGTTCACTGCCAAGACAGACTTCTCCGGTGCAAAGTAACACAAAACAAATATATAATAATTTACTTTCTTATAATTCTAACTCACATTACAATTATCTTCAGTATGATTTAAAATTATGGAAAAGTAGATCAGTATATGTTTGTTTTGTGTTATTTTGCATTTGCGAAATCTCCCTAGTGAAACCATTGATAGTGATTTTTTAAATTTTAATTTTGGTTAGTTATTTAATTCTGAAGTGATAATTTGTTTATTTTATTGAGTAATTTGGCTTTTGATAGTTTATATATATTGAATGAATATTTTTATAGGTAACAGATGTCTAATATTTTTGAGATTTTCCCATGTATAAATTGTAAATCAGAATTCAATATTCCATTTATGTTTTTTTTGTGGTGATAATATTCAAAAAGTTGATAGATATATGCAATCACATATATGCACTTTGAAATCTTTTGTTTTTTATTTGTATTTGAGAGATTTATTGTGAGTAGTTTTAAAGATATGTCTGAAAGTTGTTGTTTTTTTACGTTTTCTTTCAGTAATGATTCAAAAGAATTCTTATAAATGTTCTATATATGCATGGCTGTTTTGGTTGATCTTCAAAATATGCTATTTTTAATTAACAGTTGTAAAAAAAAATGAATTTTTGATTATATAAATATTAAAGAATTTTATTTTATTGGGGTGGGGGTTACTTTAGAACAATATTTGAACCTCTTTATTTTTTAAATACTATACTATAGAAGTTTTTTAAGAACAATTTTAAATTTGATCTTGTGAAAATTTAATGAATTCAAAAAAATTGTTTTTCATATTAAAAATTCTATCATAAAACAAACTCATTAGAAAAATATATGATGATTGAACCAGTTGTAGGTACAAGAAGAAGAAAATGACTAGCAATAAATACATGAATTCCATTGACATAATAATAAATATGACTTTGTGCAACCTGAAAAAGTGGAGAAATGGTATATATGATCACCAAGAAAAATATTTTTTAATATACATTTAATGAGAAATTCCCTGCTAACAATAAGTAGGAAATGGAGAATAAAATTTGGTAGAAATAACTGTTCATAAGTTCAGATTATGGTAAGTCCAAAGGGTAAATAAGTCATATTTAAACCTTTATAAAAAGTTTGTATTAATTTCAGTGAATATTTAAAAAAGTGTCAAAATGATTAACTGTATATATATATAATTATGAATTGAGTTAATATTTAGTTATAAATTAAAATTTAATAAAATTGTTATGTTATTGTTTTACTCCAGTTTTTGAGAATACATTTCAATAGAAGGAAGGTAGCAATTAAAGAGAATCTTGGCCCTATATATCTGGCTTGGTATTAAAATGGTATATGTGATGATGGAAGTTAAACTAGATGCAATGAGTGATACTTGAGGGAAATGGCTGATGAAAGTATGATGATGATGATATACAGTCAATTCAGAAAAAATAAGTATTAGTTATATTTTACATTACATTTTACTGAATTATGTTATCCAAAGAGATAGTTTGCATATTTTATTATGCACAGGAGTAGTTATAAAAATAGCACAATTTATATATGGTTCAAGTTATGAGTTTAAGAATGTAAGGAATTTGATGGGGGTCAAGGTAAGGATAGTCAATAAATTTACTTAGTGTCTAGGATAATAAAACATATTTAAATTGAACAAACAGCCATATGAGTTCAATTATGAAAATCTGTACCATATGATTGATAATCCAGACCTATTAGAAGTATTACTAATTAAATTTAAAAGTCATTTTGATTTGAAAAGCTAATCTCCGATCATCTAAGTAAGTGAATATGTATGTACTCAGCATTCATTTATATGCTCAAACTTGAATAGCCACATTTAAAAGAACTGACCTTTACAATATATATATATGTAATAATATATGAA